>JADWQK010001369.1:0-432314 GCA_017933935.1 Sesamia nonagrioides
AAAGAACACACTCCCACAAGATGTGATGTGCGGACTGTTCAAATTCACGGTTCGATGTAGAACACTGACACAAAGGCGAAGGAACAAGTTTAAAAGAATACAGTTTACTTTTAAAGTTGCCATGACCTGTGAGAAATTGGGCAATGCAGTGGTCAACCTCCAGCCATGTCTTAGCCAGCTGATCACCAACGGATGGAATGAATAGATGGAGGCCCTTGATGGAATTATCCCACCTACTTTGCCATTCGGATAAGAGGTCCTCCCAGACGTCAGTCTGAGGTTTAAATAATCTAGAAATTCTATTAAGGTCGCGTTGTGTAACAAAGTTAATGTCCATGGCCTCCCCTCTCGCGACTGGAAGTACACCTGCCAGTCCCGTACTGGCAGGTGTACCAAGGCTTCAGTACTGACTGTTCTATACGCCTTGCATAAAAATATCCATATAGTATAATATTTTAGAAACGAGGAGAGCGTATGACCAAATGAAAACAATGTTAAAAATATGTAGAGGGACAACAGATGCCAGTGATCTCCTCAATGAGCTGATTCGTCTTCACGTTCCTGGTAACTATCTCCGTGGCCGCAGACACCGTCTGCTAGCTGTGCCTACATGTCGCACGGTAGCCCGTGCGTCATCCCCTATACCTCGCGTTCTTTCCGCGCTGAATAGCCTCGTGGAAGCTAACCCGAACTGTGATATATTCGCGGATGAATTTAAAATTTTAATGCGCGCTTGCTTAGCGTTCTGCGAAAAAGAAACTAATTAGTTCGTTTACTGTTTTAATTTTTAGATTTTATTTTATTCCCGTTTTTATTGTTCCTCTGATTTGTCTTTTTTTTCTGTTTATATTTTGATTTACATTATTATTTGAATTTCATTATGTACCTATTTGTGTTATTTAATTTTGCATGTATGTTAATGTAATTGGCTTTTGGAAGCCGTATTAACATGAATAAATAAATAATAAATAAATAAATCAATGCCAAACGTTGGCTTTGAAGCAGTTTACGTCGTGCCGCCCCTATGCTAGCCCTATCGGCCCAAACAGGTGCACCGTAGCACATACATCCTAAGTAGGTAGCTCCATATATAGTTTTTAAAGTTAGGAATGATAGGCCCCAAGTTGCTTTTTAGTATATATAAATGATATACCGCATCTATTAAAAAAACAACCACATATTGTATTGTTTGCTGATGATACTTCGTTAATTTTTAAAATCAATAGACGTTGCTCAAACCTTGAGAAAACCATGTTTTACAGCAAATCCAATATTGGTTTACTGCTACTAATTTAGTACTAGGTAAATGCAAAAAAGACTAAGTGTATAAGATTTGCGTTACCAAATGTTACAAGTACTTACTCCGATATAGTATTGAACAAGGAGAAACTCGAATTCGTCGAGAACACGGTTTTCCTGGGGATCACGCTTGACTCGAGCCTACAATGGGGTCCTCATTTAACATCTCTGACAGGACGGCTTAGTTCAGCAGCATATGCTGTCAAAAAAATCCGTCATTTTACTAATGTAGATACTGCGAGACTAGTCTATTTTAGCTACTTTCATAGTATCATGTCATACGGTATTTTGCTTTGGGGACGGGTTGCTGACATAGTCTATTTTTATTCTGCAGAAAAGAGCTATCAGAGCCATATATAATCTCCGCAGACGTGATTCTCTTAGGGAACTATTTAGAGAAATAAACATCCTTACGGTCCCTTGTCAATACGTTTATGAAAATATTATGTATGTTCGGAAAAATATTGATCTTTTTAATAAGATAAGTGACAGGCGCAATTTTAATACTAGGAATGGAAACAATTTAGATCAACCTCGGTTCAGACTGGCTAAAGTAAATAGTTCTTTTATGGGGTACTTTGTAAAATTTTATAATAAAGTACCGCTAGCGATTCAACAATTCAGTGAGTCTAAATTTAAAACATGCATTAAACGCACGCTGTGTAAGCAAGCAACTGAAAGATTATATCCTTGATAAAAATACTTGGCTAAATGCCGGTTCTGCTCCACAGCCACAGACAATTTTATAGGTTTGGAAGAAATACCATTCCCTCTTTTTGTTGTTTTTCAAATATTCCTTTTTTATTTTTATTTGTTTATTTCAATTGTGCACAAGATTTTGCCACCATGATTTTGTAAATAATATAGTAGGTACTGTATAATGTAAAAGCACTTTTCAAGTTTGTGAATGTGAGGTACCATTGACTATGGTTTGTTTGTTTTTATATACCTACTAGCTTTCCGCCCGCGGCTTCGCCCGCGTGTAGTTCGGTTATATCGCGCTTTTTAGATTTCCCTCGGGAACATCAAATTTTTCCGGGATAAAAGGTAGCCTATGTTCTTTCTCGGGGTCTGAAGATTATCTGTGCCAAATTTCATCAAAATCGGTTGAGAGGTTTAAGCGGGAAAGCGTAACAGACAGACAGACAGACAGACCGACAGACAGACAGACAGACAGACAGACCGACAGACAGACAGACAGAGTTACTTTCGCATTTATAATATTAGTATGGATAACTTGTTTGACATTACGGGCATGGCAGTTATGAGTTTGTCATGCTCACTTAAATGTCTTCCTGATTGTGGCGCGTGTTGTTGGGTCATTTGGTTCCCTTCAATATGGTTGAGCTAAGTGGGGCTGATGCGCACGTCATGCTCGTGAACGGGGGCCGTCAGTGGAGACTGGTCATCCCTTAGCTGCCAGTGGGCTTAATTCATTTTCTATCTTTTAATTCATTTTTATAATTATACATTGTGCTCACATGATAGAAGCAACAGTAATATGTAACGAAGAAATGTAACTCATATTATGATTTTAAAAGAGTGTCCTTGGAGTTTGTTAAAATGAGAAATATTGATCCTTTGCCGATTTATTTCATGTGGTGTACATCTCTACTTCATACTTGATTATAATATATGGCTATTAATTATCTGCCACAAATGGTGTTGAAATCTCTCTATAATAAAACTACGTTTTGTAAAATTGAATACTTGATTTTATTTAAAATAACAGGTTATGGGCCCTCACCACGTTATTTTTTTGCTTAAAAGTAAAGAAGAAAAAGGGAAAAGTGTAAAAATCGCTAAAAAGTAACTGTACAAAACAGTGTAGTTCCATATAACCTGAAAACTCGGCACGTGTTCTCAACATTCTTCATTAGCGAAAATGTCGTCAAATAATACGATGGCACTGATTCAAAAGCTAACAGGAAGAGAAAATTATCCTACGTGGCGGTTTGCAGTGCAAATTTACTTGGAACATGAGGAATTATGGAGTTGTGTCACCGCGACAGCGACAGACAAGATTGATCCCAAACTTGATACAAAAGCGAAGTCTAAAATAATCTTATTGGTACATCCCATTAACTATGTACACATACAAGAAGCCACAACAGCAAAAGAAGTTTGGAATAATTTAGCCAAAGCTTTCGATGACAAAGGTTTAACACGTCGAGTTGGTCTGTTGAGAGATTTGATCAATACAACGCTTGAAAATTGTCTGAACATTGAAGATTATGTTAACAAGACCAACACCATTGCTCACAAGTTAAGGAACATTGGTTTTGAAGTAAATGACGAATGGCTCGGGACTTTATTACTGGCCGGCCTTCCAGTAATGTACCAACCAATGATTATGGCACTTGAAAGCTCCGGTGTGACAATAACTGCTGATTCAGTAAAGACTAAGCTCTTGCAAGATGTGAGAAACTCTGAGTCTAGTGCCTTGTACGTTAAAAGCAAGGGAAAACAGCATGTCAAACTTAAGACAAAAATAAAACTGGTAAAGGTCCAAGGTGTTACGTGTGCAACAAATATGGCCATATAAGTAAAAATCGCCCAAATAAGAAAAAGGAACAGAAGTGTAATGAGAACACAGATTCTGGTTATGTCGCCGTGTTTTCTGCAACAATAAACAACGACAACAATTGGTACATTGATTCTGGAGCATCAATGCATATGACAATGAGCCGTGAATTGCTTTACGATGAAACAACTCCTCCAATTTCCACAATACGAGTAGCTAATGATAAGAAGTTAGTTGTGAAGGCCTGTGGAAAGGTAAATCTCAATATTGTCAACGTGCAAGTTCAGTTGGATACTATCAAGGTACAAAATGTTCTCTATGTTCCTGAGTTGGCCACCAACCTACTCTCTGTCAGTCAAATAATAAATAGTGGCTGTCAAGTATAATTTGACAAAAAAGGTTGTAAAATCCTGAACAAAGCAAATAAGCAAGTCGCAGCTGATAAAATGATAAATAATATGTACAGACTAATTACACACGGTATTTTAGCATACATATCTGCTTCAACAGAGAATGATTCTTATTTATGGCATCAGAGAATGGCAGATTTAAATTTTGAAGATTTGAATAAACTTTCAGAAAGTGCAGGAGTCAAATTAGAAAATACAGATAAAGTGATATGCACCTCATGTTTGGAAGGGAGCAGACAAGATTTCCATTCCCTTCAGAAGGTTCTAGAGCACAAGCAAAGCTAGAACTTATTCACTCCGATATCTGTGGTCCAATGGAGACACCATCTCTTGCATCTCTCAGCTCGCTACTTCCTTACGTTTATCGACGATTTTACCAGGAAAGTATACGTATACTTGATAAAAAGTAAATCTGAAGTATATAAATCCTTTGATTTCATAAATCAATGGTACGGAACCCTTTGTTTAGATTTCTCTCGGGAACCCTATTATTTAATCCGGACTTGTAACTTTACGTCTGCAAAATTTCAAAGCAATCAGTTCAGTGGTTACGGCGTGAAAGTGGAACGAACAAGCTCACTTTCCCATTTATAAATATATGTAAGGATAAGTAAGGCTGTCTGTAGCAAAAAGCTTGAATTTAATAAGGTTTACTTACTTTTAATTTTTTTTTAATCCATCACTCATAACAGACACTCACCCCGAACAGACAGCCGGGAGCATCGGTTGGGTCACGTGACGAGCATTGTGACAGCTCCTCTGTCGAGCTCTCCAGGGCGCCTCTCTGTAACACAACGCGGTGGTGAGGGGCGAGTGGTGTGGGGGGCGACACGTGACGAGCATTGTGACAGCTCCTCTGTCGAGCTCTCCAGGGCGCCGCTCTGTAACACAACGCGGTGGTGAGGGGCGAGTGGTGTGGGGGGCGACACGTGACGAGCATTGTGACAGCTCCTCTGTCGAGCTCTCCAGGGCGCCGCTCTGTAACACAACGCGGTGGTGAGGGGCGAGTGGTGTGGTGAGGGGAGGGGGGGGGGGCGACAGGTGACGTCCATTGTGACAGCTCCTCTGTCGAGCTCTCCAGGGCGCCGCTCTGTAACACAACGCGGTGGTGAGGGGCGAGTGGTGTCGTGAGGGGGGCGACACGTGACAGCTTCTCTGTTGAGCTCTCCAGGGCGCCGCTCTGTAACACAACGCGGTGGTGAGGGGCGGGGGACGGGGGAGGGGGGGCGACACGTACCGCCCGCACGTGCACCACCAGCAGGTCGTCGTTGTAGGGCGACAGCGACAGGCGCCACACGCTGTGCGCCGGCACGCGCCGCTTGAGGCGCAGCGAGCGCGGCTCCAGTAGCAGCAGCGCGCCCGTCGACACCACCGCCAGGCAGCGAGCCACCCGCCCCGACGAGCGCGCCACCTTGCCCACCACGTCCGCGAACACCACGTAGCGGTCCGTGCCCGCGCCCAGCCCGCGCCGCCACGCCGCCGACGCCCGCAGCCGCACGTAGTCACCCACAAACGGGTGCGCCACGCTCACGCCGTACGTGGCCTTGCGGTCCTTGAACAGGATGCTGGCCGTCACCTTCTCCCGCATGCGGTTGCGGGCTGTCTGGTCGAAGGCGTCGCGGTAGAGGCGGCAGCGCCACGCGTGGTGCAGGCGCCGCAGTAGCGCGTCCGTGCGGCCCAGCAGGCGCGGCGCCGGGCACGCCGGCCATGCCGCGCACGCCGGCGACAGCTGGCGCGGCGGCAAGCGGCGCCACAGCGCCAGCAGGTAGCGGCGCCGCGCACTCGAGCACCACGCGCGCCCAGCACGGCGGCGGCGCGGGCCGGGCGGCGCGGGCCGGCGAGCGGTGCGGGCCCGCCAGGCGCGCGCCAGCACGCGTGCGGCGCGGTCCCGCACGCGCGCGGCGCTGGCGCCAGGCCCGCTGCGCGCGCACCACCAGCTCGGCCACGCGCGCCGCCCGCAGGGCCTCCAGCTCCCACACGGTGCGCGGACTGCGCACGAACACGCGCGTGCGTCCGTACGCGAACTCGGCGCTGGGGATGGGCAGCGAGCGCAGCAGGGCACGCGCCCGCCGCACGGGCTCGTCGGCGCGCGGCCCGGGCGAGCCCGCCCCCCCGAGCGCCCCTTGCGCCCCCCCCAGCAGACCGTAGCGCGCGAGGACGGCGCGCGCGCACATGGACTCGCACCAGCCGCTCCGCCGCAACAGCGCCATGTCCATGATCCTGCGGACGTCGCGGGTGAGCTGGGCTGTACGAGTGGCGAGGCACGATAGCTAAATGTGCATTTTTTGTAAACGTGCAATTCGCAAGTCACAACCTGCTACTGCCAGAATATTAATCGAAATAAAATCGCTGCTATAACAAATCTAATCTAATCAAAAACACACAATATGAACTCCGACGGTCTTATTAAATATAAAAAATGCTTAAGTACTAGTTTAAACCAATACTAAACAGTCTAGAATTGTGACAGCACCTACTAAAGTTGGTACCAAGATCGAAAAGAGTCCTGATTGCAAAACGAAGACCATCTGAGGATCTGTTAATACCAAAGCAAATCCATGATTTAAATAATATATATATATATATATAGATAAGAAACAAAATAGCATTCTCTCATTCGTTCATACCGGTCTTATTTGAAGAAACATTCCGTTTATCTAAATATTAATAATATTATAATGTCTATCGGGGTACGTAGCGAGGTGTCGGTGTGTTTTTACAAAACCCGCCACACTGTTCCCAACCCACTGCAACTCCTGAAAGCCAGAATCAACAGTGGAGACCGCCAGAAAAACGCCGAGCAATGAAGCTCGACGAGTCCCGGAGAAACGATTAACTGTCTTGGGTCCCGCAACGAAATTAATCAGAAAAGAATAGCTGAGGAGTAAGAAAAAAGATATTTTTTTCCACTTCCCTCCATAATAAGCAGGAGACAGAACAGAACTAGGCCAATCGGCACAAAGGGACATTATTGCAACTGGGAGAAGCCCAGATTGCCAAGCACCACGGAATAACATTTGATTAAGTTAATGGGTCCTAAGTAGGTATTTGCTGTTACAATTGATTCCAATAATAGGTATGGCAAAAGCGCCTGAACGCACGGAAAATAGTTCTAGTTTCTACAAGGTCCGTATAATAAACAACTCCGGATGTAACTTGTACACTACCCAACATAATATTGCGTTCATTCTGCCAAAGAATACACTCCCACAAGATGTGATGTGCGGACTGTTCAAATTCACAGTTCGATGTAGAACACTGACACAAAGGCGAAGGAACAAGTTTAAAAGAATACAGTTTACTTTTAAAGTTGCCATGACCTGTGAGAAATTGGGCAACGCAGTGGTCAACCTCCAGCCATGTCTTAGCCAGCCGATCGCCAACGGATGGAAAGAACAGATGGAGGTGCCCTTGATGGAATTATCCCACCTACTTTGCCATTCGGATAAGAGGTCCTCCCAGACGTCAGTCTGAGGTTTAAATAATCTAGAAATTCTATTGAGGTCGCGTTGTGTAACAAAGTTAGTGTCAATGGCCTCCCCCCTCGCGGAGTAGTACATTGAAGCACGTCGCTGTACTTCAAGATCGACTGGAAGTACACCTGCCAGAACGGGTAAGGCTTCAGTACTGACTGTTCTATACGCCTTGCATAAAAATATCAATGCCAAACTTTGGCTTTGAAGCAGTTTACGTCGCGCCGCCACTATGCTGGCCCTATCGGCCCAAACAGGTGCTCCGTAGCACATACATCCTAAGTAGGTAGCTCCATATATAGTTTTTAAAGTTAGGAATGATAGACCCCAAGTTGCTTTGGATATTCTAGTTAGGGCATAAAAGTTCCTTTTAGCTTTTTTGCCAACTATTTTTATATGTTCGATAAATGAAAAATTCCTTTCTAAGACCATACCAAGGTAGCATACGGATTGCTGTTTTTTAACGGGAACGTTATTAAATTTAATAGTAGGCAATGATTTAAGATTACCTTTTAGTAGAAGTTGATAGGTTTTATGCGGCGCAAACGCTAGGCGATTACGATCACCCCACTGAGATATTAGATTTAGGCAAGTATGGGCCAAGTTCTGAAGTCCAGCTCGGGTACTTGACTGAATGAGCAGTAGGCCATCGTCCGCGTAACCAGTAAGTGACAGCCGCAAGGAAGCGGGATCGCAAGGAAATCATCAAAACCCAAATTCTATAAATAAGGACCGACAACTGAACCCTGAGGACATCCCATGGTTAAGTACCGTGTCGGTGTGTTTGAGGAGAAACAAATGTTTATGTTGTTTTACCATGATTTCTTGTGTTTGTTTTAACAAGATCGAAGTCTGATTCTTCCATAAACCGACTAAATGTTTTTCATTTTGTTGTATCATGTTGATATCTCGGCTATATTTTTCCGCGAATTGTTCGTCTGATTCTTCTTTCGAGAACAGAGTCTCCAATCTTCATAGGAGTCGGTACAACATGGGCATTAGACATGACTTTCGTCTTGTCCATGTTCATCTTAAGACCGACTCGCTCGGAGGCTCTACTGAGGTCTTCGAGCATTGTACTCCGGTCCTACGCGGTCTCAGCCATGACTACGATATCATCAGCAAACCAAAGCTGTGTCATGTACTCGCCATGGATGTTGATGCCCAGTCCTTTCCAGTCCAGAACCTTGAAGACATCCTCCAATGCAGCGATGAACAGTTTCGGGAAGATAACATCTCCCTGTCTGACACCACGCTGCAGAGGTATTGGTTTCGAGGTCTGGTCCTGTATTCGGCCCGACATGGTGGCGTTCTCGTACAAACCCTTCAACGCTTCAATATACCGATAGTCTACTTGGCACAGCTGGAGAGATTGCAGTACAGCCCAGGACTCGATCGAATCAAAGGCTTTTTCGTAGTCCACAAACGCCAAGCAAAGGGATAGGTTATACTCATCGGCCTTCTGTTTAACCTGCCGCAGCGTATGTATGTGGCCTACTGTGCTAAAACCCTTTCAGCCCTTTCGAAAACCGGCTTTTCGGGAAGCTGGAAGACGTCAAATCTGCAGGCGAGACGATTCGTGAGGACTTTCGAAAACAACTTATAGACATGACTCAGAAGTGAGATGGGTCTGTAGTTTTCCAAAAGGGTGTTGTCACCCTTTTTGAAAAAGAGTACCACCACACTTCTGTGCCATGACTATGGCGTTTTTCCCCTGACTATGACGGAATTAAATAACTTCTGAAGGGCCCTAAGGATCGGTTCACCACCCGCCTTCAGTAGCTCAGCCGTTATTCCTTCATCGGCCGGCGCCTTGTTGTTTTTAAGTTGTATAAGAGCCAATCTAATCTCCTGCAGGCTGACGTCCGGGATATCTTCGGTGTAATGTCGGGTTAATCTTGCTCTAGGGTCTTCAGCAAGATTTAATGCGGGTTTTGTCGTCGAAGTGTAGAGCTGTCCATAGAAATTCTCGACTTCCCTCAAAAGCTCGGGCCCGGACGTTATGATCTTGCCGTCGTCAGTCTTCAGCTTGTTTAGCCGGCTATGCCCAATAGTCAGATCCCTAGCGAAAACTTTAGAGTCTCTGTTTCGCTCTATAGCCTCCGTTATACGCTCGGTATTATACCGACGTAGGTCGCGCTTCAGAGACTTTGAGATCTGCTTATTGAGCTGCCGGTATCTGCAAGCATCACTTGACGAACGCAAAACCATCTCACGTTTATCCTCCATTAGCTCGAGAGTGTAGTCCGAGAGCTTTTTAGTTCTATTTGTACGGCGGGTCTTAAAATACTTAGTCCCGACCGTACGGATATCTTCTACTTAGGCATTCGAAGCTATTTTGGAGCTCGAGCTGGAAACCTTCGAAGTTATGGATCTGGATGGATGCTGGCCGGAGCGTAGACTTCATCAGGCGAGATCTTTCGGACACTATGTTCAGATTCAATGTGCCTCTGACCATACGGTGATCGCTGCCGCATTTAAGCGAGTTGATCACTGAGACATCATTGAATATGTGCCTTTTTGTCGTCATAATGACATCTCGTTTTTAGTGACCCCGTCGGGACTGATCCAAGTCCACTTCCGCTGGTCACGCTTTTTGAAGAAGAAGTTCTTCATAAAGTGTCCCTCCTTCTCCAAGAAGCCAGCTAACATGTGGCCTCGGTGGTTCCGACGCCCAAATCCAAAATTTCCCAGTCCGAGCTGTTCACAGCTCCGTTTCCCAAGTTTAGCGTTGAAGTCCCTCATGATAACGCTGTAGTGAGTTTTAGAGCTATGTATGGCTTTAGAGATGTCCTCATACATAGTCTCTACTTCCTTGTCGGAGTGTGCCGAGGTCGGGGCATATACCTGAATGACCTTCAGCGAATACCGTTTGGTTATTCTGAGTACCAGGAACGCCACCCTGGTCAACACACTCTCGATCTTCACTGCATTGTCCACAAGGGACCTATGGACGAGGAACCCAACACCACCTTGGGACTGATGGTCGCCCTCCCGGAAATAGAGCAAGTTACCAGATTTAAGGATTATCGAGTCTTCACCCTCTCTTCGGACTTCCGATAATCCCAGAACACCCTATCGTAACTTGCTCAATTCTTCCTCCAGTTCAATAACCCTCTCGTCGGTCCGCAGTGTGCGCATGTTCAGTGTTGCCAGGTCGATCCGGCGTCGATTGTGGTAGCCGGATCTCTTCAGGTGATTCTTCGCACCCCCTGCCCCGCCGTTACCTTGGCCGCTACCACAATGACCAGGAATAGCGAAGCTGCCGGGGACTATAGCCTTAGCTTAGTCGTGTAAATCATTTTTGGGTTGCCATCATCCCCACGCTTGGCAGACGGGTTGGGGATCGCAGCATTTAATATTCCACAGAAGTAGCGCTGCTGCCCGCTTCCCTGGTGAGTTCCCTTAGTCGCCTCTTACGACAACCACGGGAGGATATGGGTTAATAATATGTGTGTGCTAACAAAATCTATAATGTATACAGTTAAAGCTCTTATTGGCGGGGTATATGTTCCATACAGATGCCGCGAACACAAAAACCGTGAATAATTGACATTCACGGTTTAATGTTTTCGAATAAAACTTTTTCATATTACGTTCTTTCTTTTAAAAAATGTGACACATTTGAATATGTACTAGGTAATACAATAGGCCTAGAGACCCTAATAAATCCGGACAATGCTTTAATTGTTTAGAAATTGGGCATACATCTCGTGCATGTTCGAAGCCTATCAAACGATGTGAGAAATGTTCAAGGGTAGGTCATGATAGTACAAAGTGTGAAACAATTAGCACTTTCCGTGGACGCAATAACGTGAAGCATGCAGACGATAGAATAACTAATGCAACTGAGGCTGAAAATACACAAAATGTTTATAAAAAAAAAAAAAAAAAAAAAAAAAATGATCAAAGAATCTTGCATACAAATTATAAGACTTGAATAAATAAAATAATTAACTGTAGCTGATTTCTCTAGAACATTAATGTTAAAGTCTCCACAGACAACAACTGTTTTGTTACTGTGACAAGTCTTTAATAAAACTTCCTCCATATATTTTTGAAAAATATGGCCTGTAGACACTTATTACAATGAACTGCTCAAGCTCGATGCAAGCAATTTCAATAACTCGCTCAAAAGAGAGGCTTACAATATCAGCCCGTTCTTTAAATTTGATATTGTCACGAATAATTATTAGGGAGCCACCCCTTATCATATTCACTCTGCTGAATGAGCTAGCAATCTGATGGTTATTAAAGCTGAACATGAACTGATGGGCTTTTAACCAATGTTCAGTAAGACAAACAATGTCAACACAACTACAGTTCATGAACAACTCCAATTCTAATTGTTTATTTATCACACCCTGTACATTTTGATGAACAATTTTAAGGTTATTATTACTGATTATATTTTGAATATTCAAATTTAATGGGTGATGATATTAATGGATCTAGGTTTACATTTCTGCTAGAGTTGTAACTCTATTGTATCAATGTCCCTTGATAATGGGTACAAGTCTAATTTATTATTTAAAATAGTGCTAGAGGTTGACTCTACTGTCTCAAGTTGTAATTTAAATAACTTGCAACAAATTCCAAGCTCTGCTAATTACCACTTATAACTTTTATCTATAATTTGACCATAAGATGCTTCAGGCATACAATAATTGACTACTTGGTCATTCAAATGGTGTTGTAGTGTATGATCCATAGTTTTACCCATTTCATCGCAGTACATCAATATTTTGTTTTTATTGTTTAACATTTTATTTGTTATTATTAATTCTTCTGTGTTTGGTGTGGCGAGGGAAATACTGCTGAGACTGTCAAACAACTCCACAGTATGAATCACTGATGGTGCAGACTCATTAGAGACAGCTGACCGTGAACAGCCTGATGGATCATGATTACAATCCGGTGTTAGATTGTTTGTTAAAGAGTTGAACATTCTCTCATTCTCACTACACAGGTTCACCAGACTGTTCATTGCTAGAATATTCTCTCCCATTTCCTTTTGAGAAATCTCAAAAGGAAAGGGGTTATAAACCAGGACATTTCTCGGTAGAGAAAACATTGGGAACGATAGCTTCGGATTATTGGTTTCCTGAAATGAACCGCTTCGTCAAGAAGTACGTCAAGGCTTGCATTAATTGCGGCTATAATAAGGAACAAGCCGGCAAAAAGAGTGGGTCATTACATCCCATTCCTAAGATTAGCGCTGTTTTCCACGCTATTCAAATAGACCATCTCGGCCCTTTCATTAAAAGCAAACGAGGAAATACTTATATTCTCGGTATAATAGACGCATTTATCAAATTCATATTTATTAAAGGGGTACGTGATACTAAATCTAAATCAACCGTTAAAGTCCTGGAAGAAATATTCGCCGCATTTGGCCACCCCAAAATTATCATATCTGGACAGGGTTCCAGTTTCACATCTGGTGAGTTTAAAAACTTGGTCTTATTGGTATATGCAATGCAGTGGCGACAGCTCGAGCCAATGGGCCAATCGAGCGGTATAACCGCGCCATTTTGAACTCACTGGCTGCAATTAATCACGGACGTGACGAAAAAGAATGGGATGGTCATTTAGGTAAACTTCCGTGGAACCTAAATAATACAGTGAATAACGGCACGGGCAAGTCACCAACAGATATTGTGTTTGGACAAAGGACTATAGGACCAGCAGAGGAAGTCATAAATGGTGCTTTAGATCAAACGGAACAATTAACAATTACAAAGAGGGAAGAACTAAGGTCAGAAGTACAGCAGAATATTGAAGATAATCAGTCTAAAATGAAGAAAGCATATGATAAGAATAGGGCACCAACGAGAATATTTCAGTTAGGCGATCTCGTGATGATACCAAACCACAATCCGGAAAAGGGCAAAAGTAAAAAGTTGGCTCCAAAATTTCGAGGACCTTTTTAAGATTACTCAAGTTCTTGACAATGATAGGTATGAGGTGTCTAGTGTTCTGGGTAATGTAAATCGGAAGTATCAGAATATATATCCAGCCGATCACCTAAAATCGTGGATTACTTTAACGGAGCCTTCCACTAACGATGCCAGTTCTAGCAGGGACGGTGCCGTTTCAGATTAAAACAACTACATGGTACCTACTTAATTATAATTATATTCAAATTTATAGCATTTAGCGAGGATAATATTCGTAAGTCACCCAAATATTTTTGGTCTTTCGTCAAGTCTAAATTACCAAATAGCCAAATTCCCATTACAGTAAAATATAATCAACAAGTTTCTAGTTCTGGTGAAGATATTTGTAAACTTTTCAATAAGTATTTTTATTCAGTGTACGTCCGTTCATCAACCTTTCCCATAAATTTTGATCAAAATAACCCCCCCTTAAACTGTCCTGTAGAAATAGGAAAATTAATCATAAATGACAACCGTATACAAGAAGAGCTCAGAGGTATTGACATTGAAAAAGGAGCTGGCCATGATGGCATTCATCCACTATTTATTAGCAGATGTGCCGCTCAGTTAACTATACCACTGAGCATTATTTATTCCAAATCGTTAAGTGATGGTGTTTTTCCAATTTTATGGAAACAGGCTTTAGTTACCCCAGTCCCAAAAAATGAAAAAAGGGATGACGTGACCCAATATCGCCCTATTAGCAAACTTAATATATTTGGTAAAATACTAGAAAAAATTGTTACGTGCGAGCTCTCTCGTGTGTTACAACATCACATCTGCCCTAACCAGCATGGTTTTTGTAAGGGTCGATCTGTAGAGTCAAATTTGCTCAATTTTACTGATTACCTTGTCAATGCTATGGACAAGCGCCTTCAGGTGGACGTAGTATATACCGATTTCTCGAAGGCGTTTGACAAAATCAACCACGATTTACTTATTGAGAAGCTTTGGAGAATCGGAATACATGGTGATCTGCTTCGCTGGATAAGTTCATATATAAAAAATCGCTCTCAAGCGGTATCTTTGAAGGGTTACACATCACATTTCTTGGAAATTCCATCTGGCATTCCCCAGGGATCACACTTAGGACCATTATTATTTATTTTATATATCAATGATATCGGAAATATCCTTCAAAATTCTAACTTTGTATTAGTTATTCGTATTAGTGTATTTGTATTAGTGTATTCTATTAACAAGTGATTACTCTATCAGTATTGAAACCCTTACCTAGTTTATTTGAATTATATATATATATATATACCTGAATTTAAGTAATTGAACTAATAAACAATTTCAATCTAACTTTGATAATGTATCTTTAAATTCAGTAAAATAGGTTACAGAACCAAATGTACTTTGCTTCAAATTAAACTGTGATATTAATTAACTTTGATTGCTAGTACTTATCTAGTGAAAAGTTCAGTATTAAGTCCTTGAATTATTTATTGTACTAGAAGCTATACTTTTATGGTATTTTTATGTTAGTAGGTATATTTGCTATCATATTGTCACTTGTATGAGGACATACAGCAAGAACGAATGGCCGATCGGTGTTGGGGATGAGGACATCCCCAGGGCAGAATGGCCGTCTGTTAAGATCTTTTAAATAAAAACAATAATATTATTACAATTATTAAAATATTTGTTCATGATGATTTGAAAAAGAATCGGCCATGATTGAACGGCTGTCAATGGAAGTGACAGACGACAACAAGAAAAGGTTGCAAGTCAACACGTAGGGAAAATAAAAGTATTTGTTTTAATTTCGTAAGTGACATATTGTAAGCACCTGAATGGAAATACAGTGATTATAAAGTAAATAAATCAAGTGTTATTTATCAACAAGTTCCCGTAAGTTAATACACGGGACGCTCACCTCTCGTTTCATTGACCAGGGTGTAAAGATAAACCAGCAGATCTACTGTAAAAAGATTTTAAACGATGCTTTGTCTTTATCTTGGGCACGTAAGCAGTTTGGTAGAAATCATTGGAGCTTTCAACAAGACTCGGCACCATCTCACAAAGCTCGTGAAACCCAAATTTTTTGACAAGAAAATGTTCCGAACTTCATTTCTTCGCAACAATGGCCACCATATTCCCCGGACTTAAACCCAATGGATTTTTCCATATGGTCAATTCTAGAAGCCAAAGTGTCAACAAAAAAATATGAGACGGTCGACGCCTTAAAGATTGCGCTTCGCCGAGAATGGAACAAAATACCAGCAGACCACATTCGTGCAGCGTGTGAAGCCTTCTCGGTCAGACTCGATGCTGTTATCCGCGCTAAAGGTGGCCATATCGAACAATAGCTTCTTTTTTATTTATTGTATATGTCTTTTTTCGATACTGAAGTTTTTAAATAAATATGCTCATGTTTAACAGAATTACAGCATTTTGAATTGGTAACACTTCAGTGCCGACCCCTGTATATTTTATAATAGATAGGTAATATATAGATAAACATCCAAGACCCAGGCCAATCAGGAAAAGATCGTTTCTCATCATGACCTGGCTGGGGATCGAACCCGGGCCTCCATGTCGCAGGCAGGCGTGTTGACCGCTGCGCCACGGAGGACGACAAAAAAAAAGTACTCGGTAACAATTCTCGCGGTGTGTGCACGGGTACTGTTGTGCATTAAAACTGTAGGGTCTTTACACCTTTTAATGATGATAGTTCGACAATTTACTTGAATGATTATGAGTGCACGCGATTTGAATGACAATTGTGTACTAAAGTATAGGCCGCGCGTAGTGAGTCAAGTGCTGACACAATGATGTCAACTTTGTGCGTGCTTGCACTGTACAAAAACAAAATCGTCGCCTATCATCATCAACCTTTTTATCGTCCCACTGCTGGGCACAGGTCTCCTCCCATATAGAGAAGGATTGAGCGTAATCACCACGCTTGCTCAATGCGGGTTGGCGATATCGTCGCCTATAAATGAGGCAAATGTTATCACATGTGGTTCCAGGACTTCTGTCACGTCCCTGTGAAGATTAGCACTGCCTTCTTCGAAGATTACCAGCTCTGTACGGGCGTCGTAAAATATGCCACCCCATACCATTATCGAGCAAACCGTTCTCCGCGGCGTCTATACACGCGCTGACGTCCATCAGGACCTCGTAGAGCAATTCTTGATTCATCTGAGAAGAGAACCACCTTTCATTGTTCAGAAGTCCAATTTGCGTATTCTTAGGCAAATGTTAGTCTCGCCCTTCTGTGACCTGCAGTCAGTTCTGGGACTCGAGCTGGACGAAATTAGGGGTCGCAAACCGGGATACCGAATTTTGAAAATACCGGGCCAAATTTAGGTCTAATTAATACCGGTATTCATTTCACAAAAACCGGGATATTCGGTATTTTCGGTTTTAGTAAAATAAATAAAAAACAAATAGACAAAGTTACGCGCCATTTAATTCAAATTACGCATGCGCGAGATTGTTCATCTTACGACAAGATCGATGAATCACACTGCCTCCACCGGTTAAGCTTGATAGAACTCTGGCTCATGCGGCGGGAGAGAAAGCAGGTCTCTTTACATCTCTCTTTGCTTACAGTTCGCGCCTGGATTACTAGCAGTACTACTTCACTGAATTTGCCTCAATGCCCGAGGTTCGCATTAGGAACAAGAAGGTTCTGAGAGTACTGTGTCATCTGGACGTGAATATGGCTAGTGGACCAGATGGTATACCAGCGATTATTCTCAAGGCTTGTGCGCCCGAGTTTTTTTTTTTTTTATAAGTTATGAACTAGCGCTTGACCGCAATCCCGCCTGATGGTAAGCAGTGATGCGATCATTGATGGCGCGCTAGTTTATTAAGAGCATATTCACTCTAGCCTTGAAGACACTTCCTTCTTTCTTCGTTTCCTTTATTGAAGCGCTTATATCCCCTCTCCTTTAGGACTGGTATAGTGTCAAATCCTGGAAGCTTGCCAACGTGCAGCCCGTGCCCAAAAAGGAAAGTCGTGCCGATCCTTCCAACTGTCGATCGATTTCAATAACCTCCAAGCTGCAAGATTATGAAGCGTGTATTGAACTCGCAGCTCTTGGCATACCTTTAAAGTAACTCCTTAGTGACCAATAGTACAGGTTTCGCCGCAATCGGTCATTTTGCGACCTACTAGTATATGCCACTCACTCGTGGGGCAAGGCCCTCGAGAAAAATGAGAAAACGATTGCCGTCTCCCTTCATGTCTCGAGGGCTTTCGACCGGGTATGGCAAGCTGGCCTTTTGATTAAGCTTCCAGCGTATGGCATTTCTCCTGGCCTGACTGGCTGGGTAAAAGATTTTCTGACTGAACGGTCCCTCCGAGTTGTTGTCGACAGATGCTCATCGGAGCCCATGTCGACTAATGACGACAAATAAACGATCTGCTGATACCCGGTATCTATGGGTATGTAGACGACAGTACAGTTGTGGTGAGGTACCTGCCAGGTGCTCGGGCTAGTAAGGAAGCAATCAAATCCGAAAAAGAGGCTATGGTAGAGCGTACGAATGTTGCACTACAGGCAGTCCCCAAATGGGGTAAAGCCAATCCTGTGGTATTCAACGCCTGCCAAAACACAAGCATCTATTCACCGTCAAAAAGAGCCCGTTCATCTTGGCGCAGGTCCGTTCATGTGTGGAGTAATGTAGCCACATTTGGGCTGGTACTGCAGCTTTAGACATCCTCCGTGGCATAGCGGTAGCGAATGCTGCGCGCGCTGCGCAAGGAGGCGCAGATTTGATCCCAGCGCAGTGGAAATACTTGTATGCATTAATATAAATATTTGCACTGGTCTGTTCATGCCTTGGAAAGCACGTTAAGTCGTTGGTACCGGTTGCCATACGAACATCTAGTGGCAGTGGTTACGGGTTGCAGGAGTCCTCAAAAGTCCAACAATTAGTCTAACTGCAATGCTTCGACATCGCCTTCGGGTTGTGGAGGTCAGACGGCAGTCGCTTCACGGAAAATATCTAAGTTTAGCCAAAATGAGCATTAGACTGGTAAAGCGGGTCCGCTTTACCAGTCTAATGCTCACTTTGGCTAATTCAAAGCTGAAAAGGCTTCGGATGCAACTAGGATTAACGCTGAGATGATGATGATGATGATTTGGGCTGGTACTGCAAAACGCCACCACGGCAATTTTGGATTCGGTAGAGGCGTGCGAAGAGGCTAATTGGCGACCAAAATTTGGTGCAAAACGGTCTCCAAATCTAGAGCACAGGCGAAGTGTAGCCAGCCTGTCGGTGTTCTATAGGATGCACGTCAAAGGCGTAACACGAACGGTGAAAGTGAGGGGTTTGAAATTAGTTGCGACAGACAAGTGTCAAATTTTCTATTTCGACTGTTTACATTTCGTCATTGCGTATTTTGTTGGTTTGTTTTTGTTATACACACACGGATTTTTGTCTCATTATTTAATTCTATACCTACTTACTATTACTCCTTAACCTAACTTAACTTTGCTGTACTAAATTTGTTAACTTTAGCTCAATCCCGGAAATATCGAAAATACCGGGTTACCGGTATTGGTCTGGAGCCAATACCGAAAATACCGGTATTGCTTAAATGGTTCGGTATTGCGACCCCTAGTCGAAATGCTCTCAGATCCCGCTCTGTGGGCTGCAGTCAGTTCTGGGACTCGAGCTGGTCGAAATGCTCTCAGATCCCGCTCTGTGAGCTGCAGTCAGTTCTGGGACTCGAGCTGGTCGAAATGCTCTCAGATCCCGCTCTGTGAGCTGCAGTCAGTTCTGGGACTCGAGCTGGTCGAAATGCTCTCAGATCCCGCTCTGCTAACCTCCTCCTAATTGTTCGTAGGCTTACCCTCACATTTCGAACTTCGAACAATTGGGTACGAGCTTCAGAAGCTGTTGTGAACCAATAGTACAGGTAGGCAGAATATTCGAGAAGATGGATTGTTCATCACTTGGCCCTCTTGCATAGGAGCCGTTCTCCCTGTAACGCCGAATTGCATCTTGGATACTGGTTCGTGGATATCCAAGAATTCGTCCAATCCTACGCTGGCTGAATTCAGCGTCCGCAAGTGCCACAGCGCTAGCTGCACTAGCTGCATCTAATTGAAAATATGTAAAACAGAACCAACTGAACAACATACAAAGCGTTCATTACTATCAGATATTTCAAAGATATTTGATCCACTCGGGTGGTTAGCTCCGGTAACGACCACATTAAAACTTTTATTCAAGCGAGTTTGGCTCTCCAACATTCAGTGGGATGACCGGCTTCCGGTGGAAATAAGTACCGAGTGGGAGCAAATTAAAACAGAGCTTCTAAACATCAATCAGTTTAGAATCCAAAGATGGTATCAGATAGAAGAGCAAGACACAATTCAACTGCACGGCTTCTGCGATGCCTCAGTGAAAGCATATGCATGTGCTGTTTATTGTAAAATTGGGACCAAAATTTCACTCGTCGCTGCAAAAACAAGACTGGTGCCAGAAAACAAAAAGCTCACGTTACCGCGTCTAGAGCTGAGTGGGGCGCATTTACTTACAACACTTATGCGAATAATTCAACAAGCTCTCAATGGACGTAAATTCGAAGTTTTTGGTTGGTGTGACTCCACTGCAGTTCTCGGTTGGATTCATGGCAATATAAATCGCTGGACACCATTTGTAGCGAACAGAGTCAAGCAAATAAAGGACATAATACCATCAGATAAATGGCAATACGTAAAATCAGCAGAAAACCCAGCGGATTGTGCCAGCCGCGGCATTACAACAGAGCAACTGAAGCAACATAATTTGTGGTGGAGCGGCCCGCAATTTCTCCCTGGGTTCGAGGAGTCAACAATCACAGAGAAGTGCATCTACGTCACGGATCAAGAGGAACGAAAATCAAAACAAAGCAACGTCACTATTCGTCAACCTCATAGCGATGACGTCATCATACAACGTCACTATTCGTCAACCTCAGAGCGATGATGTCATCATACAACGTCACTATTCGTCAACCTCAGAGCGATGATGTCATACAATTCATACTGCAAAGACACAGTAATTTGACACTGTGCTTGCTTGGGTACTACGTATCACACGACGTCACAACGAGCTAGCACTGTCTACCATCATAGCTACAAATATGCTCACGAAGCTGAAATCAATACAAGATACAATAATCGACACAATAACAGACGTCCATCATGGAATGTTCAGCGCTCACTTACTATCGCCGAAGCAACTACGAGTTCAACTCAGCATAATCTCAGGACAATTATCGCGAGAACTATCCTTGCCGATAGAAAACATACAGACAGAACTTCCAAAAATTTACCACCTTCTGAAGGTTAAAACACGGATAACACACGAGTACCTCATTTTTGAGATTAGAATAGCTCTGGTCAACAGAGAAAGTTATGACGTATATAAACTCATATCAATACCACAACAACATGGTAATATTACAATCGCCGTCGTGCCGATATTTTTTAGATATTTATTGTTGAATAAGAACCCACCATCAAATTACGCCTAGCAATCAAATCGTAAGTTAACATAAACAAACAATATTGCTCAAGATATGAGTGGACGGTTAAATGTACTCCTGAGTGTATATATATACCTAAAATCTTCTTCGGTGAATTGAAAATTATTATTATAAAAAAGACGTATGTTCGGTCGTACCCCTGCTCGCGGATCTGGTGGCGCAGCAGCGCCGCGTCGAAGCTGCGCGGCCGCAACGCGGCGTCGGGCCGTAGGCAGCGCACCAGGCGGGGCGCGGGGGGCAGGCGCCGCACCAGCGCCCCCACCAGCGCGCGCTGCCGACACGCCAGCGCCACCGGCCGGCGCGGCGAGCGCGGTGAGCGCGGCGAGCGCGACGTGCGCGGCGAGCCCGGCGCCGCGAACAGCGCCGCCAATAGCGGCAGGCGCGCCGCGCCCAGCACGTGGCAGCAGCGCCGGCACACGGCGTCGCAGTTCTTGTGCACGATGCCGCGCGCCGAGTACACCACCGCGCCGCCGAAGTGCACCACCCTGTACCGGGACCACTTGTAGCTGGACACCGACTCCCGTAACATTATAAATGTGTACCCTTGTACCGCAACCTGCCAGGCGTCACTGGGACTGCATCTGTAGCAGACAGTTGCTACAATACAACAATTGACGACCTTCCGCGAAATGGTCCAAATAAATCGGAGTACTGTGGCAGCCAGACAGATGCCACAACTATTGACGACCTTCCGCGAAAGGGTTCACATAAATCACACCAGAGTCACACAAAGATCTCGGAAGACAAAGAGCGTGGGTCCTGACCGCCTACAGCGAGGGTGCCTAATAAATCTCACCCCGGAACTCCGGAAGCACATCTGGTGACCCACGTGCGTGAGAGCGTGTGAAGCCGTAGCGAACCGCCTAGCACGTGACTGTAAACTGGCACGCTATCTACGCTGACCAATCGTACGCCACGTCCTCCATTGATCGAGGAATCAGCATCGAGGGCGCCCGATTGGTCACCCCACTATTGTTTAGAGATAGATGTGTTATTGTTTAGTATTTAAGGTTGTGCATAGCTTGTTAGAGACACATTTTTGCATTGTACATTTCACATCTGACATTCTACACATCCGCATTCACAGTCGGTACATGCTGAACCATAGTCGCGTCTACACTCTTGTAATTAGTTAACTTAAAGCATACATTGTACTCTTTACTTACGTGCAATAAACAACGTTCTATCTAGCCGAGTTTCAATTAAGTAACACGACCTACGCGCTACACATCTTTAGAGATTAAGTATTTTTGTTGCCGCTATAACAACAAATCCTAAAAAAATAAATATTTAAGGGGGCTTCCATACAGAAAACATATTTTTTTGCCGT
This sequence comes from Sesamia nonagrioides, assembly GCA_017933935.1. Classification (NCBI taxonomy): domain Eukaryota; kingdom Metazoa; phylum Arthropoda; class Insecta; order Lepidoptera; family Noctuidae; genus Sesamia; species Sesamia nonagrioides. The sequence continues at coordinate 22,474 of JADWQK010001369.1, forward strand.
CTTTTGCTCCATAAATTAATAACGTAAATAGATAGACGCTTGAACTGTTCACAGTATGTTTGTTTATACAGTATGTTAAATAACAGAGGGCTTTCCCTTAAACTCGTTAATACATATCATTAATAGATTAAAATAAAATTATCAGCATAGAAAAATAAGCATAAAAAAATCCGAATAAAAAAAATTCTAATTGGAAATAAATTTGAAACCTCCTGTTTTAAATCAAAATAGTAGTCGTCATGTATAAATAAATTGCGACGTTGCCATCTTTCATGTTCGCGTGTACAGTCTGTTTCTTTTACATGTCAATTTAAAATTTTTATTGAATATTTTCATATTGGAAAAATTTTTAAAACATTTTGTTTTCGAATGGAAATATTTTTTTTAGCATGTATGTATGCTATACTATTTCGGGTTAACTGGAACGCCCTCTGTTAGTTAACATACTGTATATTAAAATTAAAGGAAGCTCCCTTACAACAAACGCGAGCCAGACTCGCACTTGGCCGAGCGGCCAAGTGCGAGTCTGACTCGCTCACGAAGTGTTCCGTACCATTATCTTTAAAAACGGCAAAACAATCACGTTTGTTGTATGGGAGCTCCCTTTAATTTTAATATATAAACAAACATACTGTGAACAGTTCAAGCGTCTATCTATTACACTCTATCTCTAGATAGAGTGACTAAAGAAGAAGGTTTATATGTATAATAACATCCATTAAATTGTGGAGAAATACTATTATTTTTGAGGTTTCTAATGGGATGTCGTAAATTATTAATTTTTTTCTGCGTTTGCAGTGAAACGCAGGCTGATGTAGAAATCGAATACATATTTGTAAAAAAAATTCTAACGCTGACGATATTCCGTTTTTTTTTTTTCGGGAAACACATCGATACATGTTAAGATTACAGTTGAGCGGGGTCTGATAGGGCAGGCTGACTGCCTTAGAATGAATCTCTTAAATCTCAACACCGATAAAACCAATTTTGTGTTTTTTTCCGAGTCCAAGATGAGCCTGAAAGTTGACCGTGAGTTGAGTTGAGAAACCGATTAGAATCACTTAGCTTTGTTTGTATTTGTTTCTTTTTTTATATATATGTCGTGGATCCTCGAATTTTTTTTTTTTTTTATTAGTTATGAACTAGTGCTTGACTGCAATCCCGCCTGATGTAAAGCGCACTAGTTTATTAAGAGCCTACTCACTCTAGCCTTGACGACACTCAAATTGTAGTTCGACGGAAACACCGCCGCTGGCAAATTGTTCCAGTCCTTCGATGTACGCGGTATTAAGGAAGGAAGTCCAAATGGCTCTTCGTCGCATGGCGAATCGGAAAGCTGTCGGAGTTGATGGAGTTCCCATTGAGGCCTGGAAGGCGATGGGTCCTCGCGGTGTGGGCATGTTAACTAACCTTCTAAACCGCGTGCTCCCGAACGGCAAAATCCCGAGCCAATGGAGACTGAGTATTATTACTCCAGTTTTCAAAGGCAAGGGCTCGGTACAGGAGTGTGGTAACTATCGCGGTATAAAGGTCTCTAGTAGACTCCCGGATCCGGCAGGAGTGTGCTGTCTCGGAATATCAATATGGGTTCCGTCCAGGGTACGGAACCTCGGATCCTATCTTCGCACGAAGGATCACTATGGAGAGATACAGATCGAAGAACACGCCTCTGCATATGCTCTTTCTAGATATGCAGAAGGCCTTCGACTGTGTCCCTCGGGGGGTGTTCTGGTGGGCACTGAGGTCCAAAGGGGTACCAGAAGCCTATGTTGACATTATTCGAGACATGTACTATCAAGCCCAAAAGTCGAGTTGCAATCTCACAAAACTATGGCCAAGCAATACTAGTTGTAGTTACGACCTTCTTCTTTAAACTTTGATACACATTCATACACTTTGACAACTTGCTGTCCGCTTATGATTGTTAGGTACTACTAATTTCAACGTTCACAGTAAGTGTCCCTATGGCTAAGCGGTTTACGTCATGATCAGCATTTAAGGTGGTTCGAGTTCAAATCTAAAAACTTACAATTCTTTTTTTAAGTGTTTGTTGGTGAATTATAAATGTTGACAACAAAATTATGTAAAAATAACGATCCGCAACTTAACGATGATACTTTCTTTTAAGATTTCTTCTATATTAGAGTCATTATAAAAAGATGAGGGTAGATTTGAAACAAAGTGAATCACTAGTTCACATAAAATATTCCACTACCTCTGCTGCAATAACTCAAGTACCTTGGCTGGTGTTGGTAGGACAACATCGAGTTTGTGTTAGTAGTTTTACTTTTTTAATCAATATGCAGGCTAATATTAGAATCGAAGCTAAGGCAAATATTGTGGCACTTTGTTTTATTATTATTTGGGTAAGGTGCAAACCAATCGCTTGTTGCTAATGTGTAATAAAATTGTTATTGTTTTAGAGAAATACTGTAAGCCGTTATGTCAAAGTGTCGAGAGAATTGCAACGGAACGACAATATTTACCGTTGAATAAACCTTTAAATCGTGCGAAGAATGGAGGTTGCATTGGTGGTTTAAAAATAATACGCATTGGTCTGAAAGCCAATACGTGTTGTTTTAAACGCAAACGCAATGCAATCTAATAATGAGAGATGACATTACTGTATTTGGTACTTACTTATTGACTTGACTTGTTTTAATTATTAATTATTATCTGACATCTTTATAAATTCGTAATTGACCTGTCCATAATAAATTTTTGACATTTATTAATTTTATGACCTTTTTATATCTTTGTATTTTGTTTTGAATGAATTTATACTTATGTGATTATTAGTTGTGTATATTCAATTGTAAGTAGAGACAAACGCCAAGTAAAATTGCATGCCTTCAGGCGGATTATGGAGAGGCCAAACTATTTTACCTATCGATGTGAATTATATCAATTGCCCATTATCGCAATAAATGAGTTTGAGTTTGAGTAAACAGCAACAAGTTGGCCAAAGAATAACAAAAATACAGATAGGAAATATAACAGAGTTAACTGTAACTGGTAATTTCGTAGGTGGTAGTGTAGTCACCGGACGATTGGAGCGATTCGTCCGGTGTTAGAGGGATGGGTTGGGCGCCGGCATGGCAGCCTCACCTACCGCTTGGTGCAGGTACTGACCGGACATGGGTGCTTCGGTCACTACCTTCACCGTGTCGCCCGTCGGGAGGAGTCGCCGCGGTGTCACCACTGCGACTCTCTCGACGACACGGCCGAGCACACCTTGGTGGAGTGCCCGGCCTGGCGAAACGATCGCCGCAACCTCGTTGCGGCGCTCGGAGGCGGAAGCCTCTCTCTGGCAACCATGGTGCGAGCCATGGTTGAAAGAGAGAGTGCATGGGAGGCTGCCGCCTCCTTCTGCGAGACCGTCCTCTTGCAGAAGGAGGCAGCGGAGAGGGAGCGGGAAGAGAATGCTCTTGCCGCTCCCATCCGGCGTAGACGGGCGGGGCGAAGAAGGCGGGGGACGAACCCCCTGTCTCCTTTAGCCCCCGAGTGTGACCAGCGTGTGTGGGTAGCTCCCGCACGTGCATTGCACTGGTCACCACGTCTGGGGATTATCCGTTCCCGGGTAATCCTCCCTAGGCGCGGAAACCGGCCTAAATTAGGCCGATAAGCCCTGAGAGTGGCCCGGAGTTAGATCTTCGGGCCGAGCCCGGGTCACTCTCAACGCAGGGCTCGAGGGAACCGAGTGTTTTTAGTGGGTATTCCCGGATCCGGCCGGGCGAGTCCCACACACGCCTGTCGCCTAGCTAGCGGCGGGTACGGTGCGTAACGTAACGCATTATCACTCGTATAAAAAAAAAAGTGGTAGTGTAGTAGGTGCTCAATAGGTGCATATATTTTTTTTATGAAAAGTTTTACACTTCAATCAAGTATTACAAAACTTTAATGTTTGTCATTGAAGTTTTGTAATACTTGATTAAAATGTATTTAATATTTTGTGACTCTGATCAAAGGAAACCTAATGCAATAAAATAAACAATTATAAACCATTGTAATTAGTAAATTAATTCGGTTTAATTTATACTTACTATATTTCAAATAATATTTTAATTTTTCAAATGTAAATCATTATGCAAACATTGTGTATGTATTTCTATATGCTAAGCTAATTGGTGTGAGCGTAAGAAATATTTATTTATATTATTAAATACTTGGTAGTGTGCGAGGAAATTGCATGATTTAATTCCCCCATCTCCGTTCCACCATCGGACGACCCGTCGAATGGCAAGTTTCCACCCTTATGTTGTTAACACCACTACGATCCGGACGAAGCGTTTCGCCTCCTCCTATAAACCGCTTACATCGAGGGACTGGAACAGTTTTCCAGCGGCGGTGTTTCCGTCGGACTACAATTTGAGTGTCTTCAAGGCTAGAGTGAATAGGCTCTTAATAAACTAGTGCGCTTTACCCTCAAGGACGGCATCACTGCTTAACATCAGGCAGGATTGCGGTCAAGCGCTTGTTTATAAAAAAAAAAAAAAATACTTCATGTTCATTTAATATCGGCTCACACTTTCCCATTTTTACCCGACTACGGCAAAGCAAAAGGAGGGTTATGATTTTGACAGGCTATGTATGTATGTATGTATGTATGTATGTATGTATGTGTGTATGTATGTATGTTCATCTGTTCCCTCGTAACTTCTAAACTACTTATCAGAATTCGACAAATGACATATCATTAGAAGCGTCTTAATTGTCCGCTGGTTATAGGCTATATGGAGTTTCACAAAATCTAATGTGGCGCCCTCTAGCGGACAAAACATACAGGTTACAAAAATAAAGTTAAGATAAATATGCCGTGTTTGGTATCATTTGAAAGCGCTTTACTTGTACATTTTGAATATACATATATTACTAGCATTTGCTTGTGACTTTAGCTGTATTCATGGGCTGACTGCACATAATTCACATCTTTTCGTTCATAGCTTCTTTACTACTTATCAGAATAAGACCACTGCAGTACCATTAGAAGGGCCTTGATATTCTGTTGGTTATCTATACTAATATATAAAGCTGAAGAGTTTGTTTGTTTGTGCGCGCTAATCTCAGGAACTACTGGTCCGATTCGAATTTTTTTTTTGCATTGGATAGCCCATTAATCCAGGAAGGCTTTAGGCTATATAACATCACGCTGCGACCAATAGGAGCGGAGCATAATTAATTCCACGCGAACGGAGTCGCTGGCGGCTGCTAGTGAGCTATAAAGCTTGTCACCAAATTTAGTATTGCGCCCTCTAGCGGACAAAAAGTTCTATGATAATATAAAATTAAAATAAATATACCGTATTTGGTATCACGTGAAAGAGCTTCACGAGTACTTTATGCTTGTACATAATCCCGAGTAATGCTTCGTAGAAATTTGAATGTAAGCCAGGATTTGGTAAACGGAGCGATGGGAGTGGTGAAGACCTTCGAATGGCCTGCTCTTCTGCGCGATCAGTTGGAACAGGAGAACAGCCTAGCGCTGTTCTCATACAATTTGACGACGCATCCATAAAAGCAGATATTAACGGACTTATCAGAATCGAGCCTTGCCTCACTGAATTTGACGGCTTGAGGGGGTCTGGGAAAATTTAGCGTAAAATGCCCCCGCTGATTCTTTCTTGGGGTTGTACTGTACATAAATTACAAGGTTGTACTCTAGATAAATCAGTTATCGATCTAGGAAAGTCATTGTTTGCTAAAGGACAGGCCTATGTCGCTCTCAGTAGAGTCAAAACCACAGAGTGATTGTTTATAACTGCCTTGGATCATAATAAATTACTTAAAAATCCACATGACAGTCGATCTTTACCAGAATTACATAGATTAAGAAATCTTCCCAGGACCTCTTAATATATGAAACATCCAATTTATTTATACTTACTAACGACCTCATCCACTAATTCATAACTCATTCGCTGCCATCGACGCAAATGTGCGTCGCTACTACGAAATACTCGGAGCTTCATACGGGGAAACCATTGTTATACGCGCTAAGATCCACGTGCTACGAAATAGTAAAATAGGATATCTCTACATATTACTATGCGCCGATACATAAGTCAAAAGAGATGTCGTATGTTAACTGCCTAGTTTTTAGTTCGTCATTTTAACTTTTGTTAATATCACAGTATAAAATACATACAGTAGGTCGAAGCCTTTGATCTCGTCTAAAATGCCGACATCGTCTAGAGAGTACCGCATCGGCCAGGTTGTCACAAATAAACAATATTTATGAAATTATTGCGGATCAACATCGATAACTGTATTATATTTAATTTATTTGCTATTTTTACTACGGGAACAACTCGAGACAGATTTAAGTTATTCAGATGGCATATTCGTAACCAGCACCCCAATCCACCTCGGAATACAACCCATATCACTCACCCAGACCCATATCATATTAATATACATTTAAATTGGCGTCCGCCATCTTGGATTTCAAAAAGGGGCTTTTTCGTAACAAGCACCCCAATTATACTCAAAATTGACAGTCATATCAAATTATAAAAAAATTACGTCCGCCATTTTGGATGTCAAAAAGGATGACTTTTTCGTGACAAGTACCCCAATTATACTCAAAATTGACACTCATAACAAATTATAAAAGAAACAAATTAAAAAACGAACACGTGTTAGTCCTTAATGATAGATACCGAGCTACGAACATCGTTTTGTTTGCAGCTCGGGTGCCGCTTACCCGCGTCTCGTCCCTCACACCCCGCACGATTGCTCTGTCTAGACGTCTTCGTCGGACGACTGTATGATTTTTAGACTGTGTTAATATTATGCGCCACAAATACACTTTAACACCAAAATACACACATCAAAAGTGTCTAGGGATCAACATATATTTTTGCAATAACTTTTCTCCTGATTGATATTAATTAAAATTTTCTTTAAGGATTCATCAAATAGAGTGTTTTCGTTTGTCACAGTAACGATAAACCAAGTCACCTTTGCATTAATAAAGAAATTTGCCATTTTCCTAATAAAGGGATATTTGACATTTGAACCACTAACACAAAAGTTCGAAAAAAAGACTGAAATAACAGTTTTCTCTAAAATTTTATTGGGTAACTCAAACAATTAATAATCCGTGTTTCTACCGCGAACACTAACAACACAAGAACATCGGTTTGGCATACTCAAAATGAGTTCATCCAAATCACGCTGTGGAATGGCCGCCCATGTTCGTTGCAACAACAAGAAAAGGTCTTCTTGCGACTGGATACCCTCCATATTCGGCAGAGCTCTTCTCTGTAGCATATCCCATGCATGCTCAATCGGGTTCAAGTCTGGCGACTGAGCAGGCCATGGCAGGACATTGATGTTAGCTGCGGCGAGAGTCTGTCTTACAACTCTTGCGGTGTGCAGTCGTGCATTATCATGCATTAACTGAAATAAGGGACCGATTTGCACTTGTAGAGGAACGATGACGTCTGATACAATCGTTTCAGCATAAATTTGAGCGTTGAGGTTGCCTCTGATCCAAATCAACTCAGTTCTTCCGCCGATCCAAATACCCGCCCATACCATGATGGTTCCGCTGTTGGCGTCCAGGGGTTCTCCAGTGTCGTATACGTCTTGTATCCGGTCTCATACCAAAACGAGACTCATCAGAAAAGCACACGAAACGCCATTGTTCTTCTGCCCAATTTCTGTGTTCAAGAGCCCATTGATATCGAATCCTACGGTTGTGCATTGCTATAGGTGGTACCCGTAGCGGTCTTCGGGAATGAAGGTTCACTTCATGCAAGCGGTTTCTGACTGTTTGGTCGCTAATTAAGTTCCCTGAAGAGTGATGAAGCCTCACGGCTAACATCATGGCGGTTAATGTTGGAGCTCTTCGAGTTAAGATTTGAATGTATCGGTCTTGTCTCCGTGTGGTGCAGCGATACCGTCCTCCATGGCGCTCAGCCACGGTACCAGTGCTTCGGTAACGTGTCCAAAGTCGACTGATAACACTCTGACTTGTATTCAGAGCTAAAGCCACAGTACGTTGCCGGGAACCAGCTTCTATCATTCCAACGGCTCTGAGCATTTCTTCCCTGCTTAAATGACGTCGCCGCTCCATAATAACGTTGGTTTTAATCAGTAGTAGGGAAACAGTAGCACTAATAATGTCTTTAATGCGTTGTATGTTTTTATAGGGAAAATATTGACAGCTGATTTTCATCTTTTACTCGAATTTGATTCACAGTTCCTGATTCAAATTATGAAATGCACCAAAAAGGATCCATATAAATTTATAAAATCATAAATTTATTACAAAGCCACATCTCAATCTCAAGAAATCCGCATAAAAATGCTTGATCCCTAGACACTTTTGATGTGTGTAGTACAAATAATAAATAATAAAAAGTAAAAAAACTAAAACCCAACTACGACAAAAAACGACGCTGAAAAAGTATAAAACAAGATTTTCAGAATACTGAACGGAACAAAGTTGCTAATGTAGTTGCAAGTAAATGGACAAAGTAGACTCTACCAAGATGCCTTCGTTGTAAATTGACAATAATGTCATACAATACTATTCTGAAGTATGCAATATTCACTAAGTAGAGATAAATTTTCATGTTTGGAAAGTCGTAGTCACACGTTACCTACCGTAGCACCTTGAGAACGTGTGACTACGCCTTTCCAAACATGAAAATTTATCTCTACTTGGTGAATATTGCATACTTCAGAATAGTATCGTAAGACATTATTGTCAATTTACAACAAAGGCATCTTGGTAGAGTCTACTGTGTCCATTTACTTGCAACTATATTAGCAACTTTGTTCAGTTCAGTATTCTGAAAATCTTGTTTTATACTTTTTCAGCGTCGTTTTTTGTCGTAGTTGGGTTTTAGTTTTTTTACTTTTTATTATTTTATAATTTCATGTCATTTGACCCTATTACTTAGCAACGTAAAATAAACACGTAATTTTATAAATATTTTACTTAACTGTTGCAATAAGATTTTCATAAATAATATTAAACAGAACTATAATTGTAGGTATAAAAGTCACCATAAACATTATCGCTTCTGTGCAACTAATCTATGTCTAATGCGTCCGCGTCTTTATCGCACTCTCAAGAAATCCAATTAGCTCTCTCTTTTTTTACTTACTATGGCAACCTAAGCATCATTTGTAAGAATGTTTGACAAAATAATTGAAACTATAATCTAAATATTTTGGAATAATTACTTATGATATGTGATTCCACGACTTTTGTTGGTTTTTCTAAAATAATTCGTGCATTTACGCATTACACAAAACGCCATTTTGGATGCGGAAAATATTTTCTTAGCCACCGAGGACAGACACGCGTACGGAACGAGAGTATCGAGAGTCACTAAAGCGAGATACTGGACTTACCTTCTTTGTACGCTTCATTTTCAGTGCGCTAGTAACTTATCAACCTTTTTTTTTTTGGTAGGATGGGAAATCATCAAATGACTTCTCCCGCTCTGGGCGGAGCGGAAGGGCGTGTCAGACTTTTACTAACTAAAACCCACCCGTGTTTCTTCACTTGCCTGTGCGACGGCTAGGGCCACGGTTTCTTGTTTAACCAACCCGCAACCCTGACCCAGGAGGCATCGGTCTTCGTGGACCCCGTCACGATGTGCTGACATCTCTTTGAGGCGCACGTGAAACACGACGCGCCGTCGACTCGGGCCTGGTCCTTACCGGGCGGCGAGCTGCCCACTGCTCACCGCCCGCAGGCCCGCGCCTACGGTGGCTGGGAGTTTGGTGTCATCTCTCGACCAGGGCGTCTCCAGCGGCGGCTAGTGGCGTGAGGGCGCTGGGATTCCCGTTGCCTAACGCGCTCCGCCTCCTCCTTTGCCAGCATTACTGCTTCGCAAAAGGAGGTGACGACCTGCCATGCACTCTCGCTCCGGACCATGGCCTGGTCCAGGGTAGGACGCGAGAGATCGCCGCCGATCGCCGCTACGAGGGCACTGCGGTGCTCTACCCAAGCCGGGCAGACCTCCACCGTATGCTCCACCGTGTTCTCAGGGCGATCCATACAATGGTAACACCCTGGCGTTTCCTCCCGCCTTATACGGAACATGAACCTCCTGAAACAACCGTGTTCGGTGAGGACCTGCGCCAGGCGGAAGGTGAGAGCGCCGTGGCGCCTTTCTAGCCACTCCTCAAAGAGGGGACTTACCGCCGCTATTGTGGCGTGCCCAGCATTGGGTTGCGACAATCGCACTCTCCATGTTGCCATGAGATCCCGCCGGAGCTCTGTCCGCCGTACCGCAATTTCTCGCGGCAGCGGAGTTATGCCCCGGCGTTTTGCCTCCTCTCGCCACTCCCACATGTGGGCGAGGACTTTGGCCTCCAGATCCCATGGCGGCAATCCGGCAAGAAGGCTAGCCGCCTCAGCGGAGACCGTACGGTATCCCCGGATCAGCCGAACGGCCATGACCCTCTGGGACGCGGTCAGGCACCGGGCTGGTCGCTTCCTTAGCGACCGCGCCCACACCGGTGCCCCGTAAAGGGGCCATGGACCGCACGGCCCCCGCATAGAGCCTCCGGCAGGAGGCTTTTGGTCCCCCTAGATTGGGGAGGAGCCGCCTCAGGGCAGCCCCGGCCCGTTCCAGTCTGGGTGCCAAACGTCGGAAGTGCTCCTCGAAGTTCCACCGGCTGTCGAGGACGAGTCCCAGGTACTTCATCGTCGACCCGACGCCGATGTGAACCCCTCCTACCGTTATGTGGGAACCCGACGGTGGCGCATTCCGAGGACCATGAAAGCACATGGCCTCGGACTTCTGCAGGGCCACCTCGAGTCCCATTTGCCGGATCCTGTTGACGATTGTCGCAACCCCGAGGGTCGCTGCGTCAGCCGCCGCCTGGTGCAGTGGCGGCGTAAAGGGGGGGCGGTGGGGGCGGTCCGCCCCGGGTGCCAAGCATCAAGGGGTGACAAAATCTTACTCAAGATCTACAATGAGCCAAACACGACTTTCCAGTCTATCCATATTGTCCATTGAAAAGGAGACGAAAGTAAATTTTGATAATGTCTTTGAGTCATCATCATCTCAGCGTATAATCCCGGTTGCATCCGCGGCTTTCGCGTTGGAGCCCAGGATCCGCTTTCCTACACTTACTCCTCCATTTCGCACGATCTCTGGCATCCCGTGGGGTGAGATTGTTGACACGCATGTCATCTCTAACAACATCAAGCCAACACTTCTTTGATCTACCTCGCTTGTTCCGGCCCATGTCAAGACATTTGTTACCCACGTAACATTCGGTTTTCGTAAGACGTGACCGTACCAGCATAGGCGACTCTCTTGCAGTTTGTCTGCTATGTCACGGACACGAAGAATGCGACGGATGCGGGAGTTCCTGATGCGGATTTTCCGCATAACTCCACAAATCGACCGCAGGATATTCATTTCCGTGACACGCAGCTTCTGCTTGTTTCGCTCAAGCACAGGTCACGCCTCACTGCCATACAAAAGAACAGGTCTAATGATGGTCTTATAGACCTGTCCCTTAAGCTTTACCGGCATTTTGTAGTCACAAATGACACCTGTCACCTCAATTTTGCGAAGCTGCGAAATTACGTGCCTTAACGTCGCAATCAATGTCACCGGATGCGTGGAGCACAGACCCCAAGTATTTAAACTGGTCTGTACACTCAACCATGTCTCCGCATATGCACAAAGACATAGGGTCTGTCGTGTTGCTGACCATGTACACCGTCTTCGCCACATTGAGTTTAAGACCTCTGTTCTCAAGCGAATTCTTCCACACATACACCTGCCGCACCAACCTTTCCCTGTCCGCGTCTGCCAGCGCGATATCATCAGCATACATGAGCAGCCAGGGAGGTTGCTCATGTGAATTCTTGATGCTGTCTGACAAGACGTCCAATATCACGCTGAACAGAAACGAACTAAGGACGGAGCCCTGGTGAACTCCGACGGTAATGGGGAAGGGTTTAGTGGCGGCAACAGCGGTCCTAACAACGGAATCGGAATTACCTCAATTCCGATTGTGTTGACATGTCTCGAATTATGTCAACATCGGCTTCTGGTACCACTTTAGACCTCAGTGCCCACCAGATCAGCATATGCAGAGGCGTGATCCTCGATCTGTATCTCCCCATGGTGATCTTAAGGGAGAAGATAGGCTCCATGATTGCGTAACCTGGACGGAACCCATATTGACACGTCAAGACAGCACACTCCTGCCGGATCCGGGAGTCTAAAATCCTCTCAAAGATCTTCATGGTGTGGGACATGACCTTTACACCGCGGTAATTACCACACTCCTGTACCGAGCCCTTGCCTTTGAAGACTGCAGTGATAATACTCAGCCTCCATTGGTTTTGGATTTTGCCGTACAGGAGCATGCGGTTCAGGAAGTTCGTTAACATGCCCACACCGCGAGGACCCATCCCCTTTCAGGCCTCAATGGGGACTCCGTGAGCTCCGACAGCTTTCCGATTCGCCATGCGACGAAGAGCAGTTTGGATTTCCTCAGGTGTTATCGGGGGCATAAATCCAAGGTTCGGAGGGAGTTCCGATGATAATGTCATTGAGTGTTTTTGCAAAATAAAGTCACGTAAACACGTTTAATATTTGTCGTTTTATTTTGAGGGTGCTCGATAGGTGGGCACGCCACAATAGCGGCGGTAAGTCCCCTCTTTGAGGAGTGGCTAGAGAGGCGCCACGGCGCCCTCACCTTCCGCCTGATGCAGGTCCTCACCGGACACGGTTGTTTCGGGAGGTTCCTGTTCTGTATAAGGCAGGAAGAAACGCCAGGGATTGGCCATTGTGTGGATCGCCCTGAGGACACGGTGGAGCATACGGTGGAGGTCTGCCCGGCTTGGGTAGAGCACCGCCGTGTCCTCGTAGCGGCGATCGGCGGCGATCTCTCGCGTCTGACCCTGGTCCAGGCCATGGTCCGGAGCGAGAGTGCATGGCAGACCGTCACCTCCTTCTGCGAAGCAGTAATGCTGGCAAAGGAGGAGGCAGTGAGGCAACGGGAATCCTAGCGGCCTCAAGCCACTAGCCGCCGCAACGGAAGACAACATCGAGCTCCCGGCCACCGTAGGCGCGGGCCTGCGGGCGGTGAGCAGTGGGCAGCTCGCCGCCCGGTAAAGACCAGGCCCGAGTCGACGGCGCGTCGTGTTTCACGCGCGCCTCAAAGAGATGTCAGCACATCGTGACGGGGTCCACGAAGACCGATGCCTCCTGGGTCAGGGTTTCGGGTTGGTTAAACAAGAAACCGTGGCCTTGGCCATCCTACAGGCAAGTGAAGAAACACGGGTGGGTTTTAGTCAGTAAAAGTCTGACACGCCCTTCCGCTCCGCCCAGAGCGGGAGAAGTAAATTGATGACTTCCCATACTAACAAAAAAAAAAAGGGTGCTCGAAGAGAAAGTCGCCCCGGGTGCCAACCTATGCTACGCCGCCACTGGCCTGGTGCGACCTCCCTTGTGCCAGAACTAGCGCGTCGTCACCGTAACGACTTATCTACCTTAGTTATAAAATATATTTTTACATTTTTTATAAACATTTTTAAACATGCCCGCCATCTATCGTCATCCCGTGAATTTAACAAATTGACAGGGTCGTAATTAGAATCCAATTATTTTACAGAGTGTTCCACGGCTATGGAAATTACGTTTAATAAAATATTTAATACTCAGGAAATGAAAATAAACCTCCTTTAAATTAAATACACTATTCTCTATTTAATCTACATTATTGAAAGTACTTCCTCTTCGTGAGACTACTATCATAAAAGTTTTTGTTTAAATTATGGATGGTTTTAGATTTCCATTCGAAGAGATACTTAAACAGCAGTGGATCACTAAAGTTAATAGATAAGACTGGACTCCGACCAAATATACAAACATTTGTTCTTGCCATTTTATTGATGAAGACTTCTTGGTGACAAAAAAGGACTCCGAAAATTAAAAAAATCAGTTCGTTGCAATGTTGTTTCTATTTACCAGTTTCAAGTATTTGGGAAGAATTAATTAATTTAATAATTTTTTGTTTTATTCTTTATGTTATAGCTTAAAAGAAAATTACCAGAGCCCACAAAAGTGATTTAAATGAATTTTTGATACTTCATGATTGGCCTACAAAGAAAAAGTTAAAGCAAGAAATAGAACAACTTCGTAATTATTGTTTTTTGTAGCGAGAACCTGCGTAAGTGTCTAGTACGAAAACATAAAAGAACAGAAAACATTGATAAAAATAAGTAACATTGGAAAAACATTGTTATACACACGTAAAAGTTCCGCAACAATATCAATAACCTGAGTCTAATCAAACCATAATCTGAGTCCTTTAGTATCTATACTAATATACATATAAAGCTGAAAAGTTTGTTTGAACGCGCTATTCTCAGGAACTACGGGTCCGATTTGAAAATATGATTTTGCGTCAGATAGCCCATTAGTCCAGGAAGGCTTTAGGATATATAATATAACGCTTTGACTAATAGGAGCGGAGCACATAAAAAAACGCGAACGAAGTCGCAAGCGGCCGCTAGTCATTCATAAAACTAAATACAGTTAACGATCAGGTTACTGCATTTGTCAATAATCTGCATTCATAAAACTAGTTAAAAATAAACGTTACGAATCTATAGGTACACAACACAACATTTTGCTTTAGGTAAATCAAATAAGTACTGGTATAAAATTGAGACGCTCACAGGTCCATGTAAGACAAGACTTGTCTCTGCCAGCAGTAGTGAAGGCTATGCTGGCAGCGACAGACAATTGGACAGAAGTAGCTTCCTTCTATGAGACCGTGATGGTGAAGAAGAAGGCCGCCAAGCGAAATCGGGAGAGGATTGATCCTGCTCGGAGTAAGAGGCGTCGAGGAGGCAACCGCCTTGGCGCCAAATACGCCTTAACCCGCTTACCGACAAAAGGTAAGTGAACCTTTGGGGTTGCTGTGCATAGAGTGGAGTCTGTACTCCATCAAGCGGCCCCAGGGAAGACGGTGCCAAGTGTTCACGTGCTGCCGTACACAGCGAGGTCTAGGGGAGGCTCCTTTACGGTCTCTACAGGGATGTGCCTTTAGAGGCCTTGCGCAGAACCGGTAACACCCCTATATGCGGATGGTGATCACAGGGGTGGTTTTAGTGAGGTAAAAATCCCACAATCCCCGAATTCGGTTCCCAGAGGTCGGCGCCTTTTAGAGCTTTATGCCCAAAAACAAAGAAAAAGTTAATTCAGATATCAGGGATCCATAGGTACGTACAACACACATGACAACATTATACATCCGAACAAAAATAATAGATAAATGAAAACAAAATGTACATCATGGAGACAGATGGCGCTCGGTATACTGACTGGAAGTGATCGGGCGGCAGCACGAGCAGGCGCGGGTGTCGGCGCCGCTGCAGGCGCTGCAGGAACACCGCGTCGCTGCAGCCGCGCGCAGAGCACTCGCGCAGCACGCCCAGCACGCTGTCGGGGCCCTGCGGAGGGACGAGCACAAGGCGTCAGGCACGCGGGGGGGAGGGGCGCGCGCGCGGGGAGGGGACTCACCGCGTCCAGCAGGTCGGCGTGCAGCTCGTGGTCGGCGTAGGGCAGCGCGCGCCAGGCCAGCCCCTCGCGCACGTACTCCTCCTGCTCACGCCGCAGCGTGGCTCCGGTCACGGCGGCCTGCACGCGCTCGGCCGCGTAGTTGATGAGGAGGCGCTCCAGGCCGTTGTGTGCCAGCGACTCGAAGCCGTACACGTCCAGGATGGCCAGCGAGCAGCGCTTGCCGGCGTCCGCTGGCTGCGTGTCACACCCGTGTTAGTACGTCGGCGAAGAGCTCGAGCCGCACACGTATGTATGTACTGTATATACTCGGTACAGAACTATGCAAACTACACCAACTTCAGTTATAATTTAGTGTAGTTTGCGTAGTACAATTTGAAATGTCCCTCTAATGTTCTTACACCGAATTTCTCTACATACGCAGATTCATGAATGTCTGTCAAAATATAGTTTTAATATGTTTTTTATATTTCGTCTTTAAATCAAAATTTAATCTATTGTTTGCAAATGTGTCGATATATTCTTAACGCCAATTCGCAAGGAGAATCAGAATGTAGTACCTACCTCGCTTCCAAAAACCCCAGCTAATTGACAGAATTGGTTTGGAACAACAAATTGCATGGTTATTGGTTATTGCCTGTCAATTATTCTTTAATAACTAAGAAGAACTCCATTTCATAAACAATTGCACTATATTGCGGCGCAACTTCCAAACTTCCATCAAGTGTTGTTTATATTTTCATAAACAATTGCACTATATTGCGGCGCAACTTCCAAACTTCCATCAAGTGTTGTTTATATTTTCATAAACAATTGCACTATATTGCGGCGCAACTTCCAAACTTCCATCAAGTGTTGTTTATATTTTCTTTTATATTGCGGCGCAACTTCCAAACTTCCATCAAGTGTTGTTTATATTTTCACCACTTCGATACCAATACATACCATCACCGCAACAAATAATAATAATAACGCACTTTCGTTAAGTCGTGTATAGGGCGACGGAGGACAGTCCTTCGCTATCCAGAGAGTCGATAGCTCCAGGGTAATGATAAACCTGTATGGATTAAGCGGAGAATATTCCAGAGCGGCAGTCTGAGTCCTCTTTGGTTCTGCGTAGCTCTGAATCCTCTAAGCACACTGCTGGAGGATACAGGTCTAGGTTATCGATTGAAGAGAGGTTGCCAGGTTCACCACCTCTACATGAATGATTTGAAACACTTTTCACCAACAAATTGCATCTGATGAAGCTACTGAAAGTAACTGTAACTAGTGATATCAGGATGGAATTTGATGTGGACAAATGTGCAGTCATTCATGTAAAGAGAGGGGAGATTAAGGAATCCAAGGGAATTACACTCTCGGATCCCATACACCTTAGATCCCTCTCCTCATTCGAAAGCTATAAATATTTATGTATGTCAGAAGCGTTAGGTATCAACGATGCTGACATCAAGCAATCGTTGAAGCAGCGCTTCTTTGGTCGCCTGAAGAAGGTATTAAATAGTCTTCTTTCGGGCGGAAATAAAGTGCGTGCCTTCAACGGGTGGGTCATGCCGATTTTAATGTGGTCGATTACGGCAAACTCGACGCCCCAGATAGAAGGGATACATCACCCACGATCATCGGTGATGAGACTGTATATCCCGCGGAAGTGCGGATGTCGGGGCTTTTAAAATGCGAAGACTCTCCACAACCGGGAGGTATCAGTCTAAGAGAATATTTTTTTAAAAACCAAAGTGTGTATGCACCGTGATGTGGTCGCAGTAAGACAAGGGGCTCACCCCGCTACCTATGGCGCAAGAGAACTGGCACAAGTCTTTATGTACTTACTACTGATGATCGCAAGAAGGTATGGCAAAGCAAGGAACTTCACGGGCGATTTTATCGGGCTCTTCACGAACCCGATGTAGACTTCTTAGTTTGCGCATCCTGGCTACGAGGAAACTGAAGGTTTCGTCTTCGGATTTTTCCAAACTGGTGATGTATTTATACTGTATAGGGGTTTCAGAGATTCATTATCATTATTAAACCAGTGTGGATATAGATCATATGTGCCTGCTACCTTGGCGCAGGGTGAAACATAGCTGGGGTGCGTGGCAGAAAACCTCCCCGAGTGCTCAGTGGCTGCTGGTCCTCTTGTTGTTTCCTTGAGGGCGAGTAGACGCTGGACCGGTGCACCCTGGGCGTGGACAACAATCTCTTCGTGACTATTGTGCAGGAGGAGATTGTTGTCCACGGCGAATTTCTGCCGGAGCGGAGGAGTCGCTCCCGAGGGCTCCCTATCTGCGCTCTGTAGCTCTGCAGCAGAGCGCACGAATAGGCAGCGAGTTGGTGTAGACCGTGGGCCGTTTCGACAGCCCGCGGTCTAGGGGTCACGTCGCGTGACCGAGAGGGAGAAAACCGTAGGTTTCTCCTCAACCTGCGGTCTATGGGCACCCGTGGCGATTTTACAGCCAAGGTGTCGGGTGGTGGGTAGATTTAGGTTAGGTTAGTTTCGGTGGGTAGGATAGGTTAGGTGTAGGTAGTTAAGGGAATAAAAAAAAGAAAAAAAAATCAAAGAGAAAATATAAAAAATTTTAAAAATCAAAGAGAAAAGACATAAAATATAAAACAAAAAAAAAATAAAAAATCTTAAAATGAAAATAAAAAGGAAAATTAGTAGTAAGTTAGTCCCTAGATACCGAGCAGCGGGCGGTATAACCTGCACCGGAGGCATCCGCTGGCCTCGGGAGGATTAATACCCTCCCAAAAAGAGCGGCCGCATCGCCTTGGGGAAGCGATGTGCGTACCACCCAATATCGTAAATGAAATGTCCGAAAATGCGAATAATGTTTTGTCTTGCGATCCGGCTGACGCCCGGCGTTCGCAGGTGTCCGGGCCTGCGAACGAAAAATTGGCTTCCGAAGAACGCGCAGGGGTAGGCAACCAGGCCCCTGCTGTCGTTAATATTACTGGCAGCGATGATGGCAGAGTGGGTGTGGACGAAGGGCCGCGTGGACTGTCTTCCGTTCACGCGTCCACGCGACCTTGCTCAGAAGGGAGGTGGGTCGGCGGAGCTGACCTCAGAAGAGGAAGGCCTGCCGGCCCCGAAGGTGCCGACCGTGAGGAGAGGTCGGCAAAACTCCAGAGGAGTGACTGCTTCGCGGCCGCGAAGGAACGCACAGGGTAGATTCGTCCGTACCCCGGCGGTCAGCGAAGCAGAAAGTGATATGGGGGTCACTTCGGAGGACCCTGGTGGCGAGAGTTGCGCCTCGCTAGGGAGCTCGAAGGCGGAGCTCAACGCCGCCAGGAGGGAGCAGCGCAAAGCCGTCGCGGCCGACGAAGTGACGGAAATGGCCCGACGCGCTCGAGAGCGGCGCGCTGCTCTATCGGCGGAAGGGGGGCAACCGTCGGCGGTGGCCCTTAGTCAGCTGGCCTTGGACGGGGTGGACCTGGTCCTTAAGGTTGCCACAAAATCTGGCAACCTGAAGAGCACGTTCATTCGCGGTCTCAAGGAGGCTGCCGCGGACATCAAGGAGGCGGTTGGCACCCTCCTCAACACGACGGCCTCAGACGAGGTCGTGAGGTTGCAAGAGGAGAACAGCCGCCTCCGTGATGATCTGGAGGACCTCCGGCGACAAGTCGCTGCGCTGAGCGAGCAGCAGCAGCGGCACACGCCCGCCGATGCCGCTTCCGAAGTGGCCCCGGCTCCCGCACCAAGACCGGCACGTGCGGGCGATGAGTTGAGCGCATCCTGCCTTGAGCGCATCGTCCGTATGTGCATGCTCCAGTGCGGGAGCATGGTCAAAGCCCAACTTGAGGCGCTTTCTCGGCGCCTCCCTGAGGAAAACCTCCGCCCGCCCCTAGCCGCCGACAAACGGCGAAGGGCTGAGGAGACGCCGGGAACTGCTCCTCAGCGAGCTCCAGCGAGCGATCAGCCCACGACGGCCGGGTCTAAGGGTGAGACCTGGGCGACAGTCGTGGGCCGCAAGAAGGCCCGCAAAGCCGCTAAGGTCGCCAAGGCGGCCTCAGCAGCACCAGCGCGTGCCTCCGGTCCAACTGCAAAGGCGGCTCCGGAGGCTGCGCGGCGGACTGGCAAAGGCGGCCGCAAAAGCGGTCGCAAGGGACTGGCTGTGCGTGCCCCGCGTTCCGAGGCCGTGACGCTCACGCTTCAGCGTGGCGCTACGGGGCGCGGCGTAACGTACCGCTCGGTCCTTACCGAGGCCAAGGCCAAGATCAAGTTGTCGGATCTCCAGTCCGTCACCATCAGGCATGCTGCCACGGGTGCGCAGCTGTTTGAGGTGGCTGGTGCTGCGAGCGGCAATGCCGAGAAGGCGGACGCTCTGGCTGCCAAGCTGAGGGAGGTCCTCAACCCTGAGGACGTCCGGATCTCCAGGCCGGAAAAAACCGCAGAGGTGCGGATTGCCGGTCTGGACGAGTCCGTGACTCCTGAGGAGGTGGTGGCGGCCGTTGCTCGAAGCGGAGAGTGTCCGCCGGGCAAGGTGCGGGCCGGCGATATTCGCACCGACGCCACCGGACTCGGTGCGGTCTGGGTTCGGTGCCCTGTGGCGTCGGCGAATAAAATCGCCGCAAGTAATAATAATAATAATAATATTTATTCAAAATTCTAAAATAACAAATTAATACAGTTAGCCTTAATTGTAATTCATAAATCTAAGTCTTACGTGCCTGAACTAGGAAATCCTGTGTTTCAAGCGATAAGAGCTGTAAAAACAATCTAAAGTAATTAATAAATAAACAATATTAAGAAACAAATTATATAAGGTAAAATACAGTCACTTCAGCACAATTAGTAAATTCTCTGTATCTTCATAGGACAATTTCTGAAGAGTATCCCTAAGGATTTTTTTACAACATTTGTAATTTAAGGAGTACAAGTTTGCTTTCGCATTTAGTCTATTATAGAGGAGAGGACCGAGGAACAGGTAAAATTTTGATACAAAAGCATGATTTGTTTGCTTTTGGGGACAGACAAGATCTCTACGTCTTTTATTAGTAAGTTCAGGCAGATATGGTAATTCTGCGTGTTGTTTTAATACAATGGCCATGATGAATAACTGACGAACGGTTAATACTTTACAATGTTTGTAAAGGAGGTTAGTGGGATAAAGGAAATGGCGGAAAGTATGTAGATACTTTGAGAATCGCTCTCTGGGCTCTCTCGATGGTTAAGTGGCAGACTGCTGGTAGGCTGGGTTGCAGCGAGGGTTAAACTCCTGCAGCCCCGGGCTTTGCGGTGCTTCCGGTGCCTGGAGAAGGGGCACGTCCGGGCCAAATGCGCCGCTGAGGTGGACCGTAGCGATCTTTGCTATCGCTGCGGTCAGCCCGGCCACAAGGTGGCCCAGTGTTCCGCGGCGCTCAACTGCAGCTTATGTTCGGCTGCAGGGAAGCCAGCGGGACACAGAGTGGGTGGAGGGGCCTGTTGCACGCCTGCCAGCAAGAAGGCCACCAAAAAGAAGAAGAGGAGCTCTAAGCCTGCCGGGGAAATCTCGCCTCCCCCGCAGGCTAACAGCTCCGCGGCCGACTCCCGGCCCAGGACCGTTGCCGAGGGAATGGAGTGTCAATAATGGCACAACTCCGTTTCCTCCAGGGCAACATCAATCACTGCGCCAGAGCTCAGGATCTTTTATTCCAGAGCATGGCGCAGTGGTCGATCCAAGTGGCTGTGGTCGCCGAGCCGTATTTCATCCCCGCCCGTGGCGACTGGCTCGGATGCATTGACGGCTCGGTAGCCATTATTGGCGGGACTCTGATCGACCCGTCCCGGGGCCGCGGCTGGGTTGCTGCGGTCATCGTCATTGTGGGGGCGTATTTCTCCCCCAACAAGAGTCTCGCCGACTTCGAGGGGTTCCTTGTCGAGTTGGGCGCCGTCGTAGGCCGCTATCACCCTCGTCCCGTTCTAGTGCTCGGGGATCTCAACGCCAAGTCATCGGCGTGGGGATCTCCGGTCACGGACCCTCGGGGCGAGGTGCTGGCGGAGTGGGTGGTGACGACCGGTCTGGTCGTCCTGAATCGGGGCTCTGTATACACGTGCGTGCGGCAGAGGGGCGGGTCGATAGTGGACGTTACTTTCGCTAGCCCCTCTGTCGCCAGCCGTGTCCATGATTGGCGTGTCGCCGTGGAGGTGGAGACGCTATCGGACCATCGGTATATCCGGTTCGACGTCTCCGCCCAGACCGCGAGCGGCCGCCATCCAAGAGCCCCGATTAACGACGTCCCGCGCTGGGCGCTTAAGCGCCTCGACAGGGAGCTACTCGAGGAAGCTGCCATAGTCCAGTCCTGGATTTGGGAGTCGGCGACGGACGGCCCCGTCGACGTCGAAGCGGAGGCGCTGCGGTTTCGCGGGGCGATGACGCAGATCTGCGACGCGTCCATGCCCCGCGTCCGCCAACAGTCCGCAAGGCGCAACGTGTACTGGTGGAGCGACCACCTTGCGCGGTTGCGCGTCGAGTGCGTCGCGGCTCGCCGCCAGTACACGCGCTACCGGAGACGACGTCGACGGGATCCCGTCGAGGAAGCCGCGCGGTATGGGGTGTACTGTGCGGCCCAGGAGACTCTGTGGCTGGCCATCGGCGACTCTAAGTCGCGGGCCAGGGAAGAGCTGCTGGGGTCCCTAGATCGGGACCCGTGGGGGCGCCCCTACCGTTGGGTACGGGGCCAGTTGCGTCCCTGGGCGCCCCCACTGGTGCAAAGTATGCAACCCCAGCTGCTAGAGGCGGTGGTATCCACCCTCTTCCCTGAGCGGGCGGGACATGTTCCCCCGGCGATGGTCTCACCCTCAGCCACAGACTCTCCAGGAGAGGAGGGCACCGATGTCCCCGAGGTGACGCAAGCAGAGACGGGAGCGGCCGTGTCGCGTCTCCGGGCCAAGAATAAAGCGCCCGGAGCCGACGGAGTTCCTGGCCGAGCTCTCGTCCTGGCTCTGAAGGAGCTAGAGCCCCAGCTGAGGGGGCTCTTCACGGCATGCTTCGGCGAGGGTCAGTTTCCCAGTGTGTGGAAGGAGGGGAAACTGGTCCTGCTCAGGAAGGAGGGGCGCCCCGCGGACTCGCCGTCCGCGTATCGGCCCATAGTGCTGCTCGACGAGGCGGGCAAACTTTTTGAGCGTATAATCGCAGATCGCCTCGTCGGCCACTTGTGCGGAGACGGGCCGAACCTGGACGACAACCAGTTCGGTTTTCGTCGGGGGCGCTCCACCATAGACGCAATCATGCGCGTGAGAGCCCTGGCGGAGGATACGGTATCCCGGGGTGGGGTGGTGTTGGCGGTGTCTTTAGACATTACCAACGCCTTCAACACCCTACCCTGGAGCTGTATTAGGGAGGCCCTGAAATACCATCGGGTGCCTCCCTACCTCCGCCGCATAGTAGGGGCTTATCTGGAGGATAGATGCGTCATCTATCGGGGACGTGACGGTGCCAGTCGGCACCAATGTCGTGCGGTGTTCCACAGGGATCGGTCTTGGGACCGCTCCTGTGGAACATCGGCTACGACTGGGTGCTGAGAGGCGAGCTTCCGTCGGGCGCCGACTTGACGTGTTATGCGGACGACACGCTTGTCACTGCCCGAGGGAGCTCGCACAGGGAAGCGACGTTGATAGCCACGGCTGCGGTGTCACAGGTGGTGACCCGCATCCGGCGCCTGGGCCTGGAGGTGGCCCTTGACAAGTCAGAGGCCATGGTATTCCATGGCCCCCGGCGTGCGCCGGCGCCGGGATCACATATCGTGGTAAGTTGTGCCCGGATAGCTGTCGAGTCCACCATGAAGTATCTGGGATTGGTGCTCGACAGCCGATGGGAATTCGGACCCCACTTCCGGCGGCTGGCGCCCAAGCTGATGGGTGCAGCGGGCGCGCTGTCAACGTTGCTTCCCAACATTGGGGGCCCGAGCGCCGCCTGTAGGCGGTTATACGTGGGAATCGTGCGGTCCATGGCCCTGTATGGGGCCCCTGTGTGGGCGATGGACCTGACGGCCGGAACACTCGCCATTCTGCGCAAGCCGCAGAAGGCCATGGCCGTCAGGGTCGTCCGCGGGTATCGCACGATTTCCTACGAGGCGGCTTGCGTTCTGGCCGGATCCCCGCCCTGGGACCTAGAGGCGAAAGTACTCGCGTCATTGTACCGATGGCGCGAGGAAGAGCGGACACGCGGCTCCAGTCCGGCGCAGCGGCAGATCGGGCTGCGCCGAGGGGAGCTCCGTCAGGTCCTGGTGGCGGACTGGCGGCAGAGGCTTATGCGCCCTACCGCCGGCCTCGCTACCGTCGAGGCGATCCGGCCAGTACTCGACGACTGGCTCGGGAGAAGCCACGGCTCCCTGTCGTTCAGGGTGACTCAGGTGCTGTCGGGGCACGGCTGCTTCGGCAAGTACCTGTGTCGCCTAGGCAGGGAGCCGGACGCTCGGTGCCACCACTGCGTCCAATGCGGGGAGGACACGGTGCAGCACACGCTCTCCGAGTGTGTAGCTTGGGAGGAGCAGCGCCGTGTCCTCACAAATGAAGTAGGAGGCGACCTGACGCTGCCGGCAGTAGTGCGGAGGATGGCCGGCAGCGCAGAGTCGTGGGACGCGGTGGTGTCCTTCTGCGAGGACGTGATGTCGCAGAAGGAAGCTGCGGAACGGGAGAGGGAGATCTCAACTCCCTTCCCGGGCCGCAGAAGACGCACCGGGCGCCGAAGAAGGGCGGATAACGCCCTCTTCCGCCCCCCATGAATGGGTCCAGGGGCGAGGGACATGGGGAAGTCCCCGCCCCCTATTCGATGGACCCCGAGGCGGAGGCGCGCACGAGTGTCAGCGCGCGCCTCTGAGGCGATGCACGGGGTAGCTTAACACCCCACTACCCCGTGCCGGAGACGAGGCCCGGGCAGACCGGGCCAGCACGAGAGTGTGGGGCTGCGGAAGAATTTAGACTCCCGCGGCCCTACGCGCGCTCGTGATAGAAGAGACACAACAAAAAAAAAAGGGTGAAACATAGCTGGCCCAATACTTGATGCGAACAAATCGAGAGCAGTCACCATTTGCCGCTGGGTCGTAGAGATTGTGAATGGTAGGTTTAAAAAATATTTCAAATTATTTAGGCAATGTTATTTAAATCCAGCCTCAAGAAGTTTAATAAAATATTTTAAGATGGTTGCTGCTCTCATAAATAGGTTTCACCCTCACATTAACCGATAAAATAGACAATGCGGCTATCATTAATCAGATTAATATAAATATGAATAGACATAACATATTAGGTGATTTTATTATTAAGAATCAATATTGTGGGAGCCATTGTTTAAATAATTTAATATTAAGCGTTTATGTGTCGTTGTGAAGTCGGATTGCCAAACCGACCTAATTCATCATCATCATGTCAGCGTCACCCCAGTCGCATCCGAAGCTTTTTCAGTTTTGGAGTCTGGGGTCCTGCTTATTTTGACTAAGCTTCGATATTTTCCGTGAAGCGACTAACCTCCGTCTACATCGACGTCTGACTTCCACAACCCGAAGGCGATATCGAAGCATTGTAATTAGACCAATTATGGGAATTTTGAGGGCTCCAACAACCCAAGACGTTGCCATACCAAGATGTTGGTATGGCAACCGGGACCAATGGTTCAACGTGCTTTCCGAGGCACGGCCAGACCAGTGCAAATATTCATATGCATACAGATATTTGCACAGCGCGGGGATCGAAACCGCGCCTCCTTGCGCAGAGGCCGCTTTTCTACCGCTACGCCACGGAAGCTGTCAAAATCGACCTAATTGTTATATATAATAATAATAATAATATTTATTCAAAATTCTAAAATAACAAATTTATACAGTTAGCCTTAATTGTAATTCATAAATCTAAGTCTTACGTGCCTGAACTAGGAAATCCTGTGTTTCAAGCGATAAGAGCTGTAATAACAATCTAAAGTAATTAATAAATAAACAATATTAACAAACAAATTATACACACATCAAAAGTGTCTAGGGATCAAGCATTTTTATGCGGATTTCTTGAGATTGAGATGTGGCTTTGTAATAAATTTATGATTTTATAAATTTATATGGATCCTTTTTGGTGCATTTCATAATTTGAATCAGGAACTGTGAATCAAATTCGAGTAAAAGATGAAAATCAGCTGTCAATATTTTCCCTATAAAAACATACAACGCATTGAAGACATTATTAGTGCTACTGTTTCCCTACTACTGATTAAAACCAACGTTATTATGGAGCGGCGACGTCATTTAAGCAGGGAAGAAATGCTCAGAGCCGTGGGAATGATAGAAGCTGGTTCCCGGCAACGTACTGTGGCTTTAGCTCTGAATACAAGTCAGAGTGTTATCAGTCGACTTTGGACACGTTACCGAAGCACTGGTACCGTGGCTGAGCGCCATGGAGGACGGTATCGCTGCACCACACGGAGACAAGACCGATACATTCAAATCTTAACTCGAAGAGCTCCAACAATAACCGCCATGATGTTAGCCGTGAGGCTTCATCACTCTTCAGGGAACTTAATTAGCGACCAAACAGTCAGAAACCGCTTGCATGAAGTGAACCTTCATTCCCGAAGACCGCTACGGGTACCACCTATAGCAATGCACAATCGTAGGATTCGATATCAATGGGCTCTTGAACACAGAAATTGGGCAGAAGAACAATGGCGTTTCGTGTGCTTTTCTGATGAGTCTCGTTTTGGTATGAGACCGGATACAAGACGTATACGACACTGGAGAACCCCTGGACGCCAACAGCGATTAAAATCCTGCCAGGAAGTCCATCCTTATAGTGGTGGAACCATCATGGTATGGGCGGGTATTTGGATCGGCGGAAGAACTGAGTTGATTTGGATCAGAGGCAACCTCAACGCTCAAATTTATGCTGAAACGATTGTATCAGACGTCATCGTTCCTCTACAAGTGCAAATCGGTCCCTTATTTCAGTTAATGCATGATAATGCACGACCGCACACCGCAAGAGTTGTAAGACAGACTCTCGCCGCAGCTAACATCAATGTCCTGCCCTGGCCTGCTCAGTCGCCAGACTTGAACCCGATTGAGCATGCATGGGATATGCTACAGAGAAGAGCTCTGCCGAATATGGAGGGTATCCAGTCGCAAGAAGACCTTTTTTTGTTGTTGCAACGAACATGGGCGGCCATTCCACAGCGTGATTTGGATGAACTCATTTTGAGTATGCCAAACCGATGTTCTTGTGTTGTTAGTGTTCGCGGTAGAAACACGGATTATTAATTGTTTAAGTTACCCAATAAAATTTTAGAGAAAACTGTTATTTCAGTCTTTTTTTCGAACTTTTGTGTTAGTGGTTCAAATGTCAAATATCCCTTTATTAGGAAAATGGCAAATTTCTTTATTAATGCAAAGGTGACTTGGTTTATCGTTACTGTGACAAACGAAAACACTTTATTTGATGAATCCTTAAAGAAAATTTTAATTAATATCAATCAGGAGAAAAGTTATTGCAAAAATATATGTTGATCCCTAGACACTTTTGATGTGTGTATAAGGTAAAATACAGTCACTTCAGCACAATTAGTAAATTCTCTGTATCTTCATAGGACAATTTCTGAATAGTATCCCTAAGGATTTTTTTACAGCATGTGTAATTTAAGGAGTACAAGTTTGCTTTCGCATTTAATCTATTATAGAGGAGAGGACCGAGGAACAGGTAAAATTTTGATACAAAAGCATGATTTGTTTGCTTTTGGGGACAGACAAGATCTCTACGTCTTTTATTAGTAAGTTCAGGCAGATATGGTAATTCTGCGTGTTGTTTTAATACAATGGCCATGATGAATAACTGACGAACGGTTAATACTTTACAATGTTTGTAAAGGAGGTTAGTGGGATAAAGGAAATGGCGGAAAGTAGATACTTTGAGAATCGCTCTCTGGGCTCTCTCGATGGTTAGTAACAATGTTTTACCTACCCCACCCCATGTAGTAATACAGTATGTTAATATAGATTGACATAGAGCAAAATAAACTTGTATAACAATTTTTGAGTCTGCAATATGACGTAACTTTTTAAAAACAAATATTAACTTACGAATTCTACTAGTTAAAATGTTGTTTGAATGAAAGTGTTTCATCTATTATAATACCAAGGTACTTTACTGTATTTGACATTTTAATGTTAGGACAAAAACATTGGTTATTTGTAGGAACCGTACAGGAATGAGCACATAATGTTGACACAATATGTATTAGCGTTTGTCGTGACAGTTCATTAAAGGCATTCAGCTCGTACGGACGTATATGTTTGACAAACACTCTCCCTAGCTACTCTCCCCTGACATATATATAATATCTTTAATACTGCAAATATATAATAATATATCTATGTGAAGAAATCTAACTGAGTTTAAACCTCTTTTACACTCGTACAGCGTAATGTGTCGCAGTCGTAGATGTTCTCTATCATGATGACTCATCTTTATTGATAAAAAAAAAATGCTTTACGCACCGTTCAAAGATGTATATTACGTATAACAAACAACACTACCTGCAGCACATTATCATGTCTCTACACGTTGTATTTGCGATCGCTACAACATCTGAGGGGCTCCAACGCGGCAACTACTTTCCGGATGGCAAAATACATTCAACACTACAAAATGTACAATGGACGGTAAAGCTAAAGCAATCTTTTATGCAAACTGTTATCCTCAAATCACTCATTTGAACTATATATCTTCAAGGCTTTTAATTAAATTATTTAGTTTTTCATAAACTACCAGCGTCACGTTAAAAACCTATAATAAGTGCTTAGTACCTTACACTCTTTACATTTTATTATGTACAAGTCAAATTTGAAATCATTCCTAATAATACAGAAGTGGTCCAAACTGATTCGGATTGGTTTGCGCCCTTTCTTAGACCTATATGACAAATATATTGGCAGACATCGGTCGTCCATTATTAGGAGTCTACGGGTTGTGTGCTCGTTGGCGTTAGGGTTTCGGTAGGCGTAATAAAATCAGAATGTGTTTTAACCCACGCATATTTATCAAAAACTAGCTTTCCGCCCGCGGCTTCGCCCGCGTGGAGTTCTTTTTAGATTTTCCTCGGGAACATCAAATTTTTCCGGGATAAAAGGTAGCCTATGTTCTTTCTCAGGGTCTAAAGATTGTCTGTGCCAAATTTCATCAAAATCGGTTGAGAGGTTTAAGCGGGAAAGCGTAACAGACAGACAGACAGACAGACCGACAGACAGACAGACAGAGTTACTTTCGCATTTATAATATAAATTTATAGTATGGATTTCTTGCTTTAAACGAATGCATCAACGGGTGAGACTTTTTTTTTTAAAGATGTACGGTGTATGGTACCAGGGTAGCACAAAAATGTAGGAGAAGCCGAAACAATAAAGTTCATTCATTCACACAGGAATGACTGGAACGGGTTAAAAAGGATATCCTATGTCCTTCTCCCAGTTCTTGGCTACCTCCCTACCAATTTTCAGCCAAATCGGTTCAGCCGTTTTTGAGTTATGAATGGTGTAACTAACACGACTTCTTTTATATATATGTATAGATTATCCTAATTTAAAAAGTAGTAAATAAGATCATGTCATATTGCTTTTAAGGCGGAACAAAGTTCGCAAGGTCAGCTAGAAGACCCGCTAGCTGACCCGGCCAACTTTGTTCCGCCTTAAAGGCAATAAATATCACATGATCTTATATAATAGTTTTTAAATTAGGATAATTAGGGCAGCACAAAAGTGTAGGAGAAATCGAAACAATGAAGCTCATCATCATCATCATCAGCCTTTTTTTATCGTCCCCCTGCTGGAGATAGCTAGAGAGGAGAACGACTGAGCGTAATCACCACGCTTGCTCAATGCGGGTTGGCGATTTCAGACTTACAAAAGGCCAGGTTTCCTTAAAATGTTTTCCTTCACTTTGTAATCGGCTTTGCATTCATCATTAAATCACTAATAGTACTAATACATACATAGAAGAAATTTGATTTTCTCTACTTTGTGGAGGTGTAAGGTACCAGGGCAGCACAAAAGTGTAGGAGAAGCCGAAACAGTGAAGCTCATTCATGATTAAACCATAATAATTACATCAAAGAACTTTTATTGTGCCTAGTTTGTAGAGGTGCTATGTAGCAGGGTAGCACAAAAGTGGCCCGGCGAACTTTGTTCCGCCCTAAAGGCAATATGACATGATCTTATTTACTACTAACTACTATTTTAAATTAGGATAATCTGTATATATATAGAAGAAAGTCGTGTTGGTTACACTATTTATAACTTAAGAACGGCTGAACCGATTTGGCTGAAAATTGGTAGGGAGGTAGCTAAGAACTGGAAGAAGGATATAGGATATCCTTTTTTATCCCGTTCCCGTTGTTCCTGTGTGAATGAATGAACTTCATTGTTTCGACTTCTCCTACACTTTTTTGCGATCCTGGTACCTTGCAACTCCTCAAAGTAGGCAAAATAACTTCATCGATGTAATATTAGATTAATAATGATGAATGAGCTTTATTGTTTCGACTCTACACTTTTGTGCTACCCTGGTACCATACACCGTACATAAAAAAAAAAGTCTCAGCCGTTGATGCATTCGTTTATAGCAAGAAATACTCTCTGCCGGTTTAAAGTTTCTAATAAAAAGCCACAAAGCCAACTTCAACTTCAAACTAATATTGTATTGTTGTGACATTTATCATTGCCATTCTCCCATTGCTCTTGTAAGTGAGTTTTATTTTGTCTCCTTTTTGGAGGTGCAGGGTACCAGGGTAGCACTAAAGTGTAGAGAAGAAGTAAAAACAATGAAGCTTATACATCATTATTATTAAATCATTTTTTCCTTACTTTCTCACCGTTTAGACCTACCCTGGACTACGACAAATATTTTAAAACCAAAATCAGCTCAATCGGCCCAGCCGTTCTCGAGTTTTAGCGAGACTAACGAACAGCAATTCATTTTTATATATATAGATTGGGAAAATACGTTTTCCCCACTTGTTACATAATTATAAATAAATAAATAAAATGATTTTTATTTCGGACCAGATAATCCATAGAGTGTGTAACATCAAAAAGAAAACAACTTATTATCTAGTGTTAGTACCCACCACCCTCTGTACAAATTGTTTTATAATTGGAGAGCCGAAACTCTCCGATACAGTTCTTAGGATGCTGTTGGGACTGTCTCTCACTCTCCGCAGAAGTTACGCTGTTTTTTTGCGCATTATCGCGTGAAACCCGTCAGTACGAGCAAGCGCGAACATTCCCGACGCGCTAATTATGGCTAAATCACACATTGATTCGCTCGCTCACCTTGAGGTGGTCGTTGACGGCGTTGATGAGCCACGTGAAGAGGCGCGAGTACAGCACGCTCAGGAGCTGGTCGCGCCGCGCGCCCGCCCACGCGCCGCTGCCCGGCGAGCCGCAGCCCGCCTCCGAGCCCGACGAGCTCTCTGCGACAACACAGTCAGTAGTCCGAGTCCACACCCCGCGCCCCGCGCCAGCGCCCCCACTCACCCGCGTCCAGCGGCGCGTCCTCGTCGTCGGCGGCGCACGCGCCCAGCGCCTCGCCCAGCGCGTCCGCGTCCACACCCACCAGCGCGCACGCCTCCACCAGCTCTGCGCACACAGTCTGGTCAGTGAGTCGGCACGCAACACGGTGTATGGCGGGGGAGCCGAGCGGGCCGTACCGTAACGGTGCTGCAGGCGCGTACCGATGGTGCCGTCGATGTTGTGCTGCGGCTCGAACTCCACGTTGCCGAGCTTCAGCAGGAAGGCCAACAGCCGCAGCACCGCGTCGCACACGCCGGAGCCGAACCCCAGCGTGCGCATGGCCGCCTGCGACACCCACCAGAACAAGTCTTTTAATAACCATGTCAACAACCGACCATCTCAAAACTGGATATTCTAAAATCGCCAGTTTTAGGCAGCCAACCGTTTGATCGGTTATGCAATTCGTGTTCTAATAACCGATGCTATGTTATAATAGCTGTGTGTTAGCCGTTCTTCTGTTACCTATCGCAGGGTGGCTGATTCAGTATTTAGTAGGTGTGAGGCCTGTTCTGGTGAGAATGGCGAGGTCTTGTCTACTATCTCTGTGGAACGCGATCCAAATGGACACTCTTTATTAGTTGAGTATTAGTAGTTAGTATAAGCGTTCCTAATTATTTTTAATTATGTAACCATAACCAGTTTTTGAAGTCATTTGTCAACCCGCATACGAGCAGACGGTCACTCTCACCAAAATTCACTATTTACTCAATCAGCTATCCTGGCCAAAGTGAACAAAAGTAAAGCTATCTCTTTAAAGTTAGCTAGATGAAGATTAATTTAGTCAATTTGCACAATACAGGTGTTCTTACCATTGCAAAACATAACACTTCACTTATTATAGTGATACCTACTCATCAAGCATAGCAAACTTGATGCCTAAATAGTCAAATCAATAAATTGGACTTGGTTAATTTAACAACAAACTTGTTTGCACCTAC
This sequence comes from Sesamia nonagrioides, assembly GCA_017933935.1. Lineage (NCBI taxonomy): Eukaryota > Metazoa > Arthropoda > Insecta > Lepidoptera > Noctuidae > Sesamia > Sesamia nonagrioides. Next base: position 54,458 of record JADWQK010001369.1, read on the forward strand.
TCAATTTAGTTTTACGTGCATTGTCCCGAGACTCTTGCCCCGTGCACTCGTATATTATATAGTCAGGTGTGCTCATATTCTTCTCTCTATTTGCCTATAAAAGGCAGGGCTTTCCTCCGTGCGGAGCCCCGCGCCTTATTCCGACCAGTGCTCTCATCCGACATCCCGGCGCGCGTCAAGCTGGGCGTGTACAAAACGTACATACGCCCAGTACTGACGTACGCCGCCCCAGCATGGTTCGCCCTCACGAGCGAGTCGAGCTGAAGACTGCTCCGCACGCAACAGAACCTTGCGTTGCGGACCATCGTAAACACCCCTCGCTTCGTGAGGAACTATGTCATCCAGCGAGACCTTTGGGTTGAGAGCCTGGATGAGTTTGCGCGGCAACTCGCGAAACGGATTATCGCGCGTGCCGACGCATGTGCTTGGACCCATGTCAAGCACCTTGCGCCCTGGCACGCGCGCCCTCCGGACGCGAGACCCCTGCCCCGCAACCTGGTAGCGGACGACGACCCCATCGCACCGGACTGGACTCCCAAGTGAGCCGCATCCAGGCTACACGCGGCTCACTTGCGCACTGAACTCTTACACTTATATACATACACTCGTTGCGTAGCGTGTGCTAAGTTAATATAGACACGTTGCGCGGCAAACAGTCACTTTACTCCACAGACGCTAAACCCATACGCGTACACGCAGCGCGGGCAGCGGTACGCGTCGACACTCGACACTGGGCAGTGTTACAAATACAACACAATGCCGCCCATACACACACCTGGTAACCGGACGAGCGGGGGTAATTACACCCTTATTCTGTAGGAGCGTCGAGTCGGCACCTCTGTCACTGGTCGTCCTCCGCTGGGCTTCCCTCAGGCAACTGGGGGTTTCACCTGGCGGGGACAGACCGCCGAGGTGTCGTGAAGAAAGCAGGATCGTGAGTGGGTTCTGTGGCGCGCCTACAGAAAAACACATTGCAATCATCCATAGACGTGCGCAACTCACGCACGTCATAGAACTTTCACAGGCGTTTGTCAGCCGAAGAAGGTGAGGGGTCCGCGGTAGCGGACCGATTAATTAGACTCTGCGACCAGGGGGCCAAAGCCCTAGGCGTCGCTCGCCACGCCCCCTTACGGGGGCATTGCGATTACTACACATACGTGCGGAGCCCGGAGCATTCGCACTTCGTTCTCCGTGGTGTACGGTTGTCCGGCCCGACTTGTGTATTTAATAAGTAAATAAGAGTACGGACTATTTATTATTTGTAAGTACTTTTGATTTGTGAAATTGGTGATTTATTTGTATTTTTGTCTATTGATTTAATTATGTTTTAAATCAATAAATAGGTGTTAAGATTTTGTTTGTTTTTAACAGGGTTCGAAGGATATATATCAATTGATATATATCATGATATATATCCGATATATATCTGATATATATCAAACCCCTTTTTGTGATATATATCAAAATTTATGGTATGTTGCATTTAAGTACTTTTACCGACGCGCTGCTGGCATATTCGTCGTTTTTTCTGTCTTCAGACAGTAATAACTCGGATTTACCAAGTAGGTACTGCAATCAATAACAATAGTCAACGTAAAGGAGCCAAAATAATTTTGAATTCTATCATCTCCTTAAAAGTGAATCTCCTTAAAAGTGAAGTGTAGTGTTAATCCTTTAGGAATGCAACAGGCGATTTGACAGTTCTAACTGACTAGAAAAGGACTAATTTGTTATTTGATTATAACTTCACTAAGTACAAATATTAGGATTATTAAGATATTTTAATTTTGTTTCCCTAATATTTATAGACTTTGTTTTCTCAGAAAAAATGGTTATTTTTAGTTGATTTTTGTGAATTATAAGATTTTATGTTTATTTTGTTAAATAAAAACTATAAATCTGTTGTTTTTATATTGTAATAAATTCATAATAATAAACTGTCATGTACCTGTGGAAATCGTATAGGTAGTAATAAGATAATAAAATGGCAGTCTTAAGAAATGGATATAAATATCGGATATATATCCGATTTTGGATATATATCGGATATATATCATAAATATCCGATATTTTGATATTTATTATAAATATCGGATATTTTCGAACCCTGGTTTTTAAATACCTTCCACTTCTGGATCCTAAATTCAGGAGTAGGATAAAGGACTGCTTATCTCACGCTCGTTTAGGCCAGATTTTAAAATTATTTTTTTGTGTTTTTTGTAACGAAAACTAGGTTACCCACATACAAAAAAATAAAACACCAACCCACTTTTTGTTTAATAATTTTATTGTTGCTGCTATTCTTTTGAAATTTTACTGTTGTTTTCGATGTCTGCTATTGGAGATAGCATGTGTAACAAGTCGCGTCGGGACGCAACCGATTTTAGGTCGGGGCGGGATGAACAAGTTGAGCGTAGGCCTCGTTCTCACTCGCGTCAACCAAATACACTTAACAAACATAAGCTGCATACCCCCTCGCGTCAAAACGAGCCCACCTCTCGTTCTCGTTCACGCCAACGAGATAGGTCGTACGAGTTTAGGTCATGTGTTCATTCCAACCGGCGAGATAAGCATAGGTCTTGTACTCGCTCACCTCGACGTAACGACTATAGGAATAGATCTCGTTCCCGTACGCCACATAAACGCTCCTCACGCGATATAACTCGCTCACGGTTCCGTCGGAGTCACGTTCTCGTGATGGTTTCGTTAAGGCAGTGCTATGGTCACTTGTGCTATCGAGGGTAGTGCTACAAGCGAAAAACAAAGCACGTTGTCATCTGTTATCAACACATCTCAAGGTCGTGATGATGTCTCATTAGCAGCTCGTGCTCTTACAAGTTTCTTTTTGATGAGAGACAAACCGAAGAATTGTTGTGTCAAAGTGTGGTGTAGTGAAGTGGAACGTTCTAGATTTGCAAATGGTTAGGAGGATGCCGAGTGCTTATCACAGGTCTTAAATAAAGAATTTGCTTGCGTTTGTTCTCGAAAAATTGATAACGCCACTAGTCGGCGTGATGAATGCAAGTTCGGACATGTTTTCTACCTATTCCGAGTAGAGTACGCACGGCGTTCGTTATTCGGCTTACGTATCATACAAGGCCTAAGTGAGGATGTCATGATTTCTATTGTGATACGTATCATTTTTGGCTATTTTTCAAACCTAGCCGTAGTAAGTCGAACAATCGTCCACCTGAAGTAAAGTGCTATGAATCTAACATCACGTGTGCTTATTGCAAAGGGATAGGGCACAATGAAGGCGAGTGCTTCTCCGAAAATCGACCGTTGCTGGGAACGGGCGGCTGGAGCAGCACAGTTGGAGTGCGCTCTGACAGCTGTCGTCCTGGTTCCTGAGTGCCTGGTTTTAGCAGATGAGTGACCATGTGGGTATCGAGTGGTGCCCCAGTCTTGCGTTGTTTTCTTCGAGCGTAACTTGAACAACTACCGAATTGTGCCCGATGGTGTTCTAACTTACCACGTTTTTCATCAACTTAGCCGAAACAGCCATCTATAGTTTCGTAATTTTTAAAACAGAGAATGTGGCAGGTTGGATAGCTATCGGTGTACTTTGGTGTTGGCACGGAGACACGCGGACTCTATGCCTCTGTCTTGTGTAAGGACAAGCGGACTTGATGCCTCTGTCTTGTGTAAGGACATGCGGACTCTATGCCTCTGTCTTGTGTAAAGGACAAGCGGACTTGATGCCTCTGTCTTTACTATCTTGTTTATAGATACGCAGACTTAAGCCTCTACTCTGTAGGCGACGAGAAGATTTTAGGACAGCATCTACTCTGCAGGTGATGAGGTTTCAAAATACTCAAAACGTTTGTGGTAACGTATTGGGGTTTTATGAGAACTCTCAAAGTACTTAATTTTTATTCCTTACCTACTACTCCGTGCATGTGTTGCCCGCTCAAATGGCAACCTTCACTCAAGTGTTTTACTGTTTTCAGACAATGACAAAGACAATTCTGAGACCAACATGGAAACTCCAACGGTTACTGATGTTACTCCATCCACTGTCGGTGGCGCTGTCGAAAATGCTGGTGAGACTGTTGGCTTCTGGGCTGACCAGATGGTGTCCGAAGATGCTAACACGACCAGCCCGTCTACTGCTGTTGGCGGCGGCCCCGGAAGAAGATGCATCGAGGACGACGCATCGTCAGGAGAATCCGAGTGAGGTGTGCTAAAATATTTTAGATTTTCACCGTGGTGAAGGCGAAGTGGTCGCGGTCTTGCACGGCGGTGGGCGGCGCGGAGGGTGCGGGGTGTGCGGGATGTGCGGGGGAGCTGCCCCCGCCGGCCGGCGCGGCGCGCAGCACGCGGTAGTGCTCCCACGAGCGCTGCAGCCGCAGCCGCTCTGCCGACACAATACGTCAGGGAAACTTTTAGCACAGTCTAAAAAATCATACAGTCGTCCGACGAAGACGTCTAGACAGAGCAATCGTGCGGGGTGTGAGGGACGAGACGCGGGTAAGCGGCACCCGAGCTGCGAACAAAACAATGTTCGTAACTCGGTATCTATTATTAAGGGCTAACACGTGTTTGTTTTTTTATTTGTTTGTTTTATAATTTGATATGAGTATCAATTTTGTGTAAGTATAATAATTGGGGTGCTTGTTACGAAAAAGCCATCCTTTTTGACATCCAAAATGGCGGACGTCATTTTTTTATAATTTGATATGAGTGTCAGTTTTGAGTATAATTGGGGTGCTTATTACGAAAAAGCCTCCCTTTTTGAAATCCAAGATGGCGGACCTCAATTTAAATGTATATTAATATGATATGGGTGTTAATTCCGAGGTGGATTGGGGTGCTGGTTACAAAAATGCCATCTAAATAACTTAAATCTGTCTCGAGTTGTTCCCTTAGTAAAAATAGCAAATTAATTAAATATAATACAGCTACCGATGTTGATCTGCAATAAATAACTAATTTCATAAATATTGTTTATTTGTGACAACCCAGGCCGATGCGTTACTGTCTAGACGATGTCGGCATTTTACACGAGATCAAAGGCGTCAACCAGGACCACTGTATGATTTTTATACTGTGCTTTTAGTGTGCTTTCATTTCTTATCACTGCGTACAGCGAATGAGTCCGTACGCTTCATTCGCCGCACGCGATGTGTACAGGCGGTGCCTGTCAGTTGTCGCTGTACTCACTGAGCAGGTGCACGTCGGCGCCGGCCAGCAGCTGGTACAGCACGTGGAAGTTGCGCTCGCCGTCCAGCACGCCGCACACGCGCTCCTGCGACACGCGACAGTACAGTACGCACCCCACGCCCGACACGCATCTCTAGCCATAGGTACTTTCGACACGACTCGACTCGTGGAGTGCGCTACTGTATGTGATGTGAACACGTCCTACTGGAGGCCAGCAAGCGGCGAGAGAATCAGTTTCAAGCAACTACTTAAAGCCAAGATCAAGATCTAGAAGCTGTTCAGAAAGAGGCGAACAAAATTCACATGGCGGCGTAGTACGGTGGAGAGTAAACAGGTCTCCGTTCTAGGTCTGATAAACCTTGACAATGGATGATGAAATCGCGATGACAACTAAAAACACTAAGTTTCCTAAACATTAATGGAATATAAGCATAAGTACTTGAATACACAATCCTGACATGCGTTGCCACTCAATTAACTCTCTACTTCAAGAACAATGGCCATTTCTTTGTTTAAACTATATTTTGACTTTTTGAGATATAGGTACATAGTGAATAGTTTTTATTTCTGCATAAACTCATGACAGTTATTTCAAATGCTACGCCACAAGCAGACACTTCGAAGTTACTGATAAATTAAAAAGTTCAGTACGCATCACAACCATGATCAAGTTGTAAACACGGCAGATCGATAACGTAGCCTACCGTTACCAAGCCAAATTTGTCATTTCTCTTTCATTATTTTTTCATCGACTGACCTAGCCTAGCTGTGTTCTGTTCGCTCTTGTGTTATTCCGCATTCTTTATTATTTTGTGTTTATCAACCCCCTACTACTGCCCCGTGTGGTACCGGGCTTAGAATAGTACTAACCCATATCCTCCCGTGGCTGTCGTAAGAGGCGACTAAGGGAACTCACCAGGGAAGCGGGCAGCAGCGCTTCTTCTGTGGAATATTAAATGCTGCGATCCACAACCCGCCTGCCAAGCGTGGGGATTATGGCAACCCATATGTAATATATGTATAAAGCTGAAGAGTTTTTTGTTTGAACGCGCTAATCTCAGGAACTACTGGTCCGATTTGAAAAATTATTTTTGCGTTAGATTGCCCATTAATCTAGGAAGGCTTCAGGCTATATAACATCACGCTGCGTCTTATAGGAGCGGAGCATATAAAACAACATCAAATCCTACGCGAGTGAAACTAGTTACAAATATACCACATTTGCTATTTCACTAAAATAATGAATGCCGCAAGAGGTGTAAATTATTAGGTGAATATAGCAGCCTATAATTGCAATTTCGATTTTTTTATAGGTTTCCTCCAACGTTTGACTTCAGTGACGCAAACGTCATTATAGTAAAGTCCAAGATGAACTCAGAAAACAAATAATTATGCATTGGACTAAACATTTTATTCATAAATATGCGCCATAAAAACAAATAATTATGCATTGGACTAAACATTTTATTCATAAATATGCGCCATAAAAACAAATAATTATGCATTGGACTAAACATTTTATTCATAAATACGCGCCATAAAAACAAATAATTATGCATTGGACTAAACATTTTATTCATAAATTCGCGCCATAAAAACAAATAATTATGCATTGGACTAAACATTCTATTCATAAATACGCGCCATAAAAACAAATAATTATGCATTGGACTAAGCATTTTATTCATAAATACGCGCCATAAAAAGAAGATTACGAGATGCTCTTTAGAACATAATGAATCCAAATGCTTCATCATATTACATGACACCACAAGCTTTCTACAAATTACCGGAACAAGTTTAAAGAAGAACCCTTTTTCAATAAAATTAAGGCAATATCTACAAATATGTTTTATGTAACAATTACTTTAATTCCTGCACATACAATTATTTTTACGTTGTTGTTTTTATTATGTTAAAACTAGCTGTGCCCCGCGGTTTCACCCGCGTAAGTTTCGAACAGAAAGAGCTCAGTTGATATAAAATAAGCGCCTGTTAAAATAATGGGAGCAATATGTACGTCCGCGTTTGCTCCCGTTTTCGCAACATTTTTTGTTCCTGCTCTGCTTCTATTGGTCATAGCGGGACATTTTATAGCCTAGACTCTTAGACTATCTGTGTACCAAATTTCATTACAATCGGTTCAGTAGTTTTGGCGTGAAAGCTGGACAGACAGACAGAAAGACAGAGACACTTTCGCATATTTGAAACCGTAGTCGGTTTAAATCTTCGTACAAGGGAGACGTGTTATCAAGTTACAGTTTGAATTTGGCCATTGTTCATGTGTTTAAAGTCATGTAAACTACATTGATTTTTAAAGACCGAATGTAGTAAAAAAATGTAGTACCTAAGAGGTATACAATAGTTAGTGCAGTTTGAAAACATGATCCAACATGTTGCACCAATCATATCGCAACAACCAGTTCGACATAAATTAACTATATGACATCCATCAACGAAATATCCAATCGTATGTGACATTAAATGCACTAACGTCTAATGGGTACCTATAGGACCTCAAATGACAATAAGCTTTGCAAGATGTACGGACGACAGCAGGTAAGCTACCCGAAATCCTATTTTTTTTTCTGTCAACCTAGAGCCTTAATGCTTCAGTGATAAGGTTGAAAATATAATAAAGACATTTAACAGATTGTAGTGGCTAGATGTGCTGTCGTCTGTACATAACAATTCCATTTAATATAAACAATTATGTCAAGAATGCATTCAAAATTCAGTCAGTCCGAGCATGTTTGCGTGACATACCTCTGAGGTATCTCAACTTTTTCATTACGTATGACATTGAGTTTTGAGTTCCTACAACTTGACAGTTATTTGTTATTTATATTGGGTTATTTTGTATCGGACTATGAGGGTTTTTCTTACAATCTTAAACTATGGAGTTTCAGATGGAGTGGCAACTAGTAAAATCATTATGTGAATAAAATATTGATAAAATACAGAACTAGACAACTACAAGTCATGTTCAAGAAATTGCAAGAACTGCAAGGCAAACATGCCTCTAGTGGCGCGAGGTGCGGCGGCCGTCGAGGACAAGGGGACGCGCCCTCCGGTTGACTATCCTTTATTTTACCTTTTCCAGAAGATCTGCTTGCAACACAAAAACATATCATGTAATCATTGACATAGCATTCCTTTCGCATGCACTGTACAGACAAAAAGATATCGATATTTATATACAGTATGTTAAATAACAGAGGGCGTTCCCTTAAACTCGTTAATATATATCATTAATAGATTAAAATAAAAATATCAGCATAGAAAAATAAGCATAAAAAAATCCGAATAAAAAAAAAATTTAATTGGAAATAAATTTGAAACCTCCTGTTTTAAATCAAAATAGTAGTCGTCATGTATAAATAAATTGCGACGTTGCCGTCTTTCATGTTCGTGTGTACAGTGTGTTTCTTTTACATGTCAATTTAAAATTTTTATTGAATATTTTCATATTGAAAAAATTATAAAACATTTTGTTTTCGAATGGAAATATTTTTTTTAGCATGTATGTATGCTATACTATTTCGGGTTAACGGGAACGCCCTTTGTTAGTTAACATACTGTATATAATTATATATATATAAATTAAAAAATCGGCCCAAGATAACCATATTCATGTTTTACAAGCATTTTTTTTGTATGTGTCACCACTTTTCAATTTCGCCTTGAAATTAAAATTCATTTCTGGGGCAGCAGTCCCAACATTGGTAACGATGCTGTCGCAAGATACTGATAGTTAATTAATAAACCCGAAATATTAGCCCACCACCCTGTATAACCTTTAGTACACACATCAGCACAACCCGGGGATGCTTTAATGTACTATTAAGTAATTGAAAAGAAACTACTTAAAAGGCTAAAATTTCCCCAGCCAGATTTTATCGAAAATTTACATTTTAATCTAGATATATCTATATCACAGATCCAGGAAAACGATTGCGTCACTGCTTACCCTCAGTCGGGATTGCGGTCAAGCACCAGTTTATAATTATAAAAAACCTACCTACCCATGAAAATAGACTGCGCCAAAAGTAAAATAAATCGATATTAAGGTCCCTAGGAAGCCCATTGAAACAAATGCGCTTCTTACTGAGAAAATATTTCGCCTTATTTGATCATTGGGAAAGGTACCTTCAATATTGGCCGCTGACGTAGTAATGCCAACAGATTAAATAACTAGAAAATGCCTTAAGGTGCGGGATGAGAAGACATATAGATCCCAAACTAGAACCATAAAACTAGCAGTTTCACAAGGTGGTATCTTGGGGCCCTTGCTTTTCTGATTTACATTAATGATCTCCATAGACACATGAAGCATCCCATGGTAGTTTTTGCAGATGACAGCACTATAGTAATAAAATGTGACACTCAAAATGACTATGAAATTGAAATTAATGAAACATTATGAACTATAAATAAATAGTTAAATGATAACAATCTGAAAATAAAATTAGAAAAAACAAATAAATATAATGCACTTTCACTAAAGAACTGAACCGAAAAGTATTAGGTAATGTAAATAATAACGGGCAGACAGTAGAATTTGTAACAAATACAAAAATTCTAGGAATAAATATTGATTGCGGATGTTCATACACAACCCATATAGACAATATCTGCAGAAGAATCAAAAAATACTCATTCGCTCTTTACAAGCTCTCCATAATAGTTAACAAATAAGCGATTTTAACGGCCTATCACAGTTTGGTGGCAACATTACTGAGTATTATATTTTGGGGTAATTCGGTAGACAAGGAATATTTAAAGCTCAAAAGAAGTGCATTAGAGCAATGTTTCTCGCAAACAATGTTGCTTGCAAATTTTCTCGGTGGTAGGCAACAACATCAGCCGCCGGCATAAGTTACCACCCACCAGACAAAGTCTTGCCGCCAAGCGATTCGTCGTGTTCCGGCATGATGTCTGGTGAAGCCGTACGGAGAACGGGTCTGAGCAGTTGTGTTGCGATGTGTGCCGGGTACGATGTGCCTAATGTTGTTGTGTCGGGAGTTTGGTCGTGAAGGCTCTCCAGATCATCCTCTGGCGCAGCATCGTTGGTCGTGTTGTTGGGTTAAACATTGCATCACCTCGCTCAACTGCCGTCTTCCTTCCTATTCACTCAGTTTTTTTGAGTGAATAGGCTTAATAAGCTAGTGTGCTTTACCATCAACGATTGCATCACTGCGTACCATCAGGCGGGATTGCAGTCAAGCACTAGTTTATAACTATTAAAAAAAAAAATGTGCCTAATAAATAGTACAAATATCTGTCAACCTTACTTTAAAAATCTAAAAATTCTCAGATTGCCTTCCCTATACATTTATGAATCAAATATTTTTGTGAAATCAAATCTAAGCTACTATTAGACTGCTGTCAAAAGCTAAAGGATAAAAAGGTGAGAGGTACAAATACCTTAAGGTAAAACGAAATACTTGGGATCTTTTACAATAAAAGCCTCAATGATTGTCGTAAGGCTTTTCCATTTCAGAAACCGGCACGCAGAATTGTAAACAAGTGATAACCAGGTAAGTTATTGATCGATTATATCTCTTTTAATACTATGTTTTTCTCGTTAGTGCCAATATTATCTAAGGTTTTTGAGAAAGTCGTCTATAATGGCAATACCGTTTTTTTTTTTAATTATGAATACTTTGAATAATAAAAACTTATTCACTGATAATTAAAAACGTTTTAGAAAAATAAGTCTATTAACATGGCCATTTACGATTTTTTAACGTAATTACATCTAGAGTAGATAAAAGATTGCCAGTGCTATGTTTTATACGTGTATGTCAAAACATTTATGTCAAAAGCTTTTGACTGCGTATATCATAAGTTTCTGTTTCTAAAATTAAATTCATATGGCACATGAAGTCTATCGATTTCAAAACGTCTATAGATTTAAGAATTATATCTCAACCACAGTAAACAATTTACAATTATTATACGAGTATACGGTAAACCTAAAAAATAAATTTGTCATAAATCTAGTGTCAGAAAGTTGGCGTATGGAGTGCCTCAAGGGAGTGTGATTGGACCTCTGTAAGTAGCTAAGCTACCCCACCCCGTGATAATGTTTTCAGATGATAGTACTATAATTTTTGATAATGATAAAATTAATACCCTTAAATCTGCCTTAAATCTACACTATATATATACTAATATATAAAGCTGAAGAGTTTGTTTGTTTGAACGCGCTAATCTCAGGAACTACTGGTCCGATTTGATTTTTTTTTGTTTTCTTTGGGTAGCCCATTAATCCAGAAAGGCTTTAGGCTATATAACATCCCAATTACCAATAGCCCATTAGGAGCGGAGCATAACTACCTCCACGCGAACGAAGCTGGCGGCCGCTAGTTAATATATAAAGCTGAGTTTGTTTGTTTGAACTCATCAATCTTAGGAATATCGCTCACAATGGGCGTCTCACGAAAGCTCAGAGTCACACAAAGGACGATGGAAAGAGCCATACTCGGAGTTTCTCTGCGTGATCAAATCAGAAATGAGGAGATACGCAGAAGAACCAAAGTCACCAACATAGCTCTTCGAGTCGCTAAACTTAAGTGGCAGTGGGCAGGGCACATTGCTCGTAGAACCGATAGCCGATGGGGCAGTAAGGTTCTGGCGTGGCGTACCGGAAGACGCAGCGTAGGGAGGCCTCCAACAAGGTGGACCGATGACCTGGTGAAGGTCGCGGGAAGCCAATGGATGCGGGCAGCACAAGACCTGTCATTGTGGAAAGCCTTGGAAGAGGCCTTTGACCATCAGTGGACCTCTATAGGCTGAAGAAGAAGAAATCTTAGAAAATGCAGGGCTAAATTGAAAAATTCTTTTTTGCGTTGGATAGCCCATTAATCCTGGAAGCTTTCAAAGCTTTGGAAGCTTTAGGCTATACAATCATCATCATCATCCCAGCGTTAATCCCAGTCGCATCCGAAGCCTTTTCAGCTTTGGAGTCTGGGGTCCGCTTTACCAGTCAAACTGCTGATATGGCTAAACTTCGACATTTTCCGTGAAGCGACTGCCGTCTGACCTCCACAACCCGAAGGCGACATCGAAGCATTGCAGTTAGACCGTTTTGTTGGATAGTTTGACCGAATTGTTGGATTTTTGAGGGCTCCAACAACCCGTAACGACTGCCACTAGATGTTCGTATGGCAACCGGGACCAACGGCTTAACGTGCTTTCCGAGGCACGACCAGACCAGTGCAAATATTCATATTCATGTATAGAAATACTTGCACTGTGCGGGGATCGAACCCGCGCCACCTTGCGCAGCGGCCGCGTCCGCTACCGCTACGCCACGGAGGCTGTCATTTAGGCTATACAATATGTAAAGAAAACGCTGTCCGACCCATAAGGATAATAAAGGTTAGGTAAACACTTGACCAAATATGATATAAAATTTTACATACTTAATCATCATAGTAACAATACTAATGAATTTTGAAATAATCCTTTTTTCCCGGGAATTAGTTCCAATTTCCCCGAAATTTGGTAATTATTAAAAAAGTGACAACACCGGTATTATTTTAAGCGAATAGCGACGCGACCACATCACAGGTGCCGCGTGCCCTGCCCCCCGCCGCCCGTGGTTAGGGTTGCTTACTGCACATGTATTAAGTTACCTCTTTTTGCGAAATAATATTTATTTTTTTAAGGGGATTTTTTTTTAAGTTTAGCCTGTCTTTGTGGGCATTAGTGGAGTCAGTTATCGATACCTAACAATACCTTCACGGATCGGACAGGGTTTTCTTTACATATTGTATAACATCACGCTGCGACCAATAGGAGCGGAGCATAACAAAAATTTAAAATGTATACCTACTGTAAATTTTGGTGTTAGAATAAAATGTTCAATTAACTAACCCAAGGCGAACGAAGTCGCGGGCAGCCGCTAGTAATAATATTAAATATATAATTAACTGATTACAGTGTAATAATTTGAAAATTAATTTCAGTAAAACCCTGATTATGAAATTTGGACAAGGAAAGACTAACAAATTGAATCTTATTGTTACTCAAATGAAAAGAACATCACAAAATTTCTACGAATACACATAGAGAAGCCGTTAACATGGTCATTATAATACAAAAAGTATGCAACAAGATTAACTAATATTCATGTACTTTGACCACGTTAAAGAAAACTATGGATGAATCCACGTTACTGACCGCATATCATGGACTAGTAGCATTGTGTATGAAATATGGAATATTTTTTGGGGTAATGAAACTGGAATAGAAACTGCTTTTATTGCACAATAACGCTGTATCCGAGCCATACATAATTTACAAAGTACCGGAAGTTGTAAACCTCATTTTATAAATTGAAAGATACAACTTATTACATACTCTGCCGTCCTTGTACATCTACGAAACTGTTCTTTTCGTTAGGCGTAACCTGTCTAACTTTAGTAGCCTGCATGGAGCTGATATGCTAAATTTGGTTCCGCACAAGATTGCATTGTTTCAGAAAAGCATATTTGCAATAGCTCTAAAATAGTATAATAAAGTGGCAACATCCATCAAACTAATATGTAACAACATTCATATGCAACATTATATTTGTTTATGCGGAACCTGAAACACGTGTCCAGTATCGTTACGTAAAGAATCTGTGTACAAAATTTCAAAAAGATATCATGAAAAACGACAAAGTAGTTGGTAGCAATGTAATACTTATTCTATTTTAATGTGTTGGTAACACTGTTTTTATCTATACTGTCATGGCATATAATGTCTGCGGTAAAGTGCGGTGTTAGAAATTATAATTACTTAAATAAAAGTCTGCTAAGGGTATACGATTGTTTTACTTACATTTCAATAAAAGTTACCCTATTTGGCTGTCCCAACAAAAATAGGGTATTTTTGTTGGGACAGCCAAAAAGGGTATATGCGCTGACCTCTGGCGTCAGCTGTTGCGCGGGCGTGCGCAGTAGGTACTATGATCTATCGTAAACTGCGTGGCGCACTTGGTAACCACACTGCAAAATTTTCTAAATTTATTTGGGAAAAAAATAAGATAGTGTTAAAATGATTGGAATCGATTCGTCGTTAATCGAGTTGCTTATTATTGTTACAGACAGATATTCAGTTTTCGCATAAACAAAAAATAACGTATTTAAAAAAAGGTTTTTTGTATTTTGTATTCCTGATCGAGAAGGCATCTTATTCTGTTCATCACTTTCATAATGACAAAATATCAATTTGTTGGCTCTTGCTTTCCATTATAATAATAATATTTTTATAATGGCTTTTAATCCATCATCAGCATCATCAACCTTTTTATCGTCCCACTGCTGGGCACAGGTCTCCTCTCATACAGAGAAGGATTAATATTACTAATTTGTATCACTTATTTGCACATGTTCTTTAACTGACATTCCTAATTTGTACCATTATTTTTTTACCATTACCCATGTAATCTAATTTGTTTAACTCAGATTTTATGTCAGATTGGTTTTCTATTATTTGTACGTCATGAACTGTTAGCACATACAGATAATATTTCAATATAAAACTTATAACCTATGTAAGTACACAATTAAACGAACTAGGTAATAAATAAATAAACTTTAAATGATGGTCTCAGTGCTGCCACTGTATTACGAAAAATTGTTCTTAATGAACAGTTTCAACTGCAGGTAAATTATAACGATACATTAATTAAAATTCAACGTGAACTACAAAGTGGGTACCTACGTAGTGTCTACGTCAGTACATAGACATACCTTTTTATTATACGAGTAACAGTACCTATCATGGAAATTTACTTTTATCATATACCCGACTATTAATCATATATTCAATAAGTACCTCAATAATTATGTACAAATATTTGTTACAACTAATCAACTATTGGTTTTTACAACCAAATATGTGTAAAGTCCCTTTCCTTCGATGTCGTTTTAATAGATTCTGATTCTGAATGTGAGCAAACATTTATTTCATAATTCCTATTAAAAATACCTGTTTTTTTTAGTAACAAAAAAGTACAAGTGCAACAATTACAGAAACTTGACAACCAATAAGATTTAAATGTTAGTCTTCGGTCAATTTTGGCTGCGGTTACAAAACACACACATTTTATACTTTGTAATGAAACAAAGTGAATAGTGTGTGGCGGCACTTGCCTACTGCATAACTAAAGTATGCCCGGATTGTGTTGCTGCGTGTATGTGAGTGCGTCGTATAACCTAATATTAAATATTTGTTTCTTCTTTAACACTAATATTTGTTTTCATTGTTTAGATGCACATCTGCTTTGAATCGATTTGAATTTAGTGAACGAGCAAGCTATTCCCGAATGTTTAGTATTGAGCCCGGCTCCCACCGGTGCCGCGCCTGTTCTAGTGGCTGAGCTTATGCTCCTGACTTCCAATTCCCAGGGATGGTAAAGTTTATAGGGTTTTCATTGACGCATTTCTCAATAGCTGCTGAAGTCATTTATGCCCGATAAATGGCAATTTACTCGCCCTCCATTAAATATCAAAGTGGCGATACGTGGGTACACTACAAAACATAAAATAATAAAGAATGCACTCACAGTGCGTCATGTGTCCTCCCACCGGCTCGCCTTTGAAGTCAAACTCAATCTCCAGCAGTTTTCCCTGCGAACGGAAAGACGAATATTGTACTAGGTCACAGGAACTCATGAGTGAACGGTGTGTACTCGCAATACTCGTACAGTAAGATACTGGTATGTTAAGTCAAGGATAAACAAGTTTACTAGCGAGCATGGAATTAAAAACTAAGACCAATTCATATGGTAACAATCACCAGTAAGTGTTGCTTGCAAGAGAAACCTGTTTCTATATAGTGTGCCCTGTGCTAATGAGTACCTAGAGCATACGTTTACGTAGTCGGTCGCATAATGAACAGTAAGTGTTGCTTGCAAGAGAAACCTGTTTCTATATAGTGTGCCCTGTGCTAATGAGTACCTAGAGCATACGTTTACGTAGTCGGTCGCATAATGAACAGTAAGTGTTGCTTGCAAGAGAAACCTGTTTCTATATAGTGTGCCCTGTGCTAATGAGTACCTAGAGCATACGTTTACGTAGTCGGTCGCATAATGAACAGTAAGTGTTGCTTGCAAGAGAAACCTGTTTCTATATAGTGTGCCCTGTGCTAATGAGTACCTAGAGCATACGTTTACGTAGTCGGTCGCATAATGAACAGTAAGTGTTGCTTGCAAGAGAAACCTGTTTCTATATAGTGTGCCCTGTGCTAATGAGTACCTAGAGCATACGTTTACGTAGTCGGTCGCATAATGAACAGTAAGTGTTGCTTGCAAGAGAAACCTGTTTCTATATAGTGTGCCCTGTGCTAATGAGTACCTAGAGCATACGTTTACGTAGTCGGTCGCATAATGAACAGGGCCCGTAGCCAATGTAACATCGCTTCGTAGTGAAGAAACCTGTTTCTATATAGTGTGCCCTGTGCTAATGAGTACCTAGAGCATACGTTTACGTAGTCGGTCGCATAATGAACAGGGCCCGTAGCCAATGTAACATCGCTTCGTAGTGAAGAAACCTGTTTCTATATAGTGTGCCCTGTGCTAATGAGTACCTAGAGCATACGTTTACGTAGTCGGTCGCATAATGAACAGTAAGTGTTGCTTGCAAGAGAAACCTGTTTCTATATAGTGTGCCCTGTGCTAATGAGTACCTAGAGCATACGTTTACGTAGTCGGTCGCATAATGAACAGTAAGTGTTGCTTGCAAGAGAAACCTGTTTCTATATAGTGTGCCCTGTGCTAATGAGTACCTAGAGCATACGTTTACGTAGTCGGTCGCATAATGAACAGGGCCCGTAGCCAATGTAACATCGCTTCGTAGTGAAGAAACCTGTTTCTATATAGTGTGCCCTGTGCTAATGAGTACCTAGAGCATACGTTTACGTAGTCGGTCGCATAATGAACAGTAGCCAATGTAACATCGCTTGCAAGAGAAACCTGTTTCTATATAGTGTGCCCTGTGCTAATGAGTACCTAGAGCATACGTTTACGTAGTCGGTCGCATAATGAACAGGGCCCGTAGCCAATGTAACATCGCTTCGTAGTGAAGAAACCTGTTTCTATATAGTGTGCCCTGTGCTAATGAGTACCTAGAGCATACGTTTACGTAGTCGGTCGCATAATGAACAGGGCCCGTAGCCAATGTAACATCGCTTCGTAGTGAAGAAACCTGTTTCTATATAGTGTGCCTGTGCTAATGAGTACCTAGAGCATACGTTTACGTAGTCGGTCGCATAATGAACAGTAAGTGTTGCTTGCAAGAGAAACCTGTTTCTATATAGTGTGCCCTGTGCTAATGAGTACCTAGAGCATACGTTTACGTAGTCGGTCGCATAATGAACAGGGCCCGTAGTAGTATGAAAACATCCTTCGTAGTGAAGAAACCTGTTTCTATATAGTGTGCCCTGTGCTAATGAGTACCTAGAGCATACGTTTACGTAGTCGGTCGCATAATGACAGGGCCCGTAGCCAATATAACATCGCTTCGTAGTGAAGAAACCTGTTTTCTATATAGTGTGCCCTGTGCTAATGAGTACCTAGAGCATACGTTTACGTAGTCGGTCGCATAATGAACAGGGCCCGTAGCCAATGTAACATCGCTTCGTAGTGAAGAAACCTGTTTCTATATAGTGTGCCCTGTGCTAATGAGTACCTAGAGCATACGTTTACGTAGTCGGTCGCATAATGAACAGGGCCCGTAGCCAATGTAACATCGCTTCGTAGTGAAGAAACCTGTTTCTATATAGTGTGCCCTGTGCTAATGAGTACCTAGAGCATACGTTTACGTAGTCGGTCGCATAATGAACAGTAAGTGTTGCTTGCAAGAGAAACCTGTTTCTATATAGTGTGCCCTGTGCTAATGAGTACCTAGAGCATACGTTTACGTAGTCGGTCGCATAATGAACAGTAAGTGTTGCTTGCAAGAGAAACCTGTTTCTATATAGTGTGCCCTGTGCTAATGAGTACCTAGAGCATACGTTTACGTAGTCGGTCGCATAATGAACAGGGCCCGTAGCCAATGTAACATCGCTTCGTAGTGAAGAAACCTGTTTCTATATAGTGTGCCCTGTGCTAATGAGTACCTAGAGCATACGTTTACGTAGTCGGTCGCATAATGAACAGGGCCCGTAGCCAATGTAACATCGCTTCGTAGTGAAGAAACCTGTTTCTATATAGTGTGCCCTGTGCTAATGAGTACCTAGAGCATACGTTTACGTAGTCGGTCGCATAATGAACAGTAAGTGTTGCTTGCAAGAGAAACCTGTTTCTATATAGTGCTGTGCTATATAGTGTGCCCTGTGCTAATGAGTACCTAGAGCATACTTTACGTAGTCGGTCGCATAATGAACAGTAAGTGTTGCTTGCAAGAGAAACCTGTTTCTATATAGTGTGCCCTGTGCTAATGAGTACCTAGAGCATACGTTTACGTAGTCGGTCGCATAATGAACAGGGCCCGTAGCCAATGTAACATCGCTTCGTAGTGAAGAAACCTGTTTCTATATAGTGTGCCCTGTGCTAATGAGTACCTAGATCATACGTTTACGTAGTCGGTCGCATAATGAACAGTAAGTGTTGCTCGCAAGAGAAACCTGTTTCTATATAGTGTGCCCTGTGCTAATGAGTACCTAGATCATACGTTTACGTAGTCGGTCGCATAATGAACTGCGGCCCTAGCCAATGTAACATCGCTTCGTAGCGAAGCGAAATCGAATACCAAACCAACCAATGGCGGGAACGATTGACCACGTGATTTGTCGCGTCGCGTGGTCAATCGTTCCCGCCATTGGCTGGTTTGGTGTTCGATTTCGCTTCGATATGAAGCGATGTTACATTGGCTACAGGCCCAGGCTTTTAGCTTTAACATCGCTTCGTAGCGAAGCGAAATCGAATACCAAACCAACCAATGGCGGGAACGATTGACCACGTGATTTATCGCGTCGCGAGGTCAATCGTTTTCGTTATTGGTTGGTTTGGTATTCGATTTCGCTTCGCTACGAAGCGATGTTACATTGGCTACAGGCCCTGATCACAGTTCTATATCTCGCACCATGTTATGTTACATTAAATAGTAAGTTTATCGTGTGCTTAATATAAGAAACACTCATCGACATGAAATGCTTAGTCTTAGGACCGTATTACAGAACCTTACTCAAGACTCAAGCATTACTTAAAACTAGTTTCAACCAATCAAATTGCTTCAAACGAGATTTAAGTAAAGCTTGAGTTTTGAGTGAGGTTCTATAATACGGACCTAACTTTAGTAGGCATTTGAAAAATGTCGAAAACTGAATATCGAAGTGTCATAAAGTGTCTATTTAAAGAAAGTTTTTCCCTGGTCAAACAAAAGAACTATTGGATAGCGTGTATAAGGAGTCTGTCCCCTCCTATAGCACAGTGAAAAATTGGGTGAAAGAGTTTTTTTTTTTTTTTTTTTATACTTACTTGTTAACTAGTGCTTGACTGCAATCCCACCTGATGGTAAGCAGTGATGCAATCGTTGAGTGTAAAGCGCACTAGTTTATTAAGCCACTTAAAAAACTTAGGAATAGGAAGGATGACTGCAGTTGAGCGAGGTGATGCAATGTTAAACCCAAGACCAACACGACCAAACGATGCTGCGCTAGAGGGAGATTGATCTGGAGACTCTCCACGACCAAATTCCCGAGACAACAACATTTGGCGCATCGTACCCGCCATACATCGCAACACAACTGCTCAGACCCGTCCTCCGTACGGCTTCACCAGACATCATGCCGGAACACGACGAATCGCTTGGCGGAAAGACTTTGTCTGGTGGGTGGTAACTTCCGCCGGCAGCCGATGTTATGTCCTACCACCGAGAGAAGCCGATGTTATGGCCTACCACTGAGAGTTTCACCTCAGGAGAGAAACCCTCCAAGACATTGGTCACGACGGTCGACCTGTGGAATTGCTCACTCTAGAAAAGATTCGGAGATCTTATTGAAGACTTCTTAGTGAACCCCGTTTGAAGATTACGAGAAATTGTAGCTAGGCTTGAGCTCTCTAAAAGTACCGCTCATCGTAACTGGCGACATTCGACAGTTTATCAACGATATCGTAGTACACGCACCGCGCACGCCCAGCGGCGGGGAGAATCCGCGCGAGGTAAGGGCGGCAGGGTTGTGGCCAGACAGACTGGCGACACTCGATAGTTCATCAACGATATCGTAGTACACGCACCGCGCACGCCCAGTGGCGGGGAGAATCCGCGCGAGGTAAGGGGCGACACTCGACAGTTTATCAACGATATCGTAGTACACGCACCGCGCACGCCCAGCGGCGGGGAGAATCCGCGCGAGGTAAGGGCGGCAGGGTTGTGGCCAGACAGACTGGCGACACTCGATAGTTCATCAACGATATCGTAGTACACGCACCGCGCACGCCCAGTGGCGGGGAGAATCCGCGCGAGGTAAGGGCGGCAGGGTTGTGGCCAGACGGACTGGCGACACTCGACAGTTCATCAACGATATCGTAGTACACGCACCGCGCACGCCCAGCGGCGGGGAGAATCCGCGCGAGGTAAGGGCGGCAGGGTTGTGGCCAGACGGACTGGCGACACTCGATAGTTCATCAACGATATCGTAGTACACGCACCGCGCACGCCCAGCGGCGGGGAGAACCCGCGCGAGGTAAGGGCGGCAGGGTTGTGGTCAGACGGACTGGCGACACTCGACAGTTCATCAACGATATCGTAGTACACGCACCGCGCACGCCCAGCGGCGGGGAGAACCCGCGCGAGGTAAGGGCGGCAGGGTTGTGGCCAGACGGACTGGCGACACTCGACAGTTTATCGCACGCTATCCTAGTGTGCACTGTGCATCCCTATCCCACGCAGATTGTACTCGGTACGCCCATGCATCAGATAGCATACCTAGGATACGAGCACATCTACACGTCTAGGAATTAAAAACCCCAAACGGGGACTTATACAAGATCATTTGCGTCTATTCTTCGTATATTTCTATTTTAGTTCGTCTTTAAGTGCCTCGAGGCCTGAAACACTTTCAATAAATTAGTTATCTATTAGATCCATTCATAAGCATTAATTCCTTACGAGCTTTACACAGCTAGAGTGAGTGCGCGATATCATTTTTAACCGACTTCAAAAAGGAGGAGGTTCCTCAATTTGACCGTATATACAGGGTGTATCTGACAACGTAACGCAAACTTGGCGAAAAGGTTACACCGCATGCCACTAACAAAATTATGATAGTCATTTATGTCGTTAATGAGCGGTTACAGAAATAACAGTGTTTAAAAAAAAGTGTCGGCTCGGCCTTTGAACGTTGCAAGCGTGCCGCCGTGCGTGTTTATAGGAATGACGTTGATCCCTGATACGAACTCTATTAAATCAGCTGATAGGATAGCTTTTCTAGTATTGTTCACATTGCGCTTTTTTGTGTAGTTAACGAGTTAATTAATTTTTACTTTAAAATCTTATTGGGTTATAAATGTATAGCAATTATGAACGGTCTAAAGTGAAAAAAACTGCATATTTTTTTTTTATTGGGAAAAAGCCGACACAAAATTCCACCACTGGGGGTTTCAGAATCCTGTACTGGATCCATGGAACTCGTTTGTGCGTCGATGTCAGATAAACTCTTTATGCTCTTTTTAAGTTTGTTCGCGAATAACTTCGTCGTTTAGGAACTGATTTTGATAATTCTTTTTCTGATAGAAAGAAGACATTCCTAAGGTGGTCCCATAATAAGGCGTCAGGGTTTGATGGTGGAAGACCAGAGATATCAAGGGGAACTTTCAAAAATTGTAGGGACGGCTAGTGCATTTTTAAGTTTTTCATTAGGTATTTTAAAGCACTACAATTTAATAAGGGTCTGGAGTAGATCTGATGATGGAGCCGGGAGACAGGCGAGGGAACTCCTCAACGATTCACAGCAGCTACCTTATGTTTGTGCTTGAATATTTGTATTGATAAGAACCTTACACCTAGATGGGTGATGACACTGATGACTGTCATTAGGAAGCTGATGATGATTACAAAGGTCAGTTCAGTGATTTTAGGGGTCAGTTCGGGGGTTCAAACGAATATACAAAAACCAAAGACACCATGATCGTAAACATGTGTCCCCTGTAATGTCAGGCCTCCATTACGCAACTCCGCGGATCTGACAGAGTGCGCCCGGCCGAAATTATGTTCACTAAAACTACGATAGCTCTGAAATTAAAGAGCGCAGCCCGACACACCGTATGTCACTGAAATCGTTATGAAATAAGCTATAAGATTTTCTATAGTTTTGTAGAGTTTTGCTACAATACAACAATGGACGACCTTCCGCGAAATGGTCCAAATAAATCGGAGTACTGTGGCAGCCAGACAGATGCCAACTATTGACGACCTTCCGCGAAAGGGTTCTCCATAAGTGGTCCATAAATCACACCAGAGTCACACAAGGATTTCGGAAGACAAAGAGCGTGGGCCCTGACCGCCTACAGCGACGGTGCCTAATAAATCTCACCCCGGAACTCCGGAAGCACATCTGTGGACCCACGTGCTCGGGAGCATGTGAAACCATGGCGACCGTCTAGCACGTGACTGTAAACTGGCGCGCTATCTACGCTGACCAATGGTGCGTACCATTGGTCAGCGTAGATAGCGCGCCACGTCCTCCCATGATCAACGAATCAGCATCAAGGACGCCCGATTGGTCACCCCACTATGGTTTAGAGATAGCTATATTATTGTTTACTTTGTTTAGTATTTAAGGTTGTGCATAGCTTGTAAGACAGACATTACACATTTACACATGTAGCGATGGTCGCAGTCGCTACAATACAACAATAACACAAAGGATTGCCCAACTATTGACGTCCCAACGATTGACGACCTTCCGCGAAAGGGTGCATATAAATCATACCAGAACAAGGATCTTGGAAAACAAAGCGCGTATGTAAGACAAAGAGCGTGGGTCCTGACCGCCTCAGCGAGGGTGTCGCACATTGTCGGACATCTGTTGGTTAACCCATTGTTCGTTGGAGAAAGTTCCGCGGACGACGCGATTCTGTCAACCTATTGTGCACCGCCGGAGAAAGCGCGCTGACCATATCGAACCGCCTTGCACGTGCACCGAAGGCGTGGCCCGGTCCACCGGCCAATCAGACGGCACGTTCTTCCACGATCAACAAATCAGCATCAAGAACGCCCGATCAGTCAGCCCCACTCCGGTTTAGAGATAGCTGTATTATTGTCTAGTATTTAAGCTTGTGCATAGCTCGTAAGACATCCCTTTCTCACATTATCACATATATCATAAGATCACGCATTACTGTCAGACATTTTACATTGTAACATAGTCGCGTCTCTACTCTTGTAATTAGGTAACTTATAGCATACATTGTACTCTAGACTTACGTGCAATATACAACGTTATACCTATTCGCGTTTTAATTACACAACACGCCCTACACGCGCCACAGTGGTGACCCCGACGTGATAAAACCCGACGTGATAAAACCCGACGTGATAAAACCCGACGTGATTAAAACCCGACGATTAAAACCGACGTGAGACTAACCGGCGCGAGCCTAACCGTCGTAATACAAGACCGACGTGACTTCAAGACTGACGTGACGATACTCGTGATTAGCACATTCTAGTGGCTTCCCACAAGCGGGTTTCCCCATTAGGATTTCAAGAGGCTATATTCGCGGTATTGTAGCGTTACAACAGCAGAGTCTCTTCAGGATGGCGACCAGCAACGCACCACAGGTAGAAGGGCGAGTCGACACGCTCACACTACAAGCACGGCTGTCTGACTTTTGGCCAGCGTATCCCAGGCTATGGTTCACGCACTTCGAAGCAGTAATGGCGCCACAGAAGTCAGGTGATGACGCGCGCTATCAAGCAGCTATCGCCCGACTAGGACTGGACGCACTACAACAAGTAAGTGACATTATCGCCAAACCGCCCACTGAAAACAAGTACGAAACCCTGAAGGCCAGACTCATCAGCGTCTACGAGGAGTCCGAGAGCCGGAAGCTGCAAAAGCTGATGGATGAGATGGAACTCGGAGATCAGAAACCCTCACAGCTGTTACGTAAAATGCGGGAACTAGCCGGACAGAAGATACCCGACAGCACACTGCGCATCATGTGGACCAAGTTACTTCCACCCTCAGTACGCGCTGTTCTCACCGTGAGCGACATAACTGACTTACAAAAGTTGTCGCAAATGGCAGACACTGTCATGGACACTATCGCACTACCCAACCAGGTCGCGCAGATTACACACACGAGCGGTATGACTGCCCTACACGAACAAATAAGGCAGTTATCTCTGGAGCTAGCTGAACTCAAGAACAAGCAGGAACACAGACCAAGATCACACAGACCATACGACAGACGGCGTTCAAGATCGCGCTCAGCAAGCCGGGATAATAGCAATCGCAAGTATACAGAACAATCACTTAATTGTTATTATCATCGCAAGTTCGGTAAAGAAGCGCGAAAATGTACGCGTCCGTGCAATTTCGACAGCAACAGTGCCCAGTCGGAAAACTAACGCCTGCGTCGGTTGAGGCGGCAACTGACGCGAACAACACTTCTCACCGCCTATTCATATCTGATAAGAATTCGCGTCTGTCATTTCTTATTGATACAGGCGCAAACGTTTCCGTGATACCGAGAACCAAAGGCGGGAAAGCAAAACAAACCGATTTCTGTTTGTACGCGGCAAACAACACGATTATCCCAACGTACGGAGAGAAAACCTTACAACTGGATCTCAACCTACGACGGCCGTACACATGGAAATTCATCGTCGCTGCAGTCAGCAAACCAATCATCGGTGCAGACTTCCTGAAACGTCATCAACTTCTTGTCGACATAGCCGGCCGACGCCTCGTCGACAAAGTTACTAATATGACCGTCAGAGCATCTGTCATTCAGTCCGCCGAACCCACAGTTCGAAGTATCGACATGGAACAGCCGTATCACCAGCTCCTCAGTAAGTTTCCTGATATCCTGCGACCGTCATGCACGAAGGATACTCCCAAACACAGGGTAGAACATCACATCGAAACTACTGGTCCACCAGTGTACAGCAAGTGCAGACCGCTTCCTCCACATCGCTACCTGCCCGTGAAGAAAGAATTCGAGCTCATGATGCAGCAAGGAATTTGCCGACCAAGCAAAAGCCCTTGGGCCAGTCCACTACATGTCGTACCCAAGAAAAACGGCGACTTACGAATCTGCGGAGACTACAGGAGACTCAATGACGTCACTAAACCCGATCGCTACCCAGTCCCACGCCTCAAGGATTTTACATACCTGCTTCACGGCAAGAAAATCTTCTCAACTCTCGATTTAAACCGAGCCTACTCACAATTGCCGATCTTCGAACCCGATATCGAGAAGACAGCGATCACAACACCATTCGGTTTATTCGAATTTCCACGAATGTGCCCAGGTCTCAAGAATGCTGGACAGACATTCCAACGATTCATACACGAAGTACTGAACGGGATAGACTACGCGTTCCCATTCATCGACGATGTCATCGTTGCATCTGAAAGTGAAGCAAGCCATATCGCGGATCTGCAGGAAGTTTTACGCCGATTAGACACGTATGGTGTCACTATCAACCCATCTAAGTGTGTCTTCGGCGGCGAAACAGTCAAGTTCCTAGGTTACGAAGTATCGAGCGCGGGAATCAAGCCACTACAGGACAAAGTCAATGCAATAATAGAATACCCCAAACCGAAAACCATTCAAGACTTACGAAGATTTATGGGGATGATAAATTTCTATAGAGACAGCGTTAGAAATGCAGCCGAGATACAAGCACCGTTAAACCCTTTCTTCATAACTCAAAAAAACGAGACAAAACGGAAGTAACGTGGGACAACCAGTCAACAAAAGCCTTCGAGTTGTGCAAACAGAGCATAATAGATGCTGCGTTATTGTCTTACCCATCCAGTGCGCCCGACGACAAGATCGCTTTGTTCTGTGATGCGTCGGCTACCTGCGCCGGCGCATCCCTCCAACAATTGCGTAACAATAAACAATGGGTGCCACTCGGATATTTTTCGAAAAAATTCTCCGACAGACAGAAGAGATACAGCACAAATGATAGGGAGTTACTTTCGATTTTCATGGCGATAAAACACTTTCGAAAAATCTTTGAAGGCAGAGAACTCATCATCTATACTGATCACAAACCGCTGATTTACGCAATTCGCAAGCCCCCGTCTGATAACGACACACCACGCCGAATCCGCCAATTGCTCTTCATTAGCGAGTTTACTACTGATATCCGACACGTGAGCGGGGCACAAAATATTGTCGCAGACGCACTATCGCGCGTCGAGACAATCGACACGCCATCACCTATCAACTACGACGAGTTATCTCAAGCTCAAGAAAACGACAGTTGTTTACCTGCATTATCTCAGCAGACCAACATACAACTCAAGAAAATTGTTTACCTGCATTATCTCAGCAGACCAACATACAACTCAAGAAAATCATCTTGCCTGGTACCAACAAGCCAATATTCTGCGAAACATCAACGTCACATGTTCGTCCATACCTAACAGCTGATTTTCGTCGCACAGCTTTCAACGCCGTGCACAGTCCAAGTCATCCCGGAGTACGAGCTACACGGAAGCTGATGCAAGAACGATTCTTTTGGCCCTCAATGAACACCGACATCGGGGAGTGGACCAAAGCATGCAATTCGTGTCAGCTCTCCAAAATACAGCGACACAATCATAGCGACATCGCAACATTCCCACCGAGCGAACGATTTCAACACATTCACATCGATATCGTTGGTCCGCTACCTACATCAGCATGTGGACACAAATACTTACTCACAATGATCGACCGGTGCACTCGATGGCCTGAAGCCGTACCACTTCAAGAGACAACCGCTGAAACCGTCGCAAGAAAGCTATACGAAGTCTGGATATCCCGTTTCGGTTGTCCAATAAGAATTACAACTGATCAAGGACGACAGTTTGAAAGTCGACTATTCAAAGACCTAGCTCAACTACTCGGCGCAGACAAAACCCGTACTACTGCTTACCACCCGCAGAGTAATGGAATCGTCGAGCGTTGGCACAGATCGTTGAAAGCCGCACTCATGGCTAGACTAGAAAACAGCAACAAATGGATCTACGAGTTGCCTACTGTTCTAATGGGTCTAAGAGCCGCTATCCGCTCCGACTCTGACACAAGCGCAGCGCAACTCACCTACGGTCAAGCTATACGCCTACCAGGTGACTTCATATCACCAACTCCAGCCACACCGACGATGGATCACGACTACGTCAATCACCTGCACGACATCATCACGAAGCTCACACCCACATACAAATCGCATGCAAACAAGCGATGTATGTTCGTGCACAACGATCTACAAACATGTAGCCACGTGTTTGTACGCGACGACACCGTCCGCAAACCTCTGCAGCATCCATACCAAGGTCCATACCAGATCATCGAACGCAAGGAAAAGTACTTCACAATACAACTGCCCGGACGATCAAGCAACATATCGATCGATCGCCTCAAACCTGCGTACACTATCAACACAGAAGATGATCCCAAGCAAACAAACAGCGAGACCAGTCAAGCACCTGCAGTTACCACAGACGAGCAAGCCACAGCCAAGACTCCAGCACCTGCAGCGACCGCAGACGAGCAATCCAGCCTACTCCCAGCCCAGCATACGAGAGAACAACGTACTAGGTCAGGCAGGATCGTTAAGACGCCTGCACGCCACGTATATTTCGCGTGAGGGGGAGAGTACTGTAGCGATGGTCGCAGTCGCTACAATACAACAATAACACAAAGGATTGCCCAACTATTGACGTCCCAACGATTGACGACCTTCCGCGAAAGGGTGCATATAAATCATACCAGAACAAGGATCTTGGAAAACAAAGCGCGTATGTAAGACAAAGAGCGTGGGTCCTGACCGCCTCAGCGAGGGTGTCGCACATTGTCGGACATCTGTTGGTTAACCCATTGTTCGTTGGAGAAAGTTCCGCGGACGACGCGATTCTGTCAACCTATTGTGCACCGCCGGAGAAAGCGCGCTGACCATACCGAACCGCCTTGCACGTGCACCGAAGGCGCGGCCCGGTCCACCGGCCAATCAGACGGCACGTTCTTCCACGATCAACAAATCAGCATCAAGAACGCCCGATCAGTCAGCCCCACTCCGGTTTAGAGATAGCTGTATTATTGTCTAGTATTTAAGCTTGTGCATAGCTCGTAAGACATCCCTTTCTCACATTATCACATTATCACATATATCATAAGATCACGCATTACTGTCAGACATTTTACATTGTAACATAGTCGCGTCTCTACTCTTGTAATTAGGTAACTTATAGCATACATTGTACTCTAGACTTACGTGCAATATACAACGTTATACCTATTCGCGTTTTAATTACACAACACGCCCTACACGCGCCAAACACATATTACATGTTACATCGGACATTCGATACACATTCACATTCTGTAACATAGCCGCGTCCACACTCTTGTAATTAGTCAACTTATATTATACATTGTACTCTAGACTTACGTGCAATATACAACGTTCTATCTATTGGAGTTTTAATTACGTAACACGACCTACGCGCTAAATTGGTGACCCCGACGTGATTCTAAACCGACGTGATTCTAACCGACGCGATCGTAAACCGACGCGATTGTAAACCGACGTGATTATATACCGACGTAATTCAAAACGACGTGAGACTTATCGCTAAACCGCCCACTGAGAACAAGTACGAAACCCTGAAGGCCAGACTCATCAGCGTCTACGAAGAGTCCGAGAGCCGGAAGCTGCAGAAGCTGATGGATGAGATGGAACTCGGAGATCAGAAACCCTCACAGCTGTTACGAAAAATGCGGGAACTAGCCGGACAGAAGATACCCGACAGCACACTGCGCATCATGTGGACTAAGTTACTTCCAGCCTCAGAAGGCGCTGTTCTCACCGTAAGCGACATAACCGATCTCGAGAAGTTGTCGCAAATGGCAGACACTGTCATGGACAGTATCGCGCTACCTAACCAGGCCGCGCAGATTACACGCACGAGCGGTATAACTGCCCTACACGAACAAATAAGGCAGTTCTGGAGCTAGCTAAACTCAAGAACAGACAAGAACCCAGACCAAGATCACACAGACCATACGACAGACGGCGTTCAAGATCGCGTTCAACAAGCAAGGATAATAGCAAACGCAAGTATTCAGAACAATCACTTAATTGTTATTATCATCGCAAGTTCGGTAAAGAGGCGCGCAAATGTACGCGTCCGTGCAACTTCGATAGCAACAGCGCCCAGTCGGAAACCTAACGCCTGCGTCGGTTGAGGCGGCAACTGACGCGAACAACACTTCTCACCGCCTATTCATAACTGATAAGAATTCACGTCTGGCATTCCTAATTGATACCGGCGCAAACGTTTCCGTGATACCGAGAACCAAAGGCGGGAAAGCAAAACAAACCGATTTCTGTTTGTACGTGGCAAACAACACGATTATCCCAACGTACGGAGAGAAAACCCCACAACTGGATCTCAACCTACGACGGCCGTACAACTGGAAATTCATCGTCGCTGCAGTCAGCAAACCAATCATCGGTGCAGACTTTCTGAAACGTCATCAACTTCTTGTCGACATAGCCGGCCGACGTCTCGTCGACAAAGTTACCAATATGACCGTCAGAGCTTCAGTCATTCGTTCCGCCAAACCCACAGTTCGAAGTATCGACATGGAACAGCCGTATCACCAGCTCCTCAGTAAGTTTCCTGACATCCTGCGACCGTCATACACGAAGGATACTCCCAAACACAGGGTAGAACACCACATCGAAACTACATGCAATTCGTGCCAGCTCTCCAAAGTACATCGACACAATCATAGCGACATCGCAACATTCCCACCGAGCGAACGATTTCAACATATTCACATTGATATCGTTGGACCGCTACCTACATCAGCATGTGGACACAAATACTTACAATGAGCGACCGGTGCACACGATGGCCCGAAGCTGTACCACTTCAAGAGACAACCGCTGAAACCGTCGCAAGAAAGCTATACGAAGTCTGGATATCCCGTTTCGGTTGTCCAATAAGAATCACAACTGATCAAGGACGACAGTTTGAAAGTCGACTATAATTCAAAGACCTAGCTCAACTACTCGGTGCAGACAAAAACCGTACTACTGCGTACCACCCGCAGAGTAACGGAATCGTCGAACGCTGGCACAGATCATTGAAAGCCGCAATCATGGCTAGACTAGAAAACAGCAACAAATGGATCTACGAGTTGCCTACTGTTTTAATGGGTCTACGAGCCGCTATCCGCTCCGACTCTGACAAAAGCGCAGCGCAACTCACCTACGGTCAAGCCATACGCCTACCCGGTGATTTCATATCACCAACACCAGCCACACCGAAGTTGGACCACGACTACGTTAATCACCTGCACGACGTCATCACGAAGCTCACACCCACATACAAATCGCATGCAAACAAGCGATGTATGTTCGTTCACAACGATCTACAAACATGTAGCGACGTGTTTGTAAGCGATGACACCGTCCGCAAACTTCTGCAGCATCCATACCAAGGTCCATACCAGATCATCGAACGCAAGGAAAAGTACTTCACAATACAACTACCAGGACGATCTGGTCTGACAGTAACATGTGTTACATTCGTTTTTGCCACCGACTTCCGAAATTAGTTATTTTTCACTTCATTGTGATTTTTTTTTTGCCAGTCGGTTGTTTTGCCTAAAAGTTTAATTTTGTAGCGATAATGCAAAATGCATGTGAAGGTGATAGTGTGCATATATTGCTTGTTTATGTGGTGGTAGCTGTGAACCGGCGACACACGTCCCTGTATTAAAACACAGTAGATAGCATTTCTATTGCCTTATTAAGGCGCTCGTGATGTGAAAAATCGTCTCTAGCTACTTTAGATGATTTACTTTAGTTAATGATAGTTACAAATCTGCTGGCGTTGTGGTTGCGCGCGGTGGCGGCGTTGCCGAAGGCCTCCAGCAGCGTGCCGGCGGCCGTGAGCGCGCCCGCCGCGCCCCCCTCGCCCGCGACCCCCGCGCCCCCCGCGCCGCCCTCGCCCGCCACCACCGCGCACTGCAAGCACACACGCGCCGCCTCCGTCTTGCCCGCGCCGCTCTCACCTGTAACACGTCCCGTTGTAAAAACTTCTAATGTCGCATGCTAGATTGAAAATCTCTCCTAGTAGGCTGGAGATTCGAAGTTTTGAGCTTCAAATTTTTGGGCTCGAAATTGTTCCATATCAATAATGTAAAATATCGCAGAAAGTAAACATAATTTTGTTACGATAAATATTTACTACTAAAAATATATATTGTATGTAAAAACAGATATTTTTGCTTGCTAGAGCATTCGAATTGGTAGGTACCTATATATGAGGCAAATATATACTATATTATGTAGAAAAACACAATCGCGATATCTGAGGAACGGTGATACTTAGAGCAAAAATCCTAATGACCATTTTTGTAGAGAACTTTGAGATCTTTGAAATTTGTGCTGGGAATTTTTGTGAAAAAACTTACGGTTTTTGAGAAAAAAATCAATAAACCTGAAATTTTGACCTTTGACAAATAGCTTTCTAAGCTCGCATGAGATTGATGGGGACTTTTAATTTTTTATTTTGTAGAGTGAACCTGAAGTCTCCACTAAAATTTGGCTCTCTCCGAATCTTTGTTATTTGACCACTATTTTTATGTCTAAACTAGCTTTCCGCCCGCGGCTTCGCCCGCGCGAAATTCGGTTATATCGCGCGTATTAGATTTTCCCTTGGGAATGAGATGTTTTACCGGATACCAAATTTCATCTAAATACTTTCAGGCGTTTGGGCGTGAAAGAACAACAGACAGACGGAGTTACTTTCGCATAACCACATATATTATGATTATCCTTGAGTTATTAAAACAAAATTGAGTGGTAAACTAAATGTTTTACCCTGGGGAGCAAGAACATGCAGATTTTGGGCACTGAATACCCGGGAACACGCTACATATAGCTGACTATGCGAAAAACAATATTTTTTCAAGTGTAGTCCAGCATCCCTTAGAGTTTGGCCTTGTGCTTTATTAATGGTCATTGAAAATGAAACCCTTATATGCCTATACCCTTATGTTCTTTCTCAGGGTTTAAAGATTGTCTGTGCCAAATTTCAACAAAATCGGTTGAGGTTTAAGCGGGAAAGCGTAACAGACAGGCAGACAGACAGAGTTACTTTCGCATTTATAATATTAGTATGGATTAATGTCTTTTAAATTGAAATGGAAGGTCTGTTGGAATAATCGGAATCCGAGGAATGAGTACACTTTCACCCTTTGCTGCACCAGTTAAAATAGTTGCTGTAAGAAAATTCCGCCGAAGGTGAGTGATACGCAGCCTGGTACCATTACACAGTCTAGGATCATCGAGATTACGCATGAGCATCATCGGAACCCCTACTTTGAATTTTAATTCATGAGAAGACACCCCAAAGAATTCCAGAGAATTTTAGGTGCTAATATTGCGCGGTCGCAGAGCCATCGGTCATCATGTATATTATCGTCCACCAACTCCGATTCGCTGCCTATAGCATTACAAATCTCTTCCATTAAAGTAATCATTCCCTCTGCATCTACTGTCATTTTCCCAACCCCGCAATGTTTCCGCGTAATGACCTGAATGAATGTCGTTGAATAATCTCACTCTCATGTTTGTTGTTAATTGGAACTTTATGACATGGTCCCACAACTTGGACGAATTTTGGCAAGCTTTTATTTCATCTACTGGAGTCCCCCTTTGTATGTCTGGTAGTGTGTGCCGGAAGTCACCTGCTAATAGAACTACCAATACTTCCATTATGTTCTTGCAGTGCCTTATATCCTGCAAAGTCCTATTAAGAGCTTCAATAGCTCCTTTGTGCAACATAGTACACTCATCTTAAACTAACAACATACACTGGCACAGCATCGCGGCCTGACCGCTATTGTTACTTAAATTGCAGGTTGGGGAAACCCGCGGGGCACGGTATGTTTAAGGCCGTACCCTCACCAAATGACCTTGAGCATTTGCTCCCTCTTCACCGCGCCCCACCTCTACAATACTTCGCAAAATATTACTAGCGCCGTCTGGCGGACGAAGTACTTACAAATACAAGTTAAATTCATAGACCACAGAAGTAACAGACATGGCACTTTTATTTTTGTTTATTGGTGCGCCCAAATAGTTTTGGTTATTATAGACTGAAACAAATGTTGACGATACTTCATAATAAAAATGTTGCGTATTTTATTTTTTAACCGACTTCCCAAAAGTGTGGTTCTCAATTCGATTTATGTGCTCGCTGATAACTTTATCGTTAATGAACCGATGTTGACCATTCTTTTTTTATATGAAAGAGTATGCTGCCTACATAGGCAGCATACATCTCTTTCATATAATATTATTATATATAGAATTTCCATTTTCGACACTGACATGGTAACAATGAGATTATGTAATCTCATTGTTACCAAGTCAGTGTCGAAAATGGAAATTCTAAGAAATTTAGGCCAATTATCGAAAATTATAGTCACGCTTCGGGTGAAAACTTGATACTCGTATTTATATCGGATGATATAACCCGCGCAGATAAAGAAAAGATCTGTAAATAACGTCCGCTCGCATGCGTTCTCACTCACTCTCTATCGCTGTCTATACTCACACAGTGAAGTAAGCGCTGCAAAAACAAAATAAACGATCAGGAATTCAGGATTCGCTTTCCAAGCTACTTTGATGCACTCCGAGTTATTGTTAATTTTGTTCCGCTAAAGTCTCTGTTATTTTGTTGTTTTTGTTGATATTGTTAAACAACTAAAATGAAACAACTAAAATGTCAAATTTACGATATAAATAACAATATTTACAACGTAAATTTGACATTTTACTATCTTAGTATTTGGTTTGTGATTGAACAATGGCATGTTCTGTCAACCGTACCATAAGTATCCGCCGCCATTTTCAGATCTTTTCTTTATCTGCGCGAGTTATTCTATAAAACCGTGAAAATTTGGGCCTGACCTGATGATGGAGATGACAGAGAATCAAGGGAATCACATCGGAAGCAACTGTCATGTGTTTGGGCTTACTTAATTTGTATTGATTAGACCTTTACAACTAAATATGTTATGACTGTAACTTCAGGGTTGGAAGTTAGTTTTGTAGATTGAAAGTTAGCTAAGTCAGATGGTCAAAGGGATAGAAAAATAATATAATAAAGGTTAATTTATCATTATTTATTATTTTAAGGGAAAACGTAATCATGGTCAAATAAATTTCTGCAGACAGGAAACCTACATAAAAAAAAGATTTGATGTTTTTTTTTGGGCTCAGGCAAGACTGAAATTATATTATTATTCTCGTTTAATAAAACAAGTACGTAAATTGTAAAAATAAAACTATCGTATAAAAAAGAACAAATACATATACTATAATATTATTTACAAAAAGCTTCCTTTTGCAGAAAAATGATAAACATCTGACTGATACAATATCCGGTCAGACTGGACGGTGACGGCAGCATATTTGGAAAAGCCCTGCAAGTAAACGATGTATTTCGTTTGCTTAAATTCCTATAAGACCACAATGAAAGTATGAGCATTTCTAGAAATAACGCAATGAAATAACACAACTTAAATTCAGTCTCTTGATTTTAATTGATTTTTGCATAGGCATGACGAGTAGGTAGTGTTTGTACTATGTTAAAGTACAGTGTTGTAAATTGTTGAGGAATTCCCTCGACTGTCTATGGTCTTCATCATCAGATCTATTGCAGACCTTCATTTAAACCTATATGGGTGTAAAGTTTTCATCAATATAAATGAATTAAGTCCAAACACAAGGTAACTATTGTAAACCTTTGAGAAGTTCCCTTAACTGGCCTTTGTCTTCATCATCAGAGCTTTAATGACAATCACAACTCATTTAGGTGTAAAGTTCTTATCAATATAAATTTATTAAGCACAAACACGAGGCAGCTGATGTGAATCGTTAAGGAGATCCCTCGGCGTCTCCCGGCTACATCATTAACTCCGAACTTTACTAAATTGTAGTGCGTTAAAACACTTAATGAAAAAAAAAAATTGAAATGAATATGATTTTTTAAATTTCTCCTAGGTTTCCTTAGTCTTCCATCATCAGACCCTAATTTCCTTAACATGAGACTACATTGAAGATATAATCTTTCTAATTAAAAAAAAAATCACAGCATTTTTTATCAACTTATGCAATAGGGTATTTGACTAAAAAAACCTAATTAGTAGTAGTTATCATCATCAGTACATTAAAGAGATTAATGTACTGACCGTGCCGTCTCAATATATTTATGAAAATCTTTTGTATGCTCATAAAAATATAAAATTGTTTAAAAAATACAGTGATGTCCATAATATAAATACTAGGAACAGGCACAAATTTATTGTACCTACAACAAGGCTCAAGAAAATAGGTGGCTCTTTCAGATGCCAATGTATACAATTTTACAATGGACTTCCAGAGGTGGTTCAAGATCTGAGCCTGAATAAATTCAAATCCTTTATTAAACGTAAGCTGTGTCAGAAAGCATTTTATAGTGTGAAGGATTATATTGAGGACAAAAAGGCTTGGGCTTGAGCTGCGTCCGATTTCTATACACTGGTTGTTCTTTGATTTTTCCTCTTGTAGTTTCAATATGTAATTGTTTATATTATTAATTCAAAGCCTGTATTACACACTATGTAGCCAAGCATATTGTACGATACGGAATTGTATTGCTACCAGAGGTGTTCGGCACTTGTACAGCTATACAGGAGCTAAACTTAGTATTCGGGAACACTGTTGGAGCTGCTGAACCTTGGACAATACTATCTTAGCATTGTGTAGATTCAATTTCTTAGTATTGTATAATTGCATGGCAAACGTGTGAGCACAATGTACGAATGAGCTGTAAGGCATTTATTTGTTGGGTTAGTCATTTTTATTAACTTGATTGTGCTCTGGCTGTTGAATGTCATGCTCACTCAAATGTCTCGCTGATGGTGGCGTGTGTGTTGGGTTATTGGGTTCCCTTCAATATGGTTGAGCTGAATGATGCTGATCCATACGTCATGTTCGTGAACGGACGCCGTCAGTGGGGACTGGTCATCTCTTAGCTGCCATGGCGTATTTTAATTTCTGAATTGATTTTTGCGTGTTTTCTATGGACGCTCTCAGCGTACAATATATTTCTGCATCGCTCTCACACGGTTGATTTCAACTTGAATGATGTAATCAAATATTTGTAACAATAGCTTGAAAATTTAAAAGAGTGTCCATGGAGTTTCTTGCCCGTTCTTCTCCATAGGTACCTACTCTTTGGAATGGGCGATTAGCTTCATCTTATTGACTGACCGACCTTCTAACAATTCAAAAGTGCCTGTAACTGGTTTATTTGAAATAAATGATTTGATTTGATCATTTCAGCCGAAAGACGTCCATTGCTGGATACAGGCCTCCCCCAAGTTTCTCCACGACGACCGGCCCTGCGCCTCCCACATACAGTGGTTTCCCGCGACCTTCACCAGGTCGTCGGTCCACCTTGTCGGGGGCCTACCCAAAAAATACTAGACACATATTTTTTTCTTTTTTCATATAAACAAAAAATGAAGACGACACAGTGCTTTGAAAACTCGTGTGACGTCACTGCACGCTACACTTTTTAACGGCCAGTGACGTCACCAGCCATCACTCCTGATTTTTGATGCCTATTATATTTGTCAATTTTTATTGATTTGATAAAACAAAATATACGAAATGTAAAACGTATATAATAAACCTATCCAATATTTTTCTTAGCTTTAGTCAAATATCCTATTATTTATATTATAGTAAAGTTATCCGCAATCAAACATAAAAAACATATAACCTCCTCCCTTTTCAAATCGGTTAAAAAAACGAACACCAAAATGAACATCAATAAGAGAGACACTTTATGATAGTATTATACTCTATGCGACATGCGGTGCGTGAGCGAGCAAGCAGATGCTTTCTCGCTCACGCGCCGCCCGCTATGCTAGCGGACCGCGCGATGACGAACGACACGGGTTCCCCCTTCGAGAGCTTGTAGCATACTGAATCTCAATAGCTCGGGCAAGAGAAATGATGGGGAATAAGCTCAGATTGTTGAATAAAATTTTTGTTCTGGTCGTTTTAAAAAAATATTTCTACAATAATGTTCGTCATGAAATTGCCTATCCATTAGTGTAAGAACGCAATCTAAATAATGCTTACTTTTAGAGGAGATGCACGTTTATGATAATTATTTCTCTTGTCAGAGGTTTCGTTGTGAAGGAATTATTTAAACATTATGCTTAGTAAAAAAAAAAAAAACTACAATTTTAGAGCCAAGATTGTGGTGAAAATTTATGTATTTTGAATAAGTTGATATTTCTTTTGGATAAAGAGTAGATAGCTCCGAAAAACTACATAAAAACGACCTGCGGTGTGTTTTTCCCCTGGAACCGCCTTAATAGATGACGACCCGTGGAAGGATCGCGAGGCGCCGCGCGGAGCGGTGGTATATTCTATTGTTTATCAAAGCTACTGAGACGACACCGAGGTCGGACGTGCTACGTTCCTTTAAATTGTTTACTTCTACCTACGCTCATCATCATCATCATCTCAGCGTTTATCCCGGTTGCATCCGCGGCTTTCGCGTTGGAGCCCGGGGTCCGCTTTCTTACTTAATTTCCTCCATTTCGCGCGATCTTTAGCATCCTGTGGTGTGAGATTGTTGGCACGCATGTCAATTCTTACAACGTCAAGCCAGCACTTCTTTGGTCT
This sequence comes from Sesamia nonagrioides, assembly GCA_017933935.1. NCBI lineage: Eukaryota > Metazoa > Arthropoda > Insecta > Lepidoptera > Noctuidae > Sesamia > Sesamia nonagrioides. The sequence goes on from JADWQK010001369.1 coordinate 92,557, forward strand.
ACCCCGCTTCTTCCGGCCCGGCGGAGACGCCATGGCAAGACATTTGTGACTCACGTAACATACCGGTTTTCGTAAGACGTGACCGTACCAACTTAGGCGACCCTCCTGCAGTTTGTCCGCTATGTCACGGACATGAAGACTGCCACGGATGCGGGAGTTCCTGATGCGGTCCTTCCGCGTAACTCCACACATCCACCGCAGCATATTCATCTCCGTGACACGCAGCTCCTGCTTGTGTCGCTCAAGCACAGGCCACGCCTCACTGCCATCTGCCATACAGGAGAACAGGTCTAAAGATGGTCTTATAGACCTGCCCCTTAAGCTTAACCGGCATTTTGGGGTCACAAATGACACCCGTCACCTCACGCCATTTTGCCCAAGCTGCGGAAATACGTGCCCTGACGTCGCAATCAATGTCGCCGGACGCGTGGAGTACAGACCCCAAGTATTTAAACTGGTCTGTGCACTCGACCTTGTCACCGCCTATGCGCACAGACATGGGGTCTTTCGTGTTGATAGCCATATACACGGTCGGTTTTCTTCTACCTACGCTATTGAAACAAAAATTGTCATTATATCTAAATAATATAATTTCTTAAATTATAAGTACTTAACTAGTAAAGTACATACATATATACAACCTCTGTGTAGTGTTTCACCCCTTCGGTACCGGAAATCATTGCCTGAGAACAAGGTTTCGGATTGGAACTTCCAGCTGGCTATCCTACGACGAACTTCTGGGATACCAAACGCCTACTACTGAACACACTTACCGGAATATACCAGGGCCGTGGACTTGATTCGTGATACTTGTGACACTTTGGTCTTAGGGGGTACTAACGAACCGTCCTTTTTAGGGTTCCGTACCTCAAAAGGAAAAAAACGGAACCCTTATAGGATCACTTTGTTGTCCGTCTGTCTGTCTGTCTGTCTGTCTGTCTGTCTGTCTGTCTGTCACCACCCTTTATCTCAAGAACGCGTGGACGTATCAAGCTGAAATTCACATGAAATACTCGGGTCTATTGTCCTTTTAAGCTGTGAAAATATCAAACTTCTAAGCCAAGCCAATCAAAAGATACAGCCGATTATGTCGATATTTTCAACAAATTTTCGACACTCGCAAAGGAATCAAAACCTACAGGATACTTCCCGTAAACTCAGAATCTTGAAAATTGGCATGAAGCATTGTCATATAATGCAAATATAGGAAAAATTGCGAAAATCACATTTTTTAGTTATATAATATAATAAACATATTTTAATAAAATGGAACTTACTACCTTATTTCTCACGAACGAATAAAGTTATTAAATTGAAATTTATACCAAATACCTAGGTCTATTGTCCCTTTAAGCTGTGAAAATATCAAACTTCTAAGCCAAGCCAATCAAAAGATACAGCCGATATCTCGATATTTTCAACAAATTTTCGACACTCGCAAAGGAATCAAAACCTACAGGATACTTCCCGTAAACTCAGAATCTTGAAATTTGGCATGAAGGATTGCCATATAATGTAAATATAGGAAAAATTACGAAAATCACATTTTTTCAGTTATATAATATAATAAACATATTTTAATAAAATGGAACTTACTACCTTATTTCTCACGAACGAATAAAGTTATCAAATTGAAATTTATACCAAATACCTAGGTCTATTGTCCCTTTATGCTGTGAAAATATCAAACTTCTAAGCCAAACCAATCAAAAGATACAGCCGATATGTCGATATTTTCAACAAATTTTCGACACTCGCAAAGGAATCAAAACCTACAGGATACTTCCCGTAAACTCAGAATCTTGAAATTTGGCATGAAGAATTGTCATATAATGCAAATATAGGAAAAATTGCGAAAATCACATTTTTTCAGTTATATAATATAATAAACATATTTTAATAAAATGGAACTTACTACCTTATTTCTCACGAACTAATAAAGGTATCAAATTGAAATTTATACCAAATACCTAGGTCTATTGTCCCTTTAAACAGTGAAAAAATCAAACTTCTAAGTTAAAGCGATCAAAAGATACAGCAGTTTATACCGACACCTAAGACGAATTTCCGTCACACGCTAGGGAATCAAAACCTACAAGCAAAGACATTAAAATTATATTTACAATAGACAGGACATCACGAACAAAATCGTAAGCCAATACTTTTATCGACTTGGTTAAAAGTCGACAGACGACGGACGGTCGGTGGACGTAATTTGTGTCCACCAAGAATAAACATTTTCTAAGGAAATATGCCATATTGCGCTTTGTGTTTCTGTACATCTCGTTATAGTAAAACGACTGGACCTAACTTCGGAATGTTTTTCTATGAATTATTTATATTTCGTCTGCAATTCAAATTAAAAAAAAATCTTAGTTCTAGAAAATTTTCCATTATTGTAAAAGCGCCCTCTATTGTTGAGTAGTTTTACTATTTTCTTGTAGAGATGTAGTAATGTTGTTTATCGATTTAGTTATCGATAATACTTATTAAGATGAATACATTTTGTTGTATTTTATTGACATTTAAAATATAGCTAAATAAACTTAAAATATTACTATATTTCAAGTTTATTTATTATTAACTCTATTTAAACATAATCATATCATATTAATAAACAAAATTGAATGAACAATTACTATAAATTCATTTATCTAGGTTTTTGTTATTTTTGGTTTCGAATAAAAATAATGTCGTAGGGAAAAAGTGGATACGATTTGTCCAGATAGACCGTAGAGAAGAAAATTGGCTTCCGTCTCATTCGTCGAAATTATGCTCAATGCATTTTAAAAGAGAAGTTATCTACTTTGGAAAGACTTGTCGATCAAATTAAAAAAAAAAAAGAATCGGTACCTTGTATTAGAAATGAAATAGTAAGTTATTAATTTCAGTACTTTTTTACTTAACCGTAAAATTGGAATAAAATTTACGGTTAAGTGGATAAGTACATAGATTACATAACTTATTTATAATGAAATATATTCATAAAATATGTAGGTACGTATATGTGGTACAATGATTGCGAGCTACTTTGTGATTTTGAGGATTCCGTACCTAAAAGGTAAAACGAACCCTATTCATGAGACTTCTCTGTTCGTCTGTCCGTCTGTCACCAGGCTGTATCTCATAAACCGTAATAGCGAGACAGTTGTAATTTCCAGAGATTGTGTTAGTATTTCTGTTGCCGCTATAACAACAAGTACTAGGAATAAAAATAATGAAATATTTAAGGGGGCTCCCATACAACAAACGTGAATTTTTGCCGTTTTTTGCTCCATATTAATAACGGAAACAGATAGACGCTTAAAATGTTCACAGAATATTTGGTTATATATTCAAATTACAAATAAATAATTAAAATAAAATAAATCCTAAAGGCGGGCTCCCATACAATAACCGTGATTTTTTTGCCGTTTTTAAAGATAATGGCGTACGAATCTTGTAAAGGTCTTGTTCCAGCAGACTACCATTTTTGTCGTGATTTGGACAATTATCTACGTGACAAGAAGTTTTCCTTCCAGGAGGCAGTTCTGCTTTCACACAGTTTGTGCAGTCTAGATCCTCAGAGTTCAATCACAAAGGCATAAACGACCTTCCTATATATTGATTATAAATGAATTATTAAAAAATTTAAAAATAAGCAATTATTTAGATTTTCAGTACTAATCGGCAATTTTAAACTTTAACGCCTATTATATTAAAAGAATTATATAAATAAGAAACTTGTAAACTTGAAATTACCCATAATTATTCTGCTTCCTAGTTTTTTGTTTCAAGCTATCATAATGCGAAAAAACATCGTCGTAGTAACTTCTTTGAATATTATCGATAACTTTATATCGAAATGATACAAACCCTACCACAGTTTTTGCATTGCCATTTAAAAATATTTGCAAACAAACGTGTAAAAAGAATAATTTTGCTAAAAACGAAATGCAAACGAAAATTGCAAAACAAAATGCGCTTTATGGCCTAAAAGGTCTATTACACTCAAAAATCGCAATAAACTGAGCGTTAAAATAATTCGTAAGCATAAAACATCTAAAATGCCAATAGACGGTGTCACGGTAAATGAATAGTAGCGAATAAAATTCTAAAACAGTTTTTGTTTGTACAAGACAAGTTTCAATTAATTTATTTACTTTTCAATATTTATTTACCCGATTTGAACTATACTAGGGTATTAAATCGGATCTGGCAATATAGACCACACCGGCCACCTACCGGGCAATAGCTGAATATATTTTATATAAACTTATTTCATTTTAACTATTTGATGTCTCCAATTGTCGATCTAATTTTGCTATATTGTACTAGATGGCGGAACTGAGCCATGGGATCACAGTTTTTCTATGCCATTTTGACACATGCCATCTCTATATATCTTAAATCTCTTTGCCTACAAGGTACTTCCCGTGAACTCAGAATCTTGAAATTCGGCACGAAGCAACGTTATATTATAGTACAGACAGATAAAGGGAAAATTGTGAAAATGATAAATTTGAAGTTACATAAAATATTAAAATATTATTTTTGCTTACATGACATAAAATATTTTTTAATAATTATAAACTTACTACCTACCCTTTTTCACATGAACGCGTAGAGATATTAAAGTTGAAATTCATATCAAACACTTCTTAAATCTAATTGCCTCTAAACTGTGAAAAATTCTAAATCAATGCTAGTATTATAAATGCGAAAATAACTCTGTCTGTCTGTTACGCTTTGCCGCCTAAACCTCTCAACCGATTTTGATGAAGTTTGAAACAGACAATCTTTAGACCCTGAGAAAGAACATAGGCTACCTTTTATCCCGGAAAAATTTGATGTTCCCGAGGGGAATTTAAACAGCGCGATATAACCGAACTCCACGCGGGCGAAGCCGCTGGCGGAAAGCTAGTACGTCATAAATTGTAAACCGCTACGTTTTTACGGCGGAACCCTCGGTGTGCGAGACCGACTCGCATTTGGCCGTTTTTTTATTATTATATTCACATATATTGTTAACGGCTGTTTTATTTAAATTTATTTACAAAAAAGGTAGTGTTACACTAGCGCCCAATAATAGGATATCCCCACAGAAGAGATGAAAAGTATTAGAATGGTAATACTTCAGGATTAGTAATAGAACGCGTGTCGCCGCTTGTTTCCCCTCTTTATCTCTACTGTAAGCAAGAGACCAATACGGAAGCGCATTACGCACACAAATAAATACTCGCACTTCGATTACAAGTTTGTAATTGGTGATCTCACTAAGGTAAGCAGTGCATTTGACGTACACTCCTACATTCACAAATTTCTCATACACGCTATGGCGACCTGGTCGCCATAGCGTGTATGAGAAATTTGTGAATGTTAAATATCGACCTTTTGGTCGCCGCGACCAAAAGGTCGATATTTAACATTGACAGAAAAGGATTGATTGTGTTCTCATTATGTAGTTTCGTAAGAATTAGGATCTTTACATATAAGTGTACATTAGGGTGCTTCTTAAACGGACAAAAAAAATTTTTTTTCCATTTATTCTCGCGTCACCCATTCATTCTCTTCTATGATCCAAAAAAGTAGTAAATTATTTTTTTCAGATTTTTAAAGTAATATTTAGGGGTCGCTACCGGCCAGCGAAATAAAAAATAATATGTATTTTTGATTAGAATTTTTATTCAGTGAAAAAAATTATAATCATTCATAAATCATATAATTAGTAGGGAGTTATGATACTGAAAAATTAACTATGATAACAACGTATTTTTATTTGTATTTGGGTACTTCTGTACAAAATTTTTCACAACTAAAAGAAGGTATTGTTTTTGTTCCTCATCGTTGGTAATTAATTTGTTGTACTCTTCCATTATTGCCACTCCCAGCTCCGCCAAATCATTCACTACTTTCATAGAGCATATAATTTCTCTAGAAGCTTTATAATCTTCATCTTCCTCCCAAAGAGAAGGATCTTTTTTTAAAAATGCGAATGAAATACCGAGAATTCTAAATAACCGTAAGATGTTGCTGGTAACAAAGTCTTCTAAATTTTTTTCTTCGATATGACTTACATCTAATGTAATCCGCTTAGAGCTAAAGTCTAAACTTTCTTCATTTAGTGAAATAACCATATTTTGTTTATTTTCCAATGAAACTTCGTCATCAAAAAAAGAAAATGCAACAAGTTCTTCGGAGAGGTACCATAAATGCCCTAGAAACTTTGTTATAGCTTTTTTCGATATGGCTTTGTTTATTTTTTCAAAACTCTTGAGATCTTTTAGCAAGGACAAATCATTCCTTGGTGCTGATGTTGTACTAGTATTACGACTTTACGAGGCGATCGGGCGCATACTGAAGGTTGCGGGGGAAGGGGGGCAAGTGTAAATCGAGTGTTTATTGTGTTGAATCATGAGTCGACAGTTGAAAAAACAAATTTTATCTTGATTCAATAATCCCAAAACTATTATATGTCTCTTTAAAGTAATGAAATAAAAATTGACAAATTAAACAAAATATTAAAACTTTAATGCTCGGTAGCGACCCCTAAAATTTGATTTAAAAATAAAATAAAAATAATGAGCTCGTTTTTTGGATGACAGAAGCGAATGGCGGGTTGACGCAGTTACTTTTCAAAAGTCAAAAAATAAGAAGCACCCTAGTGTACATAAAATTCCAGTTATATAACTGGAATGTAATTATTACGTAATTTCTATGGAGTTTAAAAAAAAATAGTACTTATTTTACGTAACTTGAAAATGTGATTTTTATTTATGGTGCTCTCAACATAAAATTAGAGTTGAATGAAAGGTTTAGGTGTAAAACAAATTTACAAAAAGTTTTGAGGTGATAGGACTTTTAGTTTTCGAGATGTTAGCAAAAATGTGTAATAAGATTTCGTACCTACCTAACTTTAGTTATTTTAAATAATATTTCCTATAAACTTTTTATTTTTATAAGTAATGGTTTATGGATTATGGTGTCATTTTATAGAATAAGTTTAGGGATTTAAAAATGTATCACATGTAAGGGTTCTATACAGGGTTTTTTTTTTCTAGTGCGCAAAAAAAAGGGTGGCTCAGAATCAATAACAGAACAAATCTGCATTTTAGTTAAAAAAAAAAAACATGTTTTTGTCCGCCCTAAAATCAGCAAATGATAGACACCAATTATTGATAACAATATCGTAGTATTAGTTAGCATGCTCGCAGTTAGGGTTGCCAGATAGGAAGTTACAAATCCGGGACAGTCGTCGACAGAGACTGTCTCGGAAAAAGAACGGCTAAAAAAAGGTCCTTCGAAATCGAACACTCGTAAATTCTTACTATCATCTTTCTTAAGGCGCTGTGTTCAGTAAAAATAGGCTTCTTAAAACAATTTTTTAGCCAAATGTATACATTTCAGAGCAGCCAAAAATTTATATGTTAATCTTGATTATATGTAGCAGGAAACCATTGTTTTCAAAACACGTTTTGAATTAATTTTCTCGATAGAAAAAAATCCTAAAGTAACCCCTAAAATTGAATTTATAACAGTTGTAACTGTATTATTTAATCATCAAATCTTGATAAAATTGAGAAGAGCGATGTAAAATATAATAGTAAATGAAACCATTGTTTTTGTTTATCGATTTAACTAAGATCATCATCATCATCCTAGCGTTAATCCCAGTCGCATCCGAAGCTTTATCAGCTTTGGAGTCTGGGGTCCGCTTTACCAGTCCAACTGCTGATATGGCTAAACTTCGACATTTTCCGTGAAACGACTGCCGTCTGACCTCCACAACCTGAAGGCGACATCGAAGCATTGCAGTTACAACAATTGTTAGACTTTAGAGGGCTCCAACAACCCGTAACGACTGCCACGAGATGTTCGTATGGCAACCGGGACCAACGGCTTAACGTGCTTTCCGAGGCACGACCAGACCAGTGCAAATATTCATATTGTTACGGGCTAGGGGTACTTAAACGCCGGTTAAGGGTTACGAAGTTTATTGGCAACGAAGGTACAGTCGATTGTAGGCAATGACAAGTAGAACGTAGCTGATGTCGTACCGAAGTCTTCTCTTACATCCACGAAGTCCGTGTTGTAAACACACAATAACGCTACAGATGTTTCTTCACGTAGTACTTACAGTTCTCGTTATAATTGTCGCAGTAGGTCTTCTTTAAGATCGCTTCTTAACTGTCGCTGTTTTCGTATCGCTAGTCGAGTGTAGACTGACTCTGCGCCGGCGTCACGGCGCTATTATATAGGCCAGCTGATCGAACATTCCAGAATCCTCCAGACGTAATAATAATACTGCATAACTTCGAGGTCACCGGCCAAGTAAGTACCTACGATAATTCCCGGAAACGGGTTTCTAGAAATTTCGATGTCGACACTTCGTTGACAAAACTGTTGAGACCTGTACCATTCGATAGGCCGTCCTAAGTCTAGCAATGCGTTTTATTATTGTACCTAGGAAATGTCTAGATCTAGCGAAATAGGGCTTAAAAGTGACACACTGCATGTCACGCGATATTGAACCTTATGCCATTGACATAAGGTCCATTCGTAACAATATTCATGCATACAAATACTTGCACTGTGCGGGGATCGAACCCGCGCCACCTTGCGCAGCGGCCGCGTCCGCTACCGCTACGCCACGGAGGCTGTCGATTTAACTAAGATATTCTAAAATAAATAATGTATTTAATGATAAATAACGTGAACGAAACGTCGCTCCATCGCGGCGTCCATTGCCTTCTCTGTCACTTCTATGCTTAGCGACAGTGACCGCTGAGGCGCAGTGCTTGTCGGACCTATGTCACTTTTTGCTTTACCCCGCACAGAAAATAATTATATTTACGTGTCTGTTTGTTGATGAATAATCATATTTCGTTTTTGCCCGGGTTCAAACCCCAGGTTTACATTATATGCTTTTTGTAGATTGTAATTGAAATAAATGCTTTTTAATTTACTGTTGTATTTTTGCCGATATTTTATTTGATTTTTTTCTGTAATTATTCTTTTTACTTTTTCGCGGCACATTTTTCTTCACCTGTATGTGTTCGGGTTCAAACCCCAGCTTTACGTTGTATGCTTTTTGTTGGATTTCTTATTTGCAATTGTTTTTTTTTTTAATTATTATTAATTTATCCGATTTTCTGTATTTTTTGTAGTAATTGTTCCATCTTTTTAAATATATTCTTTTTGTAACAATTATAATGCAAAATAATATTTAAAATCAATTCGTTATAATTTTCTTTCTACAAATTTCTAGAAATTAATAATAAATAATAATAATAAGCCTTTATTTAACCATGAATTTCTTAGTTCATAATATAAATTAAAAAAAGAAAAACAATAAAAATAACAGTTAATTTGATAATAGTTCAAAACAGTAAATTTAGATTTCATTTTGTTGCATTATTCATGGCCCCTTTCAGTATAGGCCTCCTCCAAGTGCCTCCATCTATTTCACTCGTACAAACCCGATTTCGATAAGAGTTGCAGTTTTGAAGAAGAAATCTTTTGTTTTTTTAAATATCCGAAAATGTATTTTTTTTTTAACAGTTACTCTAAACTGCTGTTTATAAATAGTAATTTCTAGAAATGATATATTTCTAACAGTTTCATGAAAAAAGGACATACCACAAAAATTTAAGCAGAACGGACAAAGCGCATTATAAAAATAAAAAAGAAAACAAAAGTAATAATAAAAAATGAAAATATGTAAAAAATGTACATTTTCGAAAATCGCAAGGTAAAGTGAACGGATGTGGGATTCGAACCTGCTGCTCGTCTAATGCGAACCGGGACTGTCACGAACAGAGCCAACCATACCTCGCGGTTGGGTTGTGAAATTACCCTTCTAAATGTAGATGGAATAGAAAAGAAAAACAATAAAAATAACAGTTGATTTGATAATAGTTCAAAACAGTAAATTTAGATTTCATTTTGTTGCATTATTCATGGCCCCTTTCAGTATAGGCCTCCTCCAAGTGCCTCCATCTATTTCAATCTTTTTGTGTTGTGTTATTCTAAGCACTCGTACAAACCCGACTTCGATAAGAGTTGCAGTTTTGAAGAAAAAATCTTTTATTTTTTAAATATCCGAAAATGCATTTTTTTTAACAGTTACTCTAAACAGCTGTTTATAAATAGTAATTTCTAGAAATGATATATTTCTAACAGTTTCATGAAAAAAGGACATACCACAAAAATTTAAGCAGAACGGACAAAGCGCATTATAAAAATTAAAAAGAAAACAAAAGTAATAATAAAAAATGAAAATATGTAAAACATGTACATTTTCGAAAATCGCAAGGTAAAATGGGATCCGATCCTGGTGCTCGTCTAATGCGAACCGGGACTGTGACGAACAGAGCCAACCATGCTTCGAGGTTGGGTTGTGAAATTACCCTTCTAAATGTAGATGGAATAGAAAAGAAAAACAATAAAAATAACAGTTGATTTGATAATAGTTCAAAACAGTAAATTTAGATTTCATTTTGTTGCATTATTCATGGCCCCTTTCAGTATAGGCCTCCTCCAAGTGCCTCCATCTATTTCACTCGTATAAACCCGATTTCGATAAGAGTTGCAGTTTTGAAGAAGAAATCTTTTATTTTTTTAAATATCCGAAAATGCATTTTTTTTAACAGTTACTCTAAACAGCTGTTTATAAATAGTAATTTCTAGAAATGATATATTTCTAACAGTTTCATGAAAAAAGGACATACCACAAAAATTTAAGCAGAACGGACAAAGCGCATTATAAAAATAAAAAAGAAAACAAAAGTAATAATAAAAAATGAAAATATGTAAAAAATATACATTTTCGAAAATCGCAAGGTAAAGTAAACGGATCTGGGATTCGAACCTGGTGCTCGCCACGGATGTCTAATGCGAACCGGGACTGTGACGAACAGAGACAACCATGCTTCGCGGTTGGGTTGTGAAATTACGCTTCTAAATGTAGATGGAATAGAAAAGAAAAACAATAAAAATAAGTTAATTTGATAATAGTTCATAATAGTAAATTTAGATTTCATTTTGTTGCATTATTCATGGCCCCTTTCGGTATAGGACTCCTCCAAGTTCCTCCATCTATTTCAATCTTTTTGTGTTGTGTCATCATTCTAAGCGCTAGCACAAACCCGACTTCGATAAGAGTTGCAGTTTTGAAGAAAAAATCTTTTATTTTTTTAAATATCCGAAAATGCATTTTTTTAACAGTTACTCTAAACAGCTGTTTATAAATAGTAATTTCTAGAAATGATATATTTCTAACAGTTTCATGAAAAAAGGACATAACACAAAAAATTTAAGCAGAACGGACAAAGCGCATTATAAAAATAAAAAGAAAACAAAAGTAATAATAAAAAATGAAAATATGTATAAAATATACATTTTCGAAAATCGCAAGGTAAAGTGAACGGATGTGGGATTCGAACCTGCTGCTCGTCTAATGCGAACCGGGACTGTGACGAACAGAGCGAACCATACCTCGCGGTTGGGTTGTGAAATTACGTTTTTAAATGTAGATGGAATAGAGAATGGTTGGTATAGATTTAATAGAACGTGCGTATTTCTTGATGCACGACGCCTCACGAGTCACGCATCGATGTACTCGCGCGGAGCGCCCCGCGCCCCGCAGTGGGCGGGGCTAGTCGTGTCCCACTTCGTCTGCTTCACCCCCTCAAATACCTAAAAGTTTGCTATTCACAGCGTCTTAATGTGTTCTATGCCAGATTGTTAACTTTTTAAAATCCGGGACAATTACCGCTCATTCCGGGACAAGAGGCAAGATTCCGGGACAATCCCGGATTACCCGGCGGTCTGGCAACCCTACTCGTAGTGCGCGCTGCCACCGCCCGCACCCCGCGCGCCCTCCTGGGGCCCGTAGGCCATAGCTCGTTGCGACACCGCACGACAGTGACCAACAGTGACTCACGCGCACGCTGACTTGCTCGTAGTGTGCGCTGCCGCCGCCCGCACACCGCGCGCCCTCCTGGGGCCCGTAGGCCATAGCTCGTTGCGACACCGCACGACAGTGACCAACAGTGACTCACGCGCACGCTGACTTGCTCGTAGTGCGCGCTGCCGCCGCCCGCACACCGCGCGCCCTCCTGGGGCCTGTAGGCCATAGCTCGTTGCGACACCGCACGACAGTGACCAACAGTGACTCACGCGCACGCTGACTTGCTCGTAGTGCGCGCTGCCGCCGCCCGCACACCGCGCGCCCTCCTGGGGCCCGTAGGCCATAGCTCGTTGCGACACCGCACGACAGTGACCAACAGTGACTCACGCGCACGCTGACTTGCTCGTAGTGCGCGCTGCCGCCGCCCGCACACCGCGCGCCCTCCTGGGGCCCGTATGCCATAGCTCGTTGCGACACCGCACGACAGTGACCAACAGTGACTCCCGCGCACGCTGACTTGACGGTGTGTTTCAATGCTACAGTTAACGCGCTCCGTTTACGAATTGTGTATCTCTTAAAAACTCGTGATTTTTATTTGTGGGGTGAAGTCATTCGAGGAAGAGGCTCAAAGCCTAGGTGACCTAAAATCTAGGATTATAAACGCTTTTGACGAAGTGAAAAATGACACTAGTGTTTTAAATAAACTAAATGACAATTTACGAGCACATTTATGCCTACAAAGAGGTGGACTACATTTTGAACACTTATTAAAATACAGTGATTGATTTAAGATTGATTGACATTATGTAAGTTTTTGATTGAACATTATTGTACACAAGTAGTTGATTCCAATTTTTTAAATACGCCTTAATGCAAATGTATGGACGCCTGCAGGTCAACCTACCCGAAACTGTCAAACTTTCCCAATCAAACTTGAACCATAATGCATTAGCGATAAAGTTGAAAATCTATTAATTAAAGAAATCTGACAGTGACGTGATGCCAATAATTTGAATTCATTACGTTTTTATTAAAAGTGCACTAACTCATTTTTTCGATAAACGCTAATCCTAAAAATTTGATTAGAATTGCGTAAATTGAGCTCTGAGTTGCTCAGTTAGCAGTAGTTTTTTATCTGTTTTGTTTATTGTTAATCGAAGCTTTATCTGCATTTCGATGGTCCTAAGCCCATAAAAGTATGAAGGAAAACTTAGAATTATGAAGAAGAAGAAGATGCTGGCTCGCTGGATAAGACTGCACGCAGTCCTAGAGCGATTTTCCACCATCATCGGGGACTCCACTCGATCCGCCACTTATTGATAAAAATGTAACTTTGTAATATTTTTTGCATTACTAACACTAGTTTATAAGTTCAAAATTGTACTAACAAATATGGAATAATCCGAAATAAATGAATTATTATTATTATAAATGCGAAAGTAACTCTGTCTGTCTCTCTGTTACGCTTTCCCGCTTAAACCTCTTAACCGATTTTGATAAAATTTGTCACAGACAATCTTTAGACCCTGAGAAAAGACATAGGTTACCTTTTATTGAAAAAAAAATTGATATTCCAGAGGGAAATCTAAAAAGCGCGATATAACCGAATTCCACGCGGGCGGAAAGCTAGTGAAAAATAAAGGGCGTTGACCAAGGTCATGCGGAACATGCGGGGGGCGCGTGGGGTGCCGGTACCTACAGGCCGCGAAGCAGTCTTGCCAGGTTACTTTTGTAACCTTTTAGGTGATTTTTTAACTACATTGGTTACTTTTAGGTTACACTAATGAAAAGGTTACTATTAGGTGATTTTTCGAAATTTGTAGACTTAACTCTTAATTTTTAACATAAAAAAGTAAAAAAACTAAAACCCAACTACGACAAAAAACGACGCTGAAAAAGTATAAAACAAGATATTCAGAATACTGAACTGAACAAAGTTGCTAATGTAGTTGCAAGTAAATGGACACAGTAGTAATGTCATACAATACTATTCTGAAGTATGCAATATTCACTATGTAGAGATAAATTTTCATGTTTGGAAAGGCGTAGTCACACGTTACATATACCTACCGTAGCACCTTGACAACGTGAAGTTGCCGTCTTTCATGTTCGCGTGTACAGTGTGTTTCTTTTACACGTCAATTTAAAATTTTTATTGAATATTTTCTTATTGGAAAAAATTTTAAAACATTTTGTTTTCGAATGGAAATATTTTTTTTAGCATGTATGTATGCTATACTACTTCGGGTTAACGGGAACGCCCTCTGTTAGTTAACATACTGTATATGAGAAAAATTTGTTCAGCTTGGTGTACTAACAAACATTGATGATAAACTTTAAAAATAATTTCCCGAGCTCCAATCCGGTTTGTTTTTCTCATATTTAACACATTTCTTCGATGTTTTGTTTAAATATAATTGAAAATTAATACAAATATCAATAAATAACAAGTCACAAAACAAATCGACGACTGCCGATGACATTCGATGTACTTGTATTTATGAAGATTTAGTGTTGCCCTACTTTTAAAATTGTTAGGTCCGTATTACAGAACGGCACTCAAAACTCAAGCTCTACTTAAGTCTCGTTTCAAGTCATTTGATTGTTTGAAACTAGTTTTAAGTAATGTTTAAGCAGAGATACTTGAGTTTCCTTCTGTAATACCCACCTTAGTTTCAGAAAGATCCAATTTCACGACTTTATAGAGACGCTATAAATAACACAATGACTGTTGTTGAACTGTCAAAATTAAACCCATTGCTACTGATAGTGTGTTACGCAACTACCGTGCAGGTTTATACATGTCGCGCGGGGAATTGCCTGACTGCCTGCTACGTGCAGTCGTGCACTCCACAGTACACAATTACTCCTAGCGGAGAAGAAGGTCAACTTCATACAAAAAAGTAGGAACGAATTTTAGTTTGGAAGTGCTGCCATCTTAAGTTAGCCCAAGGTAAACTATGTCGGCGTAGTAGGGCGGGAAATTTAAACCACTTCATGATGACTATTGTTTTTTTTTTGGCGGGACTGTCAAGATGAGTGTCACGCTCATATTTCATTGGACTTTTAAAATTATTTATAGTGTTGTTTACTAAATAAAAGCGCGTGATTTATCTAGTAAAAAGTGCATTCAGTGAATAATTTATAAAGAACAGTGAAATATTGTAGCATTGTGGCCACATCATGTCTTTACGCTAAACCACTCCTAATCGGCCACACGCGGGAAACGAAAGGAGTTAGATTAGTTAGGATAAGTTTAGGATAAGCTAGGATAAGTTAGGATTAATTAGGATAAGTTAGGATAGAAGTGTACTCAAGAAAATATTTACTGAAGACTAGGCTGTACGGCGTACTATGCCTTTGCCTTTTCCGTTCAGAAGAACGGAAAGAATTGAACCAAAAAAAAAAAGATGACTATTGTATTTCAAGTTTTAAAATTTTATTAGGCACATCCAGACCAGGAGTGCAGCCTCGAGATTCTTTCCTCCTCTCGAGACCACCCTCCCGATCTGAATGTATCAGAAACGGAAAATAGAATGAATCTAGCATAGAGAAAAAAACTTTGTAATAGAAAAAAAAATCTAACGGGCGCCGTCCATACAAATTACATTCGTACAGAATGCAATGTGCAGCCGGTCATATGAAATAACAATCTATACATATAATAAAATCGTAGAGGTCGAATGTCTGTACAAATGAAAAAAATGCTTAAAACGAAGTCAGGGTGATGTAAATAAAAGGAAAATACAAAAAAAATTTTTTTTAGAATTTCTTATTTCTCTGTCTGTTTGTCTGTTTGTCTGTTTGCACGGGCTAATCTTCGAAACGGCTGAACGGATTTGAATGAAATTTTGCATGGTAATACCTAATATCCCTGGTCAACATCTTAGATAATTTTTATTTCGGAATATTAAAGGGTTCCCGTGGGATGGTTAAAAAACCATTGTTGAAAATCACAAAATCACGGAAGAGTCCATGGCGTCATCTAGCGTCGAGTAAAAAAAGTTTAACATGCAGCGCTGTCTAGCGTCGAAAGGCATTGTTTTTGTAACTAGGTTACCTATCTGTTTATATTTGAAAGTCATTCTGTGATAATTCCGATTATTTCGTAAATAACCACAAAGTGCATTTTCAAAAGAATATATATTTATATCGGCGAATACTTTCACGGTTTGTTTCTTCACAATGCCTAGAAAAAGGTCAAATCTTTCTCAGTACTCGAGAGAAGCTAAAAGATCTAGGTTGTTTAGATCCCAAGAAAGTAACGATGATCATGAGGCAAGACTTACTGCGACTCGACACCGCCAGGCTACTGCTCGCGCTATGGAAAATCCTTCTCAGCGTGAAGCCCGACTAACAGCTGATCGGCAACGCCATTCTTTATCTAGAGTCTCAGAGACGTTTATTCAAAGAGAGTCCCGCTTAAGCTCACAACGCACACGCACGTCTGCTTTTCGGTCGCAGGAAACCAGTATAGAAAGAGAGCTACGACTAACAGCCGATCGTGAACGTCATACGTTGTCGCGAGTCTCAGAGACGTTTACGGAAAGAGAGTCCCGCTTAAGCTCACAACGCACCCGCACGTCTGCTTCTCGGTCGCTGGAAACCAACGTAGAAAGAGAGCAACGACTAACAGCCGATCGTGAACGTCATGCGTTATCGCGAGTCTCAGAAACGAGTCAAGAACGAGAGGTACGTCTAACAGCTGATCGCGAGCGCCATACATTATCTTATGCCTCACAAACTTTTACCCAACGTGAGGAACGCTTAAGTAACGCTCGATATCGTCAAAATATTATTAGTGCTTTAGAAAGGGATGATCAACACCAGCAACGATTAGAATTGGCCAGGGAAAACTATGAGCTTATGCGCCAGGATCGTGAGGATTCGTTACTAAGAGAAAGAGAGAGAATACATGAAATAAGACAGCATGAATCAGAAGAACAACGTCAAGCACGCTTGGAGTCCGATCGACTTCGACACTTACTCAACAGAAGGTCGGTTTCATCTGAAGAGTTTGACCTTGATTCTGACGAACAATACCCCTGGACAGAAAAAGAAAAAAGTGGGTTTACATACTCACCCAGAATTGATTATGCTTCATTTTCATTTGTGGGTGGAATGATTTTAAAATGTGATTTTTGTGAAGCTCTCAGATGGCAAAAAGAAACCAGCGGAATGTGTTGTGCGAGTGGAAAAGTACATATTTCATTATTTCTAGAGCCGCCAGAACTTTTAAAAGCGCTGCTAAATGGAGATCATCCACAATCTAAACACTTCTTGGAAAATATTCGTTCATATAATAATGCATTCCAGATGACATCGTTTGGTGCAAAGAAAATAACGGAAGGGCTATTTATGCCCACCTTTAAGGTTCAGGGGCAGGTTTACCACCTAATAGGTTATTTACTGCCTGAAAATGAACCCAAGTTTCTTCAAATATATTTCATATCTGATTATAATGAACAGGCAAATATAAGAAACCAAATTTTTCCACAACTTAATAATAATTTGATTTGCCTGCTTCAAAATTTGCTGCATGAAATCAACCCGTATGTGCATAGTTTTAAAGCTGCATTGAAGTCTGTTCCGCAAGGGCAAAACGATGATTTTAAATTTGTTATAAGCGCAGACAAACGACCCATTGATGGACATCCAGGTAGATACAATGCCCCTGTCGCAAATGAAGTTGCAGCTGTTTTAGTGGACCAAGAATGCGAGCGGCGTGATATCGTGCTACGTACTCGAGACGACCACCTGCACCGTATTTGTGAAACCCATCGGTCTTACGATGCATTACAATACCCCTTGATTTGTTGTCACGGGGAAGACGGATACAACTTTGGATTGCATCAAGTTAACCCTATAACGAGATTACCTAACTTAACAAAAAAAATTTCAGCACAACAATTCTACGCTTACCTGCTGCAAATACGACAAAACCGCTTTGCTCACTTGCAAAGATTTCGTGGGCTGTTCAGCCAATTCATTGTAGATATGTACGCTAAAATTGAGACAGAACGCTTAGTATATATACGCACTAACCAAAGACGCTTACGTGCTGAAGAGTATGTGCACCTAAGAGATGCTATGCAAAACGACAGTGGTACTGAAAATCTGGGGCGATTAGTAATTCTCCCATCCAGTTTTACAGGCGGGCCCCGTTACATGCACGAACGTACGCAGGACGCGTTCTGTTATGTCCGAAAATATGTCCGACCTGACCTTTTTATTACATTCACGACGAATCCAAAATGGACAGAAATAACAGAGGAACTCTTTGAAAATCAAGAGTCGTATGATCGTCATGACATAATAGCAAGGGTTTTCCATTTAAAGCTCAAGTTGATGATAAACCTGCTCACTAAACAAAATGTATTTGGATCAGCTCTGTGCTATATGTATAGCGTAGAATGGCAAAAGCATGGTTTGCCTCACGCACATATTTTGCTATGGCTAGAGGAGAAAATTCGTCCTAACGATGTCGACAAATTGATAAATGCTGAATTTCCGGATCGTAACCAGGATCCTGTATTGTATGACATCATAAAAACACACATGGTGCACGGACCGTGCGGGGCAATGAATAGAAACTCTCCGTGCATGAAAGACGGTCGCTGTTATAAGAGATATCCTAAAGCACTGACAGAGCACACGATAACGGGTGAAGACGGCTATCCATCTTACCGCCGACGGTCACCCGAGCATGGTGGGTTTACGGCTACAATAAGATCAAATGGACATGAAGTAGTTATCGATAATAGATGGGTCGTGCCCTATTCACCCGTACTCAGCAAAACGTTTCAAGGACATATCAATGTAGAAATGTGCAATAGCGTTAAATCTATTAAATATACATATATGCAAATATGTAAATAAAGGCAGTGACCAGGCCACGTTTGCTTTTAGACATATTGAAAATGACGAAATAACTAGATTTCAGGCAGGCAGATATATTAGCTCTTCCGAGGCGGTATGGCGCATTTTGAGTTTTCCAATTCATGAAAGATCGCCACCAGTGACACATCTAGATATTCATCTCGAGGGGGACAAAGAATATATTTCAACCCTGATAATGTTGCAGAACGGTTAGAAACCCCAAGACAAACTACTTTGCTGGCATTCTTTCGGCTTTGTGAAATCGACGAATTCGCCAAAACTCTACTGTACGAGGAAGTTCCGTCGTATTACACCTATAATAAGCAACAAGGCGTTTTCAACCGAAGAAGGCGTGGCAGAGCTGTAGATGGTATTCCCGGTATATATAAAGAACACGCCATAGGTAGAGTGTACACGGTCCACCCAAATAATGCAGAGTGCTTCTATATGCGCCTGCTTTTGCATACAGTGCGGGGGCTTACTTCATTTGCCGACCTTCGAACGGTCAATGGTGTCCAATATCCTACCTATCGAGATGCTTGCCGAGCCCGAAGGATGACCAGCATTGGGATGACGCCCTAGCCGATGCATGCATCAGTGATTGTCCACACCGCTTGCGTCATTTATTTGCTGTATTACTGGTATTTTGTGGTGTTTCAAATGCTGAGCAATTGTGGCAAAAATATCAAGATAGACTAGGGGAAGACTTTTTTAGGAATATAAGGCAAAATATTGACGGTGACCTTAACCACATATTACGAGATATTGCTATCAATCAATGCTTAGTAGCTGTACAAGATTTAGTTACATCTATGGGTGGTGATTCTCTCCCTCAGTATGGTTTGCCAGCGCCGACCATAGAAGGGGAACGTATTAATAGAGAATACGCTGCAGAAATAAATTATGATCCAGCTGAATTAGCTGAAACGTTACGAACCGGAGTCCACAGTCTTACTGAAGAACAGCGCACTATATTTGACCGAGTATGTCACAGTGCTGAGAATGCTACAGGAGAAATTATATTTCCCGATGCACCTGGTGGGACGGGAAAAACCTTTCTCACTAAAATAATATTGGCACAATTACGAGCACAAGCCAAAATAGCTCTTGCTGTAGCGTCGTCTGGAATAGCAGCCACTTTGCTACCCGGCGGTAAAACTGCTCATACAATGTTTAAAATCCCCATAGATTTGGACATAAGTGATCATCCTGTATGTGGTATCTCTAGAAGCAGTGATAAAGCGAAAGATTTACGCGATTGCTGTTTAATTATCTGGGACGAGTGCACTATGGCACACCGAAAAGCTGTAGAAGCAGTTGATAGAACTCTCAGAGATATCCGTCAAAATGACCAACCTATGGGTGGCGTAACGATGCTGTTTTGTGGGGATTTTAGACAAACGCTGCCAGTAGTACCACGAGGAACAAAAGCTGACGAGTTAAGAGCATGCTTAAAGAGCTCAAGTCTTTGGCGACACATCACAAGGATTCACTTGACGGTGAACATGAGGGCGCGAACAGGAGGTAACAGAAACGCTCAGGAATTTTCTGATTTATTGCTGAAAATTGGCGAAGGAACATATCCGGAAGAAGAAGGGGAAATTGTATTATCTGAAAATCTCTGCCACACTGTTAATTCAATTGAAGAACTTATCTCCTCCGTATATGGTGAAGCAAATCAAATAACAAGTCATGAGAACTTATGGCTTTGCGAAAGAGCAATTTTGAGTCCGCGAAATGACCAAGCAGTAAGAATCAACTTGGATATACTCAACCATGTTGAAGGAGAAGTAGTAGAGTATACTTCTATCAATAGAGTAATGGAGGAAGATGACGCTACCAATTATCCCGTTGAATTTCTTACTTCTCTGAGCGCTCCCGGACTTCCAGCTCACAACATTACTTTAAAAATTGGCGTCCCAATTATTTTGTTAAGAAATCTAAGTCCCCCAAAATTATGCAACGGGACAGGACTGAAAGTTATTTCTCTGCATCGTAACATTATAGAAGCGGAGATTTTGTCGGGATGTGGCGCCGGTCAAAGAGTCTTTATACCACGAATTCCACTGATTCCCAATAATTACCCTTTCAATTTCAAACGCGTACAGTTCCCAGTGAGCTTATGTTACGCTATGACCATAAACAAAGCCCAAGGCCAGACGCTGCGTGTTGCCGGCGTAGATCTCAGCGTCGGCTGTTTTTCACACGGCCAGCTCTATGTGGCTTTCTCCCGTGTGAGTCAACCAAACAAACTATTTGTTTACGTTCCAAACCAGACCACATCGAATATTGTTTATAAAGAGGCATTATAGTTATAAATAGTAGTACTAGCTAGATAATATTTTCTGTTATATTTTACTACCATAAAAAATAAAATATAATACAACTTAAGTACTCTAATTTTTATCCCGCTGTGATATTACTTGTAGTCCACGCGTGCGAAGCCGCGGGCAGCAGCTAGTATAACATAAATTGTAAAACGTTATCAACGTGCTAGATTCAATTCCAGTCCCTATATTTTATCTGGGAATACAGATTGGAAATAAAAGTATTGTTTAGCCAATATTTTATATATTACACGATAATTTTTATAAATTTCGTATCATCATCGCATCTGCCATGGCGGAACTGAGGTTCACAAACACTGGTCACTACAGCCACAAAATAAATAGGTTCAATGTCTCACGAAAACCAACAGTAATAGAGTCACTATCTCACAATGCGAACCACGATTCGCGGAACTTTGTAAGACTTAGAACGGAGGAGCAGAGCTCGACTCAATTGTTATAGCACTTAATTACAAGCACATCGATGAAATATGGAATTGTGTTTACATTATTTATATCGGGTAACAAACGACATGCAAACGGAACGCCATCTTGTTCAAGCGGACGCCATGATCGGTCACGTGAATCAAGAGTGTTGCGATACAAATAAATTGAGATATTAATTTATATAGTAACATCGCCCAAAATTCAGTCCTTGTAGGTATTCTAAGGGCTTCCATACAAAGTTGACACCGGCTGGTGCACTCTATCGTCATTATTTTTTCACTTGCACTACACGTCCATACGTGTAGTGCAAGTGAAAAAAATAACCTATGAAGGTTATAGACATTTGTTTTGATTTTTCACTATTTTTGGACTCAACTCATTTGACTTACATTTGTTTCAAAGCTTTTGTTAATTTAATGTAATATAATATGCTACTTCGGATTATTAACTTCATTTAATTTCTTGTTCATTTGGAAATGTTAAAAGTAATTTGAATTTGCAGCCTTCTTGGTAGTTTGTATTTTTTTTTTTATTATGTTATCTGTGGTGCTTACTCTCATACACTTCCCCTTTTTGTTTTTATCCATCACGCAACCATTTTTTGCTAATATATTACATTATTCTAATTCCATAATATATTTTATTTCGAAAGGTCATGGGCCCAGACGCCCGATTAATTTAGAATAGGGAAAAGTATTATAAAGTTCTGAGCTTAGATTCCAAATCTCATTTTCTTTAGTTTTCATTCATCATGGCGTCAAATTTGAACATGACTCAAATTGAAAAATTAAAAGGACGTGACAATTACGCTACTTGGAGCTTCGCCGTGCGTAGTTATCTCGAACACGAGGAATTATGGAAATGTGTGGATGACAGTGAAAAATTTAGCAAATCCGAAGACACCAAGACCAAAAGTAAAATAATCTTGCTTGTAGACCCGATAAACTACGTCCACATTCACGAGGCAAAAACGGCCAAGGAGGTATGACAAAATTTACAAACTGCTTTTCAAGACAGTGGATTGTCAAGGAAAGTAGGATTGCTAAAAGACTTAATAAATATGTACTTGAACTTGTTTTTAACATCTACTTATTTTGGTTTGTGGGTATAGTTCTAACACTGAGATTATACACAGGACACCACCAAAAACTTCACCCAAACAGAAGGCGTCGTTATGTACTGACGAAGAATTAAATTTGAACGTAACTAAGAGGGCGAAACGTAAATGCTTATCTAGTGAGATTGATAGCGATGATCTTGATAGGTTTAAAAATGATCTGAGAAGTATGATTAAAGAAATGATGAATAGCCAAAGTTCTCGGATGGAAAAACTGGAACATCATATGCTGGAATTAAAAAACCAATCCACCGAAATCAGAACTATCCACTCTGAACTGGAAAAGTCTATGTCATTGATATCAGATCAAATATTGTCATTGGAAAGAACAATTACAAGCCTAGAAAAGGAACGTAGCTCCCTGGTGGCGAAGGTTACGTCATTGGAAGATAAGCTGGTATAAGAAAATCCGTAATGTGCCAAAAAGAACAAACGAGACAAAAAAATATGTTATACGATATGATCTCAAACCTGTCGAAACATTTGCAAATTGTCATAGAATCGTCAAATATCTGTGACGTAGCGAGACAGCCGTCTAAGAGGGATACCTATCATCAAATATAACAGTGGAGTTCGCGAACACTCTTATACAATCAAATTTTCTCAATGCTGTCAAAGATTATAATAAACAACACAGCATGGATAAAACTAGCTCACTTCACTTGGGCATAAAGTCAACTACAGGCACTCCTGTCTACATAGCTGCGCAATTGACCCCGTACACAAAAAAGACTGTTCTATGCTACTAGAAACTACGGAAAGATAAATAAATATAGTTACTGCTGGACATCGAATGGACGGGTCATGCTGAAAAAAGACTCTGATAGTCAGTCACTCCTAGTTAAAACGGAACTCCAGCTGCAACAGCTGGGTACCAACAAAATGGATTGACTACCTACTTTTAATTTTAGAAACAGATTTACTTTTCATTTTAAACTCAGTTTTCTTTACTTTTTCCATTGTGTTGTTGTAGAATATATTAGACTAAGTCTGCATGTATTTCAAATTTATAATCACATTAATGCATTAAACACGCATTCATATTCATACTTACTACCTATGCGTTTACTTGCATACCAATATTAATTTATGGCATTATGTTTTCATCCCACCCAACAATACTACTTGCTTATTGGTTCATTGTTTTCACAACCCTAACACTACTCTTAACGAATGGCTGATACCGCTTCTTATATAGTCGAGGAGATTGATCAGTTTGCTGTGTCTGCATCCCACATTCGCACACCGGAACAGACGCAGTTATTTTTAGTAAAGCCAAGCAGTTACTTAAAAATACTTACTCAAAATATACGATCAATAAACTGCAATTTTACTAACTTACAAGTGTTCATGCAACGCATTTCTCTTGATTGTTACATAGTAGTATTCTCTGAGTGCTGGCTGCCTTGTGCCAGAAATTCAATTATTCCCATTTTACAAAACTATAATGTAATACTCAACCACTAACCATATTAACCAGAGTGATGGCATCGTTAGTTTATGTAAAATCAAACCTACTAGTGACGTGTGAAGAACCAGACTTATTACACACAGGCTCAGGCATAATTATAAAAATTAGTACCGATGTTGCTATAATTTGTATTTATCGCTCGCCCTCGAATGAAAGCATAAGTAATTTTCTTTTGGCCCTTAATGGCATACTTCCTCGACTGTCTATGGTCTTCATCATCAGATCTATTGCAGACCTTCATTTAAACCTATATGGGTGTAAAGTTTTCATCAATATAAATGAATTAAGTCCAAACACAAGGTAACTATTGTAAACCTTTGAGGAGTTCCCTTAACTGGCCTTTGTCTTCATCATCAGAGCTTTAATGACAATCACAACTCATTTAGGTGTAGTTGTCATTACTGGTGATATCAACCTAGATATAAAGCCGTCCACCCTTGATGCACGCTCACATGAATACTTAAATTGTATGGCCTTCCACGGCTTTCTATTAGGGGTCGCAATACCGGATCATTTAAGCAAAACCGGTATTTCCGGTATTGGCTCCAGGCCAATACCGATAATCCGGTATTTTCGATATTTCCGAGATTAAGCTAAAGTTAACAAATTGTGTATAATAAAGTTAGGTTGGGTTAAGGAGTAATAGTAAGTAGGTACAGAATTAAATAATGAGACAAAAATCCGTGTGTGGATAACATAAACAAACCAACAAAACACGCAAATTTATTGGTCGCATCTAACTTCAACTCACTCACTTGCACCGTTCGCGTCACGCCATTGGCTCGTTCGCTACTCATTGCGCGGGAAGGTTGGCTACACGGCTGTCGAAGAATTTTTTTTCTTTTAATCTCTGGTGGTGAGCAGTGATGCAATCGTTGATGATAAAGCGTGCTAATTTATTAAGAGCCTATTCACTCTAGCCTTGAAGACATTAAAATTAACAGACGGAAATATCACCGCTGGCATATTGTTCCTGTCCCTCGAGGTACACGGTGTAAAAGACGAGGCAAAACGCTTTGTCCAGATCGTAGTGGTGTAAACAACTTAAGCGTGGATACTCGCCGTACAACGGGTCCGATGATAGAACGGAGATTAAGTCAAGCAATTCCTTCGCTCACTCTCAGAATGCATCCTATAGAACATCGACAGGCTGACTACTCTACGCCTGTGCTCCAGACTTTGGAGACCGTTTTGAACCAAATCTTGGTCGCCAATTACCCTCTTTGCACGCCTCTCCACCGAATCCAAAGTTGCCAGGTGGCGTTATGCAATACCAGTCAAAATGTGGCTATATTATTCCACACATGAACGGATCTGCGCCATGATGAACGGGCTCCTTTTGGCGGTGAACAGACGCTTGTGTTTGTGTTAAATGCCACAAGATTGGCTTCGCCCCATTTGGAGACTGCCTGTAGTGTAACATTCGTACGCTCTACCATAGCCTCTCTTTCAGACCTGATTGCTTCCTACTAGCCCGAGCATCCGGCAGGTTTCTGTCCACAACAGTATTATCATCTACATACCCATAGATACCGGGCATCAGCAGATCGTTTATATGTCGGCATTAGTCGACAACAACTCGGACGGACCGTTCAGTCAGAAAGTCTTTTACCCAGCCAGGGGAAATGCCGTACTCTGGAATCTTACTCAAAAGGCCAGCGTGTCATAACCAGTCGAAGGCCCTCGAGACATCTAGAGAGACGCAATCGCTTCCCCGTTTTCTTCGAGGGCCTCGCCCCACAAGTGAGTGGCATACACTAGTAGGTCCCCAGTTGACCGATTGCGGCGAGACCGTTACGTTTCAGGTATGCCACGAGGCGCAAGTTCAATAAACATTCCATAATCTTGCAGAGTATGGAGGTTATTGAAATGGGTCGACAGTTAGAAGGATCGGCACGACTTTCCTTTTTGGGCACGGGCTGCACATTGGCAAGCTTCCAAGACTTGGGCACTATACCAGTCCTAAATAAGAGGCGATATAAGCGCGTCAATAAAGGAGATAACTCGGGTGCACAAGCCTTGAGGACAATCGCTGGTATACCATCTGGTCCGCTAGCCATATTCACGTCCAGACGACACAGTACTCTCAGAACCTTCTTGTTCCTAATGCGAACCTCGAGCATTCTACTGTCGCAGTGTATTGTTCAGTGAGGCAAATTCGGTGGAGTAGCACTGCTTGTATCCAGATTCGAACTGTAAGCAAAGAGAGATGTTAAGAGACCTGCTTTCTCTTTCACCGTATGGGTCTAAGTTCCACCAGGCTTAACCAGTGGAGGCAGTGCATTCATCGATCTTGTCGTAAGGTGAACGAACTCACGCGCGTAATTTGAATTAAATGGGTTGTAACTTTTTCTATTTGTTTTTTATTTATTTTAGTAAAACAGAAAATACCGAATATCCCGGTTTTAGTGAAATGAATACCGGTATTAATTAGACCTAAATTTGGCCCGGTATTCCGGTATTTTCGAAATTCGGTATCCCGGTTTGCGACCCCTACTTTCTACCTACCCATTCTTTACCAACTAGAGGCAATAATTGTTTGGACCACGTATTCTTGAAAACACAATCATCGGCTATCACGTTTGTTTATAACACTAGGGTCACTGACCATACCTCATTGTTGTTGTGCCTTGACGGCAAGCGAGTTTTGGGCAAAAGTACATCAACCATCATTAAAGTGGATTACGAGACCCTTGAGAAATCAATGTGTGAATTAAACTTTGCCTATCTTCTCTTATTACCAGACGCAAACATTGCTATAGACAAACTTATCGAAATGCTGACACTGGCTATATTGAAGAACACTGTAGTTAAAAAAATAACAGCAAACAAGAAAATCCTAAAGCCTTGGATTACACCAGGCTTACTACGATGTTTGAGACATAGGGATGCGTTGCACAGGGAACTGAGTAAGTCTCCTGAAAACGATACTTTAAAGCTTACCTACAAGCGATACAGAAACTTCTGTTCAAAGGTTACCAAGAAAGCTAGGCGTGCCTTTGATGCAAACGAACTGAATAAAGCAAGTCAGAATCCAAAAAAACTATGGGTCGCACTAAAGCGAGTAACGAATACTATAAAACCAAACAATACTTTTACACAGCTGTTAAGTTGCTCATTATCTCCCACTGAATCCTGTAATTACGTTAATTCCTTCTTCGGGAATATAGGCAAGAAACTCGCGGATGATATTATAAAAGCACAAGAATCACAAGCCCACCACACTCCAGCAAAACAACTGGCGCCTATGTTTTCTTCAAAATCATCTTTCGTCCTTGCGGACACTGACCCTGATGAAATCATGTCTGGGATAAACTCATTACGATCTAATGCCTCAATTGGATGGGATGGAATCTCAGTATTACTTTTGAAGAGATAATATGCTGCCCTATCACCTATTCTATGCCATATATTTAATATTTGCTTCAAGGCTGCAATCTTTCGCACTGCTTTCAAAAAAGCTATAATTTATCCGATATTCAAGGGAGATGATGGGAATTTACCAAACAACTACCGCCCTATTGCCATCTTGAGTGCTTTATCCAAAGTCTTAGAACGCTTAATTAATAAAAGACTGATACATTATTTAGGACATCATAACTTACTATCAACACAACAATACGGTTTTCTCAAAAATAGATCGGCAAATAACGCTGTCGTTGACTTATTAAATTATGTGGTAGAGAATCTTAACAAGAAGAATAAAGTACTGACAATCTTCTTGGATCTTGCGAAGGCATTTGATAAATTTTAATATGGAATTTACACATGATGTTACTATTTCTGCACATGATGCCTTCCTTCAGCTTCAGTGCCGCTAAAGAAACAGTAATAGCAGTGAAGAAGTAAAAGCTGAACCAGAACAGCACATCAATTCGAAACTGCACCTGGCTTTGATGCATCAAAATAAAAGTTTTTGTACAAAGGTTGCGCTGACGTCTATGTTCGGGGTCATAACAACGGGGTCACTGTAGAGGCATGAGGAACAGGAAGTAAAGTTCACTCATCCTCCGTAGAAAAGGAGGATCCTCCGACCAGAAGGGTGTTAATTCTGGCGGGCACTTGCCCAAAAGGTTAATGTTAGCAAGTTGTATGTATGCTAACTGCATGGTAAACTCTGCTTACGCAATGGAGAATCCGTGTGACGTCAGTATGACCCGTTATTAGTTTTTTTTTTTTTTTGTGTCATTGTAGGTACCGCTACATGAGTGCTGGGCGCTGACCTTCCTATTGGCGTCAGCGTGAACAAGTGAAGGAACACTGATGGGTTTTAGTAAAAATGATAAAAGTCTGACACGCGCTTCCACTCCGCCCAGAGCGGGAGAGGTCATTTCATGATTTCCCATTCACACAAAAAGGGTAGGGTGTTGAAGGCGTTGGCGGTGTCTCTAGACATCGCCCACCCCGGGCGACAGCATCCCCTGTCGTGAAGGCTCACACGCGCATGATGGCGTCCACCACAGAGTGCCCCCTGCGGAAGCCAAACTGGCTCTCCGCCACATCCGGCCCCGTCCGCAGTCGCCGACGAGGCGGTCCGCAATGACTCATATCAAAGAGCTTGCCCACCTCGTCGAGCAGCACAATGGGCCGTATGCCGCCACGAGGTCCAGTTTCCCCGCCTTTCAGCGAAGTGGGAACTGGCCCCTCTCCAAGCATGCGTTTAGTAGCCCCAGTAGTAAAATGAAAAGGGCACTTTTGTGGCGTTATCGTCTGCAACGAAAACAAACCGATAAAGTGGATTTTAAAAAGTATTCTGCAATATACAAGCGAATAATTAAATTAACACAACGAATCCAAAATATCTACAAAATCAAGTAGGCCACTAATAAATCAAAGGCTACTTGGGATATTATTAATCGCCCAAAATCAAATTTGCCTAAGCATGACATCGTGTATTACCGTAAAGGATAGGAAATTGACACAGCCACATGACATAGCAAAATTTTTAACGACTTCTTTATTAAAAAAATCAAGCCGAATACTAATAAAAGTAAAAAATCGACATATATAGAAAATCGCAATAATTCAATGTTTATGGTTCCGAATTCGACAAATGACATAGGATCTATAATAAAATCCTTAAAAAATACCAGTAGTGTAGGTAACGATGGCTTGTCAACATTATGATTAATCAGGTAGCAGACAATATCAGTGGACATTTGAGCCACATTATCAATTTATGTATTACAAGCGGCACATATCCAAATAAGCTTAAAGCTGCTATTGTTAAACCTTTGTTTAAGAAAAATAATAGAGAAGATATAGAATCTTACAGACCCATTGCACTTATCCCAATACTTTCAAAAGTATTTGAGAAATACATAAACTCACAAATATACCAATATTTAGAAAAACAAAAAATATTAACTCAAGATCAAAAAGGATTTAGAAAGAATAAAACCATTAATATGGCCGTGTATGATTTTATACATAAAGTCATCACAAATGTCGAGAAAAGATTACCTGTATGTTCGATCTATTGTGATATGATTCAGGCGTTTGACTATGTTGACCACGATATCCTACTTGAAAAATTATTCGCTTACGGAATCAGAGGGAACGTCCTGCAGTTAATTGAATCATATTTAAAAAATAGGAAACAGTACGTCGAAATACGCAAAGTAGATCATAGGACTAAACACGAACAAATATATAGATCAGATCTTCTCTATTATTTTTGACGTCCTCCGTGGCGCAGCGGTCAACACGCCTGCCTGCGACATGGAGGCCCCGGGTTCGATCCCCGGCCGGGTCATGATGGAAAACGATCTTTTCCTGATTGGCCTGGGTCTTGGATGTTTATTTATATATGTATCTATTATAAAATATAGTATCGTTGAGTTAGTATTGTCACGTAGCAAAATATAGCAGCAGGCAACATCTCGTGGACTAGGGCTGAACTCGGGTCACATATTTTACATCGAGCCGAGAGATGGCGTTGCGCGAAAGGACGGTCGTTAATATAATAAATAAATTCAAATAAAGAACGACCGGGTTAAATAATATAATATAAATGAAGGACTTAAAATAAAGATATTAAAAAAAATAAGAACCAACTCATGAGTCTGAAATAAAATACAAGTCGCGGAACGCACGAGTCTATGGTTCAGGAAAAGACAATTAGGAGCGGTCGGACGGAAGGGAGACAAGCTTCGAGAAGGAAAGCACTACCGAGGCTTGCGTGGTGTCGCGAGTTTTTTTTTGTGGAAATGGCTGGTACGCAAGGTTACCTTGTGGCGCAATAACCCCCATGGGGTGGTGCGCTTAAAGTCTGGCTCATCTCTCTGTGAGTATTCATTTCTGTACCCGGAATATTTTCTCCACGTGTTTTCTTGTTCTGTAGTACTGAATTAGGTTAAATGTTGTTCTAGATTTGGCTCTATTGGCGGGCCTAGGGTGGGAACCCGTTTTGGGAGGCGTCGCGTCATAATTTATCTTTGTTGGCCTTGATTCCCATTGGATCAGGCTTGGTGGAGTGGATGTGGCTGAACCCTGATGGTACGGCACATCAAGTTCTCTTTCGACGACGACTAGACAGGTATAAGCTGTCATGATTATTTTACTCCTGGTGTTCCCGAGATACCTAATCCCGCAGGCCGCGTTCAACCGTGCATTAATCTGACACCGGTCAGTTAGTGAAGCCAAGGATCTTTGTACCGTAATCCAGAGGTGTTAGGCAGGAGAGCTAACGTAATCTAGAAGCGTAATCCAGAGGCGTTAGGCAGGAGAGCTAACGTAATCTGGAAGAGTAATCCAGAGGTGTTAGGCAGGAGAGCTAATCCGAAACGTAGACTCCCTGTCCTTGTTTCTTTGTTTTGTTGTATCTAGTGATTGAGAGTGGGTTTCCGACAGGTTGCATTTAAGTAGGCTATTGGCTTGATATTGTGTGCATAACCTGAGATACTTTGGTAACGACTGAGCCGTGATCACAACGGTTCACCTTACGAATCCTCATCAAGCGACCCTGAGCTTGCTGAATTGTCTCATGTGGATTCCCTGTCCCACTCCGACCCGAGACGGAGTGAGTCAGGAAATCGCCTAGGTAAGTTAGGAGTTTGTTTTGTCATATATTTATGACACAGGGATATTATAAAATAAATTTGTAATTGTATCCATTTATTGTTTTATTTAATGCTCCTAGCTACCAAGTATTTATTTACATGATTAAATTTACTGTAACTGCCGGGTAAGGGTGGAGTAAGACACCTCAGAGTACTTTCTTTTTTTTAAAGCGTTACAGTATCCCATAACACAAGTCTCGAACTTACTTTGGGGCTGGCTCAATCTGTGTGATTTGTCCGAATATTTATTATTTATTTATTTATTTATAGATCATCGAAAAATTGAGTATGCCGTACCCCAGGGCAGCGTGCTGGGCCCGCTTTTGTTAATTATATACATAAACGATTTGCCAAAAGTGACAGAACACCATATGTCACTTTTCGCCGATGATAGCACAGTCACAATAAGCAGTACTGACAAACAAATAGACGAAAGTGAAATCACGAATACATTAAGTTCCATAGTAAAATGGTTAGAAGATAATAATTTAAAAATAAATTTAGACAAGACTAAATAGATGCTATTTAGCCAAATAAATTAAATATTGACTATAATAATCATAGAATACAGCAGGAAAGTATGACAATTTTTTAATGTATTACAATAGACCATAGACTGGATTGGAAAGATCATACACTAGAATTAATTAAAAGAATTAGTTCATCCGCCTTTGCCCTTTACAAACGTGCACCACCTATTATAGGCAGGGCCGCTCTTGTCATGGCGTACCATGGCATTGTGGCCGCATTACTACGATTTGGAGTAATATTCTGGGGTAACTCCAAGAATAGGGAACTAGTGTTCAAGACGCAGAAAAGATGCATCAGGTCAATGTTCGGTTTAAAGTGCATAGAAAATTGCAAGCTTACTTTATGAAATATAAAATACTCACTCTTCCATCGCTGTATATACAACGTGTAACATAAAGGGTATATACATAACAAAGGCATGGCATCTTTACATGATATCAAACGATATTGGAAGGGTTTTTTAATCCTATCTCTTTATGTTAGGAAGTTATGAGGAAAAACACCGCCTGTGATAGGCTACTATCATACTAGTCGCACAGAGATATTGAAGACATTTATCGAATTTTGGCAAGTAACGTGATAGGTAACGAGTAGTTATTAACGTATGTAGTGTGCTGCCACGTTTGTTATGATTTGATTTTAATAAACACACGAAACCGAAAATTTGGTACCAATTTTTTGAGTATTTTATTTTGAGTTTGATATCATCTAAAGATGCCATGCCCTTGGTATGTATATACCCTTTTTGTTACACGTTGTATACGAAATTACTGTATTCGTTAAAACTAACCCTAAACTTTTCCCGAAGCTGTCTGATACAGTAACTAATACGCGCAGTCGACATGATCAAAATAGACTGCGTGTTCTGAAAGGCAATACAGCACTGATGCGTAAAAGTATATTTTGCATGGCGCCAATGATATACAACCATTTACCGAGGTATATGAAGGAATTAACCATTAATAAATTTAAAATACAGCCGAAAAGTTTTTTGGTAGAAAGGGAATATTATAATATTTCTGAATATTTGACATAGAAGATCATCATTCTCCTGCCCTTATCCCAGTTTATTTGGGGTCGGCGCAACATGTCTTTTTCTTCCATACATCCCTATCAGAAGCCATCTCGGCAGTCACCCCCTTCTTAGCCATATCATCCTTCACACATTCCATCCATCGTTTCTTTGGTCTTCCCCTACTCTTATAGCCATCAACATTCATAATTAAAACTCTCCTCACGACATTCTCCCCATCTCTCCGCAACACATGCCCGTACCATGACAACCGATTTCCACACAACTTTTCAGCTACCGGTGCCACTTCCAGACTTCCTCTTATGTACTCATTTCTTATTCTATCCATTCGTGTAACACCACACATCCCTCTTAGCATTCTAATCTCGGCTGCATGCTTGCCTTTCATTCATTCCTTTCGTAGCTCAACATTCTGATCCATACAAGACAGCAGGTCGGATCATGGTTTTATATATTTTCCCCTTAAGTTTAAGGGGAATGCGGGAGTCGCAGATTGTTCCCGTGACCTGCCGCCATTTCATCCACCCAGTGTTAATTCTGTGCTTAACCGTCCGATCTATTTCGCCATCGCTTTGCACGAGTGAACCGAGATACCGAAAGTCGGAGCAGATTGGGAGAAGTGCGCCATCAAGCGCTATGGCTCCAGAAGTGGAGAGACCGCCGAAAACGCAGAACATATATTCGGTTTTGGTTCTGCTGATTTTCAAGCCAACATTCTCCAGCTTCTGTTGCCATTTCTCCAATCTGCTCTGGATCTCAGGTCCATCTTCACCGACGAGAACAATGTCATCGGCGAACAGCATGCACCAGGGTGCCTCCTCCTGGATGTCCGACGTAAGAGCGTCCATAATCAACAGGAAGAGGTACAGACTTAAAGCCGATCCTTGGTGCAAGCCTACCGCCACACTGAACTCGTCGGTATTGCCAGCAGCCGACCGGACGTAGGTACGAGACCGACTGTACATAGCACGAATTAACTCTACATACTTCCCAGGCAAACCTTTCTCCTTCAGGGCCTACCACAGCACATCACGAGGTACCCTATCATACGCTTTCTCCAGATCAATGAACACCATGTGCAAGTTCTTGTGTGCACGTCTGTACTTCTCGCACATTTGGCGGAGTGCAAAAGTGGCGTCCATTGTTCCTCGACCTGGCATAAACCCAAACTGGTTTGGGGTAATCTCACTCTCCTCTCGCAATCTTTTCTCAATCACTTTCTCCCATACCTTCATACTATGTGACATAGAAGATAACATGAATTAATGTACTTCATTTTAATATTTTCGATTTATTTTAATTTCACTGACATTTTAAATAAGTATGGCATTTTAAACATTATTTTTTTTACCAGGTGACATTTTTAATTGTATTGTGGCTAGTTTTACATTTGATTGTATATTTTCTATCTTGATTCCAATCAGCACATTTAATTTTATATTGAATACCTTGACATTTTGAACGGCATACTTAGTTTTTACCTTGATATGACTAGTTGTATAGCTTCTGTGTCGACATTATTGTTTTATTATTGAAATTTAATTTAACTTATTGCATAGAAAATTGTTATAAGGTGGGTGGACCATGGATGGCCACTTTAACGAGTAAATACTTTTAATTCGTTTATTTATTGGATAAATGAAGGAAACAAATTATTAAGTAATGCTTTGTTTTATTGTCCGCCGTATAAAATCTTTTTTTTTTTACCTAACTTTAAACAACATTTATTAAATTTAAGTTTGGTAAAGCTCTTCCAAATGGCTTTGCACGGAACACGACTCCAAACAAGGCCAATATTATACATCTGACTTAAACTTAAAAATAGACTTGCCATCAGGTTTTATTATGAAATTACAATCTTTTTTTTTAATCAAAAATGGCCTTCTTATAGTCCGGGAGGCAGCGGCTATTTTCATTAGTGTTTTTATGCCGATCTTTACTTCACAATACTAGTGAAGAAGCTGTTCCTGATGACGAAAGTGAAGGTCAGCTGACGCACCTGCGGGGGCGCTTGCTATGAGACCCCATAGAACACGTCAAAAAAAAATAATCTGAAAAATATTTTATACCACATGAAACTTTTTTCACGTGTTATTGACATTGATTACAATTAAAAGAAAGTAGTCAGCTGCACGGCTGAGGGTGGATTATGCGTCAGCTGAGCGTGCGAACTAGCCAAAAAAATAAAAAAATAAAATTATTTTATGCCGATTGAAATTTTTTTACATGATTTTAGACATCTACAGAAACTTGATATTGATAATCAGCTGCATATACAGTGGGGGAAAACACGTCAGCTAGAGCAGGAATGTATGACTGCGCGCATATATCTCTATGACTCGCGGAATTTTTAATGCTCCGACTGACGCCTTTCCTCCCAACGGACAATCAGCTGACGAATATTTTCTTGTATCTATATATTAACACTCTAATATTTATACATTTCATGTCGTCTTTTAACAATTTACCCAAGATTTACCTTACAGGTTATTGTCTTTCGTACACAAGTATTTTACACCTGCGTTCCTGCGTCCCTCTCTCCAAAAGGGAAAGCTGCGTTTCGGCTTTATTCCTTCATTTATACACAACAGTTGAAGTAAGACATTCAGTTGAAGTAAGACATTCTGACAGCCTCCGTGGCGTAGCGGTAGCGGACGCGGCCGCTGCGCAAGGTGGCGCGGGTTCGATCCCCGCACAGTGCAAGTATTTGTATGCATGAATATGAATATTTGCACTGGCCTGGTCGTGCCTCGGAAAGCACGTTAAACCGTTGGTCCCGGTTGCCATACGAACATCTAGTGGCAGTCGTAACGGGTTGTTGGAGCCCTCAAAAGTCCAACAATTGGTCTAATTGCAATGCTTCGATGTCGCCTTCGGGTTGTGGAGGTCAGACGGCAGTCGCTTCACGGAAAATGTCGAAGTTTAGCCATATCAGCGCAGTTGGACTGGTAAAGCGGACCCCAGACTCCAAAGCTGAAAAGGCTTCGGATGCGACTAGGATTAACGCTGGGATGATGATGATGAGTTGAAGTAAGACATTCCTACTAAGAGAACGTGTGGTGTTATTCGAAAAGAAAATAACATCAATACAACCATTTTGTGTGTTTTGTAATAAAAAAAAGTCTGCAAAACTAATTATTTTCACTGCTGATACAATGCAGAAGTGTAAAAACATATTAGAAATACGTCAAACTATAGAGTTGGCAATGAGTGATGCGAAAGTGCCGTCCGTATGGCAATACCGATGACTGCAATCCATTGAACTTGCAAAAAAGAATCGATGGTTCGTTGTTCCCACCCTGTAAAGCTGAACTGCAACAACATTTTTTTCGAACGGCATACAGAGTGGTGCTGACAATACGACAATAAATGAAAACATAGACCATGCTGGTTCATAGGAATAATCCTGAACCATAGAAAAAAACCTAGCAACAAAAATAAAAAAATGAAAATCACAAACAAACTAAATCTCATAAAATTGCAAACGGAATAGAACATCCTTTAAAATATTGGTTCAATGACCTCCAATCAGCGGGCGACAGCGCGTCACTGTATCGACTTGCTTTTTCGCGCCTTTATTATTAAAGTTAGTACCGCTGGATGCGGCGGTCATCAACCTGTAAGCGCTTCCTTAT
Source organism: Sesamia nonagrioides (assembly GCA_017933935.1). NCBI lineage: Eukaryota > Metazoa > Arthropoda > Insecta > Lepidoptera > Noctuidae > Sesamia > Sesamia nonagrioides. The sequence goes on from JADWQK010001369.1 coordinate 128,948, forward strand.
CAACATGTACATCATGTAGAAAATGTGAAAAATGATTTCCTGTGACTAAACTAATGGATATATTTATATATTTTTTATGGGTAGACTGAGAATGTGTTGAGCTACATGATGTTTAATTTATTGTCGTATTATCAGCACCACTCTGTATATCGCCCACCTTTGGAGCCATGCTCACCGTTCCATGCCAACTGACCTGTTGCCAACTGAGTATGGATGGGAAGAATCTGATGAAAAACATTTTTTTAAATGGTTTATGGGTGATCAATTGCCGCTATCCATCGCTAGCATCACTAATCTCGACATGGACCCACATGGTATGAAAAAAATTATCTTCTTTTGATTTCTGGCAAATAATATTTACCTACATGATTTTGTTAATTAATTGACTGATATTTTTACAGAGGACGACGAAACCGAGAACGATGGAGTGTGTGACATAAGCATCGATAATTGTGATGACGACAGTGATGCAAACGAAGATGATTCATAAAAAAATATTTGTTTGATGTATATTACGATTTTTATGTTAATTGTAATAAAAATAATCGAATAAAATTACGTTTAAATTAATCCGAATATTACAAACTAATAGAAATCATATTAATGTTGTTACCGCTTCACTCCCATGAATCTTGGGTAAATTGTTAAAAGACGACATGAAATGTTTGTTATATTATACTGTTAATAGATAGATACAAGAAAATATTCGTCAGCTGATTATCCGTTAGGGGGAAAGACGTCAGTCGGAGCATTGAAAATTCCACGAGTCGTAGAGATATATGCGCGCAGTCATACATTCCTGCTCTAGCTGACGTGTTTTCCCCCACTGTATATGCAGCTGATTATCAATACCAAGTTTCTGTAAATGTCTAAAATCATGTAAAAAAAATTTCAATCGGCATAAAATAATTTTATTTTATTTTATTTTTGGCTAGTTCGGACGCTCAGCTGACGCATAATCCACCCTCAGTCGTGCAGCTGACTACTTTCTTTTAATTGTAATCAATGTCAATAACACGTGAAAAAAATTTCATGTGGTATAAAATATTTTTCAGATTTTTATTTTTTAACGTATTCCGCAGCTTCCCAATCTCGCATCCACCGCAACTGGACCAGCTGACGATCGATTTCGTCATAAGCCACATGCAATCTGTCTTCTATGTTAACATCAGCCGGCATAAAATGACTTGTTTAAAAAGCCGCTGCCTCCCGGACTATTATGGGTCTGTTTTTTGTAAGGCCAAAATTGATAATTATGACTATAACTTTGTCCTAAATTATAATAAATAATATATGTATAAGTACTACAGACTAATGTAATTATAACAATTACTCATTATTTATAACCATAAAATAAGTGTTCATTTGTTCAGGATTTGTGAATGTTCCTTGTGGTTCCTTGCACCATAGCAAGGCCAACCGTCAAATTTTTGATTGGCCTTATAAGGAACCACCGGCTTTCCTAGGAACACTGCCAATATTTTAATGTAAATTGAGGCAAAGCTATGATTTTTTCCTTAAGAACCATAAACATGTACTAATATGACAATTCAAAATCAAAAAACATGAAATAATAATAGGATATTGAATAAAAAATGACGGTTTGTTGTGCGCGCGAATAACAATTGTAACGTCAACGACCGAAACGTTGGATCGCACTGCCACAATAGCGACACGATCGACACGCCGCCACGTTTGTGGCCTTTAGTTTGCAGAATCTTACTGTGTAGTAGTAGGAATATGTATTTAAATGTCAATAACTACTATTTTTTAATAGGCCTTCCATGGTCCACCCACGTTAATATAATTTATTGAGTTTGTGGCTTAAATATGTGACATTTTTGCATACCTGATAATGGCGCCGATTCTGTTGTTCACAAACTAAACTAATTTTAAGTTATGTGTATCTTTTTCTTTCTAATTCAATAAGAAAAGGATAAAAGATAACCTTTAAGTTTAATCCTGTCAAATTGAAATATTCCATAGACAGTTTAGACGCGATTATAAACATGGCGGTTAAAAATACGCGAGTTTACATCTGGAGCGCACTAATTTGACAGGTCTAAACTGACATTTTATCTTCTGTCCTTTTCTTAACGAAATGGAAAGAAAAAGATGCACTTAAGTTAAAATTAATTTAGTTTGTGAACAACAGAATCGGCGCCAATGGTTGAATATGACGGACAATATTTGAAACTACCAGCTAATGTATTTATACTCGTATTCTAGCAAAATAAATTATTATCTTATCTAATCGAGGCCCGAGAGCCCCTAAGGTCAGAACCCAAGCTTTTCAAGGTAAGCCCTCGAGTTCTGGGGCGATATTTTTGGCATTCAGCCTACATACCGCCGCTCTCAGCTCTACCTCGGTTACCCCAGAAGCATCGTCGTCGTCATCTCCGGTGTGGTCCGCATCAGACACCGCAGGAGGCGGAGTCATCGGTGGAAGAGCATGTGCCCCTCGCGAGAGGAACACGCTCACCACGTTCTCCATGAGCTGGGGCCGGGGACTCTGCGTCAACAGGTGAGCCCATGGGCGGAGTTTATCCTGCACCATTTTATAGGGGTGCCGCTGGATCTCCGCTCTATCGGTTGGCTATCTTAGATATGTATACCTAACAATCGATCCACTAAAGATACTCATTTTTCAAAAAAAAGGGAAATTCTTATAATTTATTGAAGTAATCCCAAAATAACAAAAACCTACATTGACGAATAGTATTTGTTCATATAATGGCATTTAAATAAAATTACATATTTATTTTAAACAGCATTATATTTCAATTGTTATTTATTACCTGTTCAATAAATATTGTTACAAATGCACCTTATGCCAATGGCATTAGGTTCAATATTGCGTGGCATGTCTTAAGCAACTTTTAAGCCCTATGTGATGAGACCTAGGTATTGTAGAGGTACGATCTAAAAATTCCTTGCTAGATCAACATGTACCTATATACAATATGTAAAACCCTGTCCGACCCATAACGATAATAAAGGTTAGGTAAACACATGACCAAATATAATATTAAATTTTACGTAATCATCATAGTAACAATACTAATGAATTTTGAAATAATCTTTTTTCCCGCGAATTAATTCCAACTTCCCCAAAATTTGGTAATTTTTAAAAAAGTGACTACACCATTTTGACGGTAGTATTATAAGTGATGCGACCACGTGTGCGTGCCCTGCCCCCCGTCGCCCGCGCATGGATTGTCTACCGCACGTGTATCAAGTTACCTCTTTTTGCAAAATGATATTTATTTTGTTAGGGGGATTTTTTTTAAAGTTTATCCCGGCTTTGTTTTTTATTTAGATTAGTAGAATCAGTTATCGATACCTAACAGTAACTTCAGGAATCGATCAGGGTTTTCTTTACATATTGTATATACAATATGTAAAGAAAAGTCCGACCCATAAGGATAATAAAGGTTAGGTAAACACTTGACCAAATATAATATTAAATTTTACATAATCATCATAGTAACAATAATAATGAATTTTGAAATAATGTTTTTTTCCCGGGAATTAATTCCAATTTCCCCGAAATTTGGTAATTTTTAAAAAACTGACCACACCATTTATGACGGAGCGAATAGCGATGCGACCAAGTGCCGCATTCCCCGCCCCCCTTCACCCGCGCATGTATGCCTATCGGGTTGCCTGCCGCACATGCATTAAGTTACCTCGCTTTTTCGAAATAACATTTATTTTTTTTGGGGGATTTTTAAGTTTAGTCCGGCTTTGTAGGCATTATTAGAATCAGTTATCGATACCTAACAATACCTTCACGGATCGGACAGGGTTTTAATTAGGGTTGTAACGGAGCTTCGCCTCCGCTTCCGTTACTGCGGAAGTTCCGCAAGAAATCGTATCTTCGCTTCCGCCTCCGCCTCCGCACAATTTTTTACGGAGTAATAACGGAGGTTTATTTACGTATTTATAAATAAATAACGCGCAAGCTGCGACGCTCGACAACCGTCCGGCCGCGTTTGAGCGCGAAATCACAGAATAAAGAGAGGGAAGTACGTTATCTTCATACAAACGGACCGCGCGCGGCTTGTATGTGTGCGCCATAGTATCTATGCGTCGCCGCACGCACACCTAAACACAATATTAGAGTGCCTATGACTGCGCTAGTCGCGGCTAGCACGGAACGAGGTTCGCGCGTCACGGCTTTTTGGCACATTAGCTTTTAAAAAATGATCACATAAACTGCAAAGTTGGTATGTCTATTTATGAACAAATAAAATACTTATATTTTTCAAATTATATTTCTAAAAGTTATTTACAAGGATACGGATATATTACACATTAAAGTTTAATAACAACGCGTTTCGTAATAGTCGAAACCGAAGAAAGTAGGTATTTTTCTGTAGCTAATTTGTAATTTTGTATTAAATGTGTGATTCAATAGATGTTATGTTTGTATTATTTATATTTGTATTAATTAAAAATAAAAATAAATATGGTTCTTTATGTGTACAAAACTAAAAATAAAAATTACAAAAAAAAAAACTGACTAGTATATGTAAACTAAATACTAAGCAAATAATTTAAACATAAGCTCTTAGTCTATAAATATTTGTTAGCGGTTTGGGCGACAACCGTAACCGACGAAGCGCGGACAGTCGTCAACCCTAAGACAGTAGGCAATTAAATCGCGGATTGGGTCGCAGATAACCTACTTCCCCTCTTTATTCTATGGCGAAATGGTCAAGAATCAACTAGTGCGAGGCGGGAATGCGGCAAACAATTTGTTTCTCCGTAATTTTCATTACAAGAAGGTACCTAATATTTTTTTACCAAGTATACTACTATTAATATACGTATTTAAAATTAAAAAAAAAATTGTTTTAATTAACCATAAATTTCAATTTTTTTCTATATGTACTTTCACCTCCGCCTCCGCCTCCGTTAACCTCTGCTTCCGCGGAGGTGAGACTCGTCGCCTCCGCATCCGCCTCCGCCTCCGCTAACAAGCCTCCGTTACAACCCTAGTTTTAATGTGACCTATCGAACGGTACAAGTTTCATCAATATTGACAAGAAAGGGACTACATCGAAATTGCTAGAATCTTTGTTCCTATGAACGGCAAGTAAGAGGAATATTCTGGGAATCAAACGTTATTATTATTACTTCGAGATAGATCTGGAACATTCCTTCTGCTTGCGTATATAAAGCAGTGTAACTCAGCGCACGAGTCAGTTTGCATTTGACTATTGAAGCGATCGAAGAAACAAGCGATAATTGAGATCATCTACAGCGATAACTGCAACGAGTCGTACTTCGAGGACTAGATCAGGTGACTTCTGTGGTGTTGTTGTGTGTGTGCAACACGGACAACGGGGAAGGTTCAGTGCGACATCAGCTACGTTCTACTTGTCGTTGCCTACTATCGACGGCACCATCGTTGTCGATAAACCTCGTAACCCTTAACGGGCATTTTAGTATCCCTAGTCCGTAACAATATTTCGATAACAAAATCTAATATGTGTTGTTGATAACAACAACAAGCAGTAGTAAAACTACTCAGCAATAGAGGGCTTTTATAACAAAATTAACACACTAGAACAATCTATAAAAAATATTTTAATTACTGAGTAAGTAAATATAAATACGTAAATAAACCAAAGTTAGGATTGGTTCTTTTCGGATAGGGGAACGGCCCCCACATATGGGGATTACCGGTTTTCCAGCGCGGACCAAAGCACTCACTGAGAGGAGCGGGGGCACCGCTTGCCTGCGTGCAAGCGAGTGGGGCTAAGAGGAAGGACACCTCGCTAAAAAACCCTTGGCTGCTGCATCTTCTCGCACAAGAACAGCCCGGCCCCTCCCTATGGAAAGACCACTGTGGGCCCGGCACTTAGGCAGGAATCGCCAGCGGGGGATTGGTAGCGCAGGCTCTGCTGGTTTCCCATGACCCCGCCACTAAGGCGATGTCGATGTGCCGCTGTGGTTTTAGTGGGTATTCCCAGCTTCGGCTGGGCGAGTCCCACACACGCACGGTTACGGTGCGTAAAGGCATTTCCACAGGGTCAAAAAAAAGAAGGTTGTTTTTACCATAGCAAAATTTGATATCATAAAGCGCAACTCAATGTACTTATTTGCTCCGAAAATATATTTCTCTTAGTGGGCATAATTGCGTCGTGAAACGCAAACGGCCCACTTAAGACTGAGCGACTTTTGACCACTAAAACAAATGTATCGGATTACGACTTTGTTCGTTATGTCCTGTCTATTGTAACTAATTTAATGGTTTGCAAGTTTTCGAGTAGAAAATATGATCTATTTTATTATCTAAACTTTAAATATTTGTATAACTGCATGTGGTGATGTGGAACCATTACCATGATAAAATAATGGTGATGCCCAGTGTCACTCACCTGTAATCACTATGCACTGGCTCTCGTTCCTGTCGCGCACCCACCGGTACGCCGTTGCCGTGATCGCGTACCTGCAACCGAGAACGAGTTAGCGAAGAGAGTCAGTAGTGAACATTACGTCGAGGTAGGATATCAAGTACTGACAGATGCGGCGGCAGCTGGTAGGGCGGGCGCGCTAGGTACGCGCGCACCAGCTCGGCCGAGTACAGCGGCAGCGCGCGGCACGGGTTCACCGACACCAGCGCGTTACCCACGTACGTCTGTAAACACAAAAGGCCCCGTCAGCATCATGCCGCACCGTGCGCAAGTGGCACGCCCTCCACTACTCACATATATAATGTCACGTTTGTAGCGAACGTGCAGGTTGTGCAGGAATGTGTCTTCGGACAGTGGCGCCAGCAACACCGCGTCGGGGTGCCCCGCGCCCTCGCCCTCCGCCATGACGGCGCGGTGCCCGTCACCGGCCCGAACAAACGTGTATCATATGCACCATCACCAACACACACATCACCTCTAATAACAAAAACAATTAATCACACCAGTGTTGATGAGCGTACCATGGATGCACACAGTCTGACAAGTACCAAATTTCTTAAGATACTCCACTTTTAAAATCAAAACATAGTGCATGCAGAGTACAGTACATGTTGTCGGTAAATGATTTATTTTCTGTAATTAGGTTTGTACATACAGTTTTATAAGTCAATCATATATTAATACAAACTATTAAACCAAAATATTAATTATGGATTACTCCATAATTAATATTTTAGTATAATCACTGAAAGGGCAACATAGGGCATCCCATATTGTCCCCTTCAGTGAATAATATGTGAGTAATACTTTTAAACTCCAAACACTATTGCATGTAAGGCATACAAATAGGTAGTTCATAGATTATTTTGGGCTGGTGCCATAGACATGGATAGACCATGACCTGGAATAGAACAAAATACACTTTTTTATTCTGATTGTAAAAAATTCCATGAGACAATTTGTGAAAAGATTACATCTGAAGCTGCAGGCAAAACTTTGTTAAGATATGTATACCTAACTTTAAAAAACTTTAGAAAGGTTACCAATTTTTAATATTATAAATTAAAGTTGCTTTTCATGTCCGTCTGTGTGACTGGTCTTCCAACCTACACAATGTATTTAGATTCTATTTCCAAGACTATTTTTAAGAGAGAGAATTTACTCTAAGTCAATGTGTACATAATTATAAATATTTACACTTAATAATGTACGTTTTCACAGTAATTATGTCAATTTGCAGGATGTATTTGGTCATAGGGTCATAAAGTTAGGCAGAACATTCATTAGCTAGTGTCCTGGTCTGGTGCAGTGAAACCAAGCATGATATTTAAAAATAATCATTTATCATTATAAGGGGACGTTATGAAGAACTTACCTTTAAACTTTTGAATTAATTAAAATCATAATGCTAATCTTTTATGGAATAAAAGCAGAAATACTAGATTAATACAAACTTAAACTTATAGTCCTTCAAGCTCCACAACATACCTTGACATAAATATCCCAGGTAACTATTTAATTCTTAACACTTTATTCTAAATACTGTAAACATTTTGTTTAGAAAAAAAAATATTTAATCAACAAATTCGTTTCCCAGTTAGGTACCACTTGCTTGAATTATCCATAAAATGCAAAATATCAATTTCAATGAACCAATGCCTTCAGCAGTTCACAGCACCTGTTTAAATAATTACAAGATATGTTATGACATTACGATTCCAAATATTCAAGCAATTTTGCTCTAACAACTTACAACTCTCGGAAATGTAAGTTTTTACTTTTTGACGTTTTATCGGTATTAGACATTGACATAACTGGACCTGCCATACCTACCAAAAAATCGTGCATAGGTACATAAATAGACATGGTCGTTATTTCACGTAACCAGTTACAATAACCAGTGACGCGATGTGTAACTGAATAGCTAGTTACGACTCAAATTAAAAAGTAGTTATTTTTGTTAATGCGTTATTTCATACACACGTTATGCCGTAGCCGTATCATGCATCACATCGGCATAATTTATTGTTTTAACTGTATAGCTACACACTCAAAAAAGTGATTTAATTTAGTTTCGTTTCGTAACTGTATAGTTGGTGGATCACAGTAGCTCAATGAAAATCACTAGCTACAAAAATAACTCGTTTTATAACTGGTGACGCCGATCAAGTAACTTGTTATATTACGTTTCTTGAAAAAGGCGTAACGACCCACACCTATACTGAGAGGATAAAATGGCCGCTAATAGAGCTGCCCATGCTTCTTTATAAAAAACATCGATAAAAGATTACGAGAATATTACTTTTTAAAGTTTGTTTTGAATTTTATGGTCTTGGAATTTAAGCTTTTAGTTATTACAAGAAATAAAAAATATATGGAATTATTTATGTAGTGTTAGAGCCTTGTTAGACGTTTGCAACGGAGGGAACATATTCAAAGAAATCGTGGAAGAATTCTGCGATTCATAATCCTACTATCCCTTCCTATTATAATTATTAACACATAAATGTCATAGTGATGGTGGACGCAAAAACCATTAAACGGATGAAATTTAAGCTGATCGCACATTTGTCAGTAAAGTACGCGCCGCACGCGCCGTACGCGCCGCATTTTAGAATACGTTGTATGCCATGATATGAAACCTCGTATATTTATCCGAACCGTACGGGCCCATTTCGTAAAATACGGTAGGCAATATGCAACCCAATTTTAAAATACGGTGCGTTCGGCGCGTACTTTACTGACAAATGTGCGATCAGCTTTAGCACACACTATCGGCCGCCAGCGACTTCGTTCGCGTGGAGTTGGTTATGCTCCGCTCCTATTAATCGCAGCGTGATGTTATACAGCCTAAAGCCTTCCCGGATTAATGCGCTATCCAAAGCAAAAAGAATTTTTCAAATCGGTCCAGTAATTTCTGAGATTAGCGCGCACAAACAAACAAACAAACTCTTCAGCTTTATATATTAGTATAGATTAGTACAGACGACAACACATCACGCTACTACATACAATCCGTCAGATTTCTTTATATGATTTACAACCTTATCTCCAAAGTATTAAGACCTAAGGTTGATTGGGAATATTTGACAGCTTCGGGTAGCTTGACCTGGTGTCGTCCGTACAAGACCTGCATTAAGGCGCTGTGCTCAGTAAAAATAGGCTTCAAAAAACAGTTTTTAGCCAAATGTATACATTTCAGAGCAGCCAAAAATTTATATGTTAATCTTGATTATGTGTAGCAGGAAACCATTGTTTTCAAAACACGTTTTGAATTAATTTTCTCGATAGAAAAAAATCCTAAAATAACCCCTAAAATTGAATTTATAACAGTTGTAATTGTAACTGTATTATTAATCATCAAATCTTGATAAAATTGAGAAGAGCGATGTAAAATATAATAGTAAATGAAACCATTGTTTTTGTTTATCGATTTAACTAAGATATTCTAAAATAAATAATGTATTTAATGATAAGTAACATGAACGAAACGTCGCTCCATCGCGGCGTCCATTGCCTTCTCTTTCACTTCTATGCTTAGCGACAGTGACCGCTGAGGTGAGCTGCTTGACGGACCTATGTCAGTTTTTGCTTTACCCCGCACAGAAAATAATTAAATTTACGTGTCTGTTTGTTGATGAATAATCATATTTCGTTTTTGCCCGGGTTCAAACCCCAGGTTTACATTATATGCTTTTTGTAGATTTTAATTGAAATAAATGCTTTTTAATTTACTATTGTATTTTTGCCGATATTTTATTTGATTTTTTTCTGTAATTATTCTTTCTTTTTACTTTTTCGCGGCAAATTTTTCTTCACCTGTATGTGTTCGGGTTCAAACCCCAGCTTTACGTTGTATGCTTTTTGTTGGATTTCTTATTTGCAATTCTTTTTTTTAATTATTATTAATTTAGCTGATTTTCTGTATTTTTTGTAGTAATTGTTCCATCTTTTTAAATATATTCTTTTTGTAACAATTATAATGCAAACTAATATTTAAAATCAATTCGTTATAATTTTCTTTCTACAAATTTCTAGAAATTAATAATAAGCCTTTATTTAACCATGAATTTCTTAGTTCATAATATAATTTAACAAAAGAAAAACAATAAAAATAACAGTTAATTTGATAATAGTTCAAAACAGTAAATTTAGATTTCATTTTGTTGCATTATTCATGGCCCCTTTCAGTATAGGCCTCCTCCAAGTGCCTCCGTCTATTTCAATTTTTTTGTGTTGTGTCATCATTCTAAGCACTCGTACAAACCCGACTTCGATAAGAGTTGCAGTTTTGAAGAAAAAATCTTTTATTTTTTTAAATATCCGAAAATGTATTTTTTTTAACAGTTACTCTAAACAGCTGTTTATAAATAGTAATTTCTGTAGTGTAACAGTTTCATGAAAAAAACTTTTTTACAAAAAAATAACCGACTTCCAAAAACCACTACAAAGTGAAAAATAACTAATTTCGGAAGTCGGTGTCTTTGGTTTTGTATATTCCTTTTTTGACACCGACTTCTGAAATTAGTTATTTTTCACTTTGTAGTGGTTTTTGGAAGTCGGTTATTTTTTTGTAAAAAAGTTTTTATTTTACACTTTTTAGTTGTTAAAAATACTATGTATTCAGTTGCATCCGTCAGACTGGAAGCTGGGGCCAATATAGTTGGGAAACGACGTAATTTTGTTTACTTTAATTTTTACCCGTAAGTATTCCCTCAACTGCCTATGGTCTTCATCATCAAATTTACTACAGACCATTATTTTAACCCAATGGGTGCAAAGGTCTCATCAATATAAATGAATGAAGTCCAACCACAAAGTAGCTACTGTAAACCGTTGAGGAGTTCCCGGAACTGGCCTTTGTCTTCATCATCAGAGCTCTTATGACAGTCACAACCCATCTAGGTGTAAAGTTCTTATCAATACAAATTAATCGAGCCCAAACACAAGGTAGCTGCTGTGAATTGTTGAGGAGTTCCTTCGACTGTCTCCCGGCTCCATCATCAGATCTACTCCAGACCTTTATTAAATTGTAGTGCTTTAAAATACTTAATGAAATGCTAAGAAATGCACTTGTCGCCCCTGCAATTTTTTAAAGTTTCCCTTGTTTTCTCTGGTCTTCCACCATCAAACCCTGATATCCTTATCATGGGACCACCTTGGGAACGTCGTCTTTCCAACAGAAAAAGAATTATCAAAATCGGTTCATAAACGACGAAGTTATGCGCGAACAAACATAAAAAAAAGAGCATATATACGGTCGAATTGAGTACGGAGGAATTGACTCCTCCTTTTTGAAGTCGGTTAAAAAAGGACATAACACAAAAAAAAAATAAGCAGAACGGACAAAGCGCATTATAAAAATAAAAAAGAAAACAAAAGTAATAATAAAAAATGAAAATATGTATAAAATATACATTTTCGAAAATCGCAAGGTAAAGTAAATCATAATCATACGTTTATTTGCTAGAGATACATTTTTTTATAAAGGTAAGTTCTTAAAACCTAAAAGTTATAGTACTCTGCTTGCATGCAAGCGTGCAAATGTTTGATGTTATACAATATTTATTCCTTTTTACTTACAATTTATATCTATTCAAATTATCCTTAGACATTTAAATTTTTATGTTCCAAAAATTCCTTAATACTATAAAAAGAATATTTTTGAAGCCACTCTATCAATTTCGTTTTAAAAACACCACCCTCCAACAGTTTCAAGTTACTTGGAATGTTATTATAAATTAAAATACACATATTAAATACATTTTTCTTATAAATATCTTTTCTACAAGGTGGTTGATATAATAAGTTTTTGAACTTACTCCTCTTTTGTCTTGTCAAGACCTCACTGCGTAACTTAAAATAATGCATGTACTTTTTGGTAAAAATACAGATGTCTCTTATATACATACAAGGTAGAGGAAGGATTTTACATTTTTGAAATAGAGGTTTACAGCCGTCTAAGAACCATGCTTTATTAATAACTCGGATACACCGTTTCTGTATTTTAAAAACTCTGTCGGTGTCGACTGAATTTCCCCACATTATAAGACCGTAACTTAGTTTAAATGATACGTAGCCATTTGGTTTTACAATGGACTTTTTTAACTGTTCAGGAAATTTACCTTCCAGAAACGATAAGTTGATAACATGCGCTAATGGATTACATATCCAAATAGCACATTCTTTTAAAACCCGTGTAGTAATATCATCATATCCACATGTATTGCTGTTTTTCAGAGACATTATGATTTCGTGAACCTCCATTGCATCTGTAGGATTAAGGAAAATAGTATTACAGTTTCTGTTTTTTTGATCAAGTGTAATATTGCTATTGAAATTTATGGGCTGAATAAACGGATGTGGGATTCGAACCTGGTGCTCGTCTATTACGAACCGGGACTGTGACGAACAGAGCCAACCATGCTTCGCGGTTGGGTTGTGAAATTACGCTTCTAAATGTAGATGGAATAGAGAATGGTTGGTATAGATTTAATAGAACGTGCGTATTTCTCGGTGCACGACGCCTCACGCATCGATGTACTCGCGCGGAGCGCCCCGCGCCCCGCAGTGGGCGGGGCTAGTCGTGTCCCACTTCGTCTGCTTCACCCCCTCAAATACCTAAAAGTTGGCTATTCACAGCGTCTTAACACAGGAAACTAGGCAGGAGGATATGCGAGTGAAACTGTGGGGCTGTAGCTAGTTTTAAATAATAAAGTGTTGTAATATGCAAAAAATATACAATAAATTTTTTTTCACAGACTTCCTTGACGGAATCGTCTTAAATAATACAGACTAGAGGGGTATAGTTTCTAAACCCATTAAGTCCGGTGACGTTAAAAATCCAGGAATAGAATTTTTGTGATAAATTGTTGTAGCATTATTTGAATAATTATGTTTCTATGCCTTTTGACAAATTGATAGCGTCACAAACGTTTTGTAACTTATTCATTAAATTAACATGAAAAGATGGAGTTGTTAGAGACATTAACAACATTACTATGTGTAAAAATGGACTTTACGGGTTTTGAAACTATACCCCTCAATATTCTATACATAGGTACTTTAAATTTCCAACACCGAAGGTAGGTGGTTCTAACATGCAGGATGATTGTGGATTTTAATTAAAAGTCAACAATAATTTAATTATAACAATGTATTTAAACAAGTCAGTCTTATTCTTTCCTGAACATTACAATTCTGTTCTTTAATAATAGATTTTCAATTTTATCTCATTGCATACTAACTCTGCGGCACGGATCGGCCTAAGGGACGACGAGAGACTTCTCATTTGATAGCTTATTAACATCCCGCAGAGCTATGGTGCTTCTAACCATCAACATCATCGCGGTCAGTAGTCGAGCAGAAAGTATGTACAGACGACAGCACATCAATCTACTACAATCTTTCAGATTTCTTTAATAGATGTTCAACTTCTCTAAAGCATTATGGGGCTCAAGATGGACTGGGAATATTTGACATTTTCGGGTAACTTGACCTGCTGTCATCCGTACATAACTAGTCTACTACCGATGGATGTGAGCTCATCCTTAGATTGTGTAAAAGGGGCTAAAGTAAGTATGATACAAGGGATTTCGTACGCCACGTCACTAGGAGCCACATCAATACCTATAAGATTAGATACCTACTGTACCTACACATAGTACACATTGTTGGAAAGGAAGCCAAGGGCCCTACTAAAATAAGTATCTTATTTAAACCGTTGTAAAAAAGGATAACTCATTTATCGTGTATAGCTCCATTTTGTCTGGTACTGGAAACTGGAATCATGATGGTTTTAACACGTCATAGTAACCCGGCAATTGAATTTCGAACTTTTTTCTTAAAACTTTTTGATGACAAACTGACAACTTGCATAGAGGTACTGCCACGTCACGTCTAAATTAGTTATTTCCTGAAAATATTAAAGTCGGAAACGTAAAAATCTGTATAGCTCAGTAAATAGTAGATATCTAAACATTCATTTGTAAGGTGAAAGTTTTTCTTTTCCATAACAAGTAATTTTGAAATGTGATTTAAGTATTTTTGTTTAATAGGGGAATTAACAAATTTCTCCATAGAAGCCACATAGGACTGAAGAAGCACTTGAAATTACTTAAGGTCCATTTGATTGTTTAGCAGGCTGTTTTTTGCAGTTTGCGATGGAATCGTTGCCGAATACAACTAAACGCAAAAAGCGAAAAACACGTAAATGCCTAGACGAAATCAGAAAAAGATCACGTCGTACGGGACAAATTTTGTTTGAGAAAGACAACGGTAAAGTTTGTGATAGTTTTTCGAATTATAATACTGCAAACAACTGCTTTGTAACAAATAATCGGCTGACATTGAGAATGTTTCCAAAAGCTGTTAGATCCGAAACAATAACAAGACCCGCTTTGGACGATTTGAAAAACAAATCGAACTTCAATTTAGACGAATTGGTAAAAGGTACTAAAGCGTTGAGTTCAACCAATGTAAGGATGCCCGAATTAATAAATACTTTTGATAATAGTATTGAACATTTAGGGAACGAAAATTTCAAGATTTCTAATAAATGCGCTCTTAAAGAATCAATTACATTTAAACAATCCGATGTTCAAAACATGTGTCATCAAGAAGAGAACAATTCTGATATGTTTACGTCTATGGATTCGGCCGAAGTAACCGATAAATCTCCGCACAGTTTAAGAGCACTATCGGTTTCAACTCTCACGACATCATCTAACCAAAGTGTTCACGATGACTTCGGTTACAATTTGTACGAAGAGTTTATGTCCAAACTCCCCACGTATTTGAAACGGAATACCACAATCATAGAAGAAGATGTAATGAAGAAAACAAAGGTGTATTTACAAAATCTTTTTATAGACAGCTGTTATCAAGAATGTGAAGAGAATGTGTTGAAATACAAAAAAGGGAACACCACAAATAAAGATTATACCCCTCCTAGTGAGATGATTGTTCATAATCCAATGGACTATATCAGGCTAGGGCATGTACAACAGCAGAGCCTGTTTCATCGGACATCCAGTTTAAGAGTAACCATTGATGGAGGATGCAGTATTCCTCAGTCGCCTCTACTAGCTCCATCTTCACCGGCAGCATCACCGGACTCTCCGTTGAATGTTATAGTAAATGACACACCTAGTTACACCTACTACCCTCACAGGTTAAATTGATATTTCCTACGACCTCGCTCTTTATAGTTCTGCTGCTCTGAGCCTCGGGTCTACAGTGGGTGTGGTTTATGTAGATCTGCAGGGCTCCAGTGTTAGTGAGCCTCTGTCAGCACTAAAGTTAAGAGACGCCATCATTATTATTATTATGAATTCAAACAAGACCTGTACTTTGCCTTTTATTTATGTACCACATACATGACAGAGCACCATATTATAAACCTATGTTTTCTAGCTGTGCTATCAGGTCCATGTGTTTGAATGTATCAGGGTTATTTGTGAATGTTTTAAGCAGTTGCAACTTTGTAGCATCTTTTCCACCGTAGTACATCTGAAATTGATTTGCTAGACAACGAGCCTCTTGACCATTGAGCACATTCTGTAAAAACAAAAATGTAAATTAGTATACATACACATGGGAATGCAACAATATTAACATATGATGCAGCCAAACGCTAACGCAGTAGATGGCGCGCATCTATGTTTTGAATGCCGTGGTATAGTTATCATCGCGAGCAACACACTGCCATTTGTTTTTTTAGGGTGCGATGGCGTTTTAGGATCGGCGCAAATGGGCCACTGACCACAGCCACCGGTGTCTGTCGCACGCTACCGCCACATTTCTAAGGTACGTATTACAGAACGTCACTCAAAACTCAAGCTCTACTTAAGTCTCGTTTCAAACCATTTGATTGGTTGAAACTAGTTTTAAGTAATGTTTAAGCAGAGATCCATGCTTGAGTTTCTTTCTGTAATACGGACCTAAAAGTGTCAGAAGCGAGCGACAGCCACCAGTGTCTGGAACCCGCCACATTTTATACCCCGCTCGTTGTGGATACGAATGGATTTCCAATATGCATGTATCAACATTCATTGAGACGTCGTGCCCCAGGATGGTACGCGTGCGATACGTAGAACGTCGGACGGTTAACTGCGCATGGGGGTAAAGCAATGCGACAGTGGCGGGCAGGGGGGGTTCACTTAGAACATCAGCAACTGAAGCAAAGTGACTAATGACATCTTTGAACGTGAACAGCATACCTAAACATTGGTTGGTACCCATGGCATGCCGATAGGTGCCGCTATAATAAAATTTAACTTTTGTAACTAGATTGTCGATAAAGCAGTGCACTGTGGTTTCTGGTAACAGCTTGCACGTGTTTGTTTGTTACGTATTCATTTTGCGCATGTTTCTTGGTTTTCGAGAGGATTTCTGTGTTATTGACGTCGAGTTGAGATCTCTTGGGACCTCCTCCGTCCTGATAATCAGTCATACCCGGAAATCAGTTCAGCCTTCGCAGTGTTGTACCTGTGCGCTGTGAATTGTGATTCCATAAGAAATCGTGAAATACACTCTTATAATTGCGAAAAGACGCTTGTGTTCTGTGTGTGTGTCTTTTAAAATAGAGAAAATGCCGCATCACTGTGCTCTTGGATGTAAGAACATAAGAAAAGTTTAAAAGTAATAAATAAATATTGTGTTATTATATTCTATTAGGTAGTTTTATTTCTATTATATTCATTACATTAATGTTACTTCCGCTAAAAGCTATTTTGTTTCAATGATTTATAATCTCTGTAACTTGCTGAAACAAAATAGCTTTTAAGGAAGTAACATTAATAACCTCTAATCAATAGGACCATACAATATATCTGTCTATAGCTTTTTTTTTTTTTTTTTTTTTTTTTTTTTTTTTTTTTTTTTTTTCGATATTGCGTCTCGTAGGTGGCTACTAAGAGACCGGAACTACTTAATCGGACTTTCCTGTGGATGCCTTAATTAAAATTAAAGCCTCCAGCCAGGGGCACTTAAAACTAAATTAAAGTTAGGCGACTACGCGCTAAGGGCACCCCCTGTGGGGTACGAACCTCGGCTTAGGGCGTCGCTAGAGAGGACAGCAAGAGACGGCTGGATCGAAAGATAAACTTAATGATTTGATGACCGCAGCTTTTCCTAGTACTAGCTCTGAGAAGAAACGCCGAAACAAACTCAGAGGTCATTGTTGGGACATTATGATAATTACTGGCTCAGCTGCGGCGCGGGCTAGCCTTCATCGGACAAGGGACGGGGGAGGGGGTTGCTACGGGAAGCGCGTCGCGATGGACCTCGGCGGCGAGGTCGGTAGGTCGGTCTGTTTTTGTGTATTGTGCTGGTGGCCCTATTGGCCTCTTGGAGGAGGGTAATGGGGTCATCGGGGTCTGTGAGGGCAAGCTGAGGGCGGCGAAGTCGGGAGATGGTGGAGGGAGTGTAATTGGCGGCCGCTGCTAAAAGGGGATTGCGGTGCTTGGTGGCAGTATCAAAGAAGCGTTTGGAGAGACGTTTCATGAACTGCTGGATGGTGGGGATTTTGAGATCAAGGTGGAGGATCTCATTACGGACGAACCAAGGGGCGTTTGTGGCTTTACGGAGGAATCGGTTTTGGACTACTTGCATCCTATGGATATAACGTGGCTTGGCATGTGCGAACACTGGACAAGCGTAAGTCATAATCGGGCGTATGCAAGCTGTGTACAAGCGCATTTTGCACCTGAGCGATAGCTTGCTACGCGGATTGAGGAGGGGGTGGAGTCGACCTAGAGCGAAGGCGGCGCGAGCGCGGACCGTCTTAATGTGCTCTGAGAATTTAAGGTTTTGATCGAGGATAACACCAAGGTACTTGGCTTGCTTCTCCCAAGGGATCGGCTTGCCGTCCATGGTGATGGGACGTGGAAGGATGACGCTGGCCCGCGGTTTCCTGTAGAGAACCGCTTGGCTCTTAAGGGGGTTGACTTCGATCCTCCATTTCTTAAACCAGGCAGCTAGACAGTTGACTGCTCTTTGAAGATGGAGGCGAATCTGAACTGGACTGTATCCCGAGCAGTAGATGGCTGTGTCGTCTGCGAACAGAGCGTCTGTCTATAGCTATGGTATGCGTAGGTATATATATATATTGACGTTAATGTACGTTCAGAAAACCAGGGGGCGCTTTCAAACGATATGCAAAAAATTCTCTCGAGAGATTCTCAAAAATTCTCTCGAGAGATTCTCAAAAATTCTCTCTTCTCTCTTTTACCCTATTATTATTATACTCTTTGGTGGCGGGTGTCGGCGTTTTATGTGACACGTAGTGACCACTAGTGGCGAGTCGCGGACACTACTGTAGCGAGTGGCCGCCACCGGACACACGTGTGCGGCGCGTCTATACAAAATATATTAATAAGTGGGTTAAGTCCGCGTGGAGCTGTGGTCGGTGGCCTATTTGCGCCGAGCCTAAATCCTGATTTTTTTTCTGCATTTGCTAAATCAGTTTGGTAGTGAGTGCCTAAGTAGGGCTGCTATGCTTAAATAGGCCGAAGCATTCAAGGAATGCCGCAAAACTGTCGGAATGAACCAGCCTATGTCCCATCAGTGCAAACTTTATTTATGCTTATACTAAACTAGCTGTTGCCCACGACTCCGTCCGCATGTACTTCAGTTTACAGCACGCGGTGGCTCACGTTTTCGTGGGAATGTCATTTCGAAAAAAAAAATGCTCAGTTGATGTAAATTAAGCGCCTGTTAAAATAATGGGAGCAATATGTACGGCCGCGTTTGCTCCCGTTTTCGCAACATTTTTTGTTACTGCTCTGCTCCTATTGGTCATAGCGGGATGTTATATAGCCTATGTCCTTTCTCAGGCTCTAGACTATCTGTCTACCAAATATCATTACAATCGGTTAAGTAGTTTTGGCGTGAAAGCCGGACAGACAGACAGACCAGACAGACAGACAGAGATACTTTCTCATTTATAATATTAGTATGGATTTAATATTAATGTTTATACACATAACCTAATCGACTTATCAACATTGTGCAAAAAAAATCCAGTAAATTGTCATGGGGTGATCTTGATAGGCTATCATTAAACTGCATGTTGGACGAAAATGGTCAGAGCCGCCAATGGAAACTGTACCAGAGGGTGATAATATACAGTTTATAATTCTGGAAATTCAATAAAATAACCCTTCCGAAACAAATTGTCAAAATGGAATTTCGTTGCGTAGACACCGATAGACACACGGTCTAGAGGTACAAGATCGACTTTAATAAACATAATTTTTTGTTTTTCGAGACCCGAAACACGTGTCCAGTTTTTTTAAGTAAAGAATCTGTGTACAAAATTTCAAAAAAATATCATGAAAAACCACAAAGTTATGAGCTTGTTATCCTACTCGGTTGTCACAAAAATATGGTCAACGCTCAGCTCGGGCGGGTGAGCGGTGCAATGACTTGTGGCATCAGCTGTTGCGCAGGCGTGCGCAGTATCATGATCTACCGTAAGCTGCGTGGCGTGCTCGGTAACCACATGCAACAATTTCTAAATGTATTTTGGAAAAATATAACATGGTGTAAAAACGATTGGAATCGATTCAGTTGCTTATTGTGAACAAACTGTATTCAGGTTTCGCATAAACAAAAAATAACGTTGTATCCATACGAATATTATAAACGCGACAGTAACTCTGTCTGTCTGTTACGCTTTCCCGTATAAACCTCTCAATCAATTTTGGTGAAATTTGGCACAGACAATTTACTACTACTACTTTTTATCCCGGAAAATTTGATATTCCCGAGGGAAATCTAAAAACCGCGATATAACCGAACTCCACGCGGGATAAGCCGCGGGCAGAAAGCTAGTAAGTAATAAATTTAATTATACAATTAATCAAGTGTTACGTACAGCACGAAAACCTGCCTAGTTCAATAATTTTTTCATTCAAATTGGTATTAGATTGGATTTCAACCCTTTTTACGCGAACAATTAGCCGATAGGAACTTGGCTCCCTTTTCAACGGGTATGTTTTAGGTGAGATGTAAATACTTTTCTCAAGCTATGTATACATGACATTGGCGCCGATTTTCAACAGGTATGTTTTAGGTGAGATTTAAATACTTTTCTCAAGCTATGTATACATGACATTGGCGCCGATTTTCAACAGGTATGTTTTAGGTGAGATTTAAATACTTTTCTCAGCTATGTATACATGACATTGGCGCCGATTTTCAACAGGTATGTTTTAGGTGAGATTTAAATACTTTTCTCAAGCTATGTATACATGACATTGGCGCCGATTTTCAACAGGTATGTTTTAGGTGAGATTTAAATACTTTTCTCAAGCTATGTATACATGACATTGGCGCCGATTTTCAACAGGTATGTTTTAGGTGAGATTTAAATACTTTTCTCAAGCTATGTATACATGACATTGGCGCCGATTTTCAACAGGTATGTTTTAGGTGAGATTTAAATACTTTTCTCAAGCTATGTATACATGACATTGGCGCCGATTTTCAACAGGTATGTTTTAGGTGAGATTTAAATACTTTTCTCAAGCTATGTATACATGACATTGGCGCCGATTTTCAACAGGTATGTTTTAGGTGAGATTTAAATACTTTTCTCAAGCTATGTATACATGACATTGGCGCCGATTTTCAACAGGTATGTTTTAGGTGAGATTTAAATACTTTTCTCAAGCTATGTATACATGACATTGGCGCCGATTTTCAACAGGTATGTTTTAGGTGAGATTTAAATACTTTTCTCAAGCTATGTATACATGACATTGGCGCCGATTTTCAACAGGTATGTTTTAGGTGAGATTTAAATACTTTTCTCAAGCTATGTATACATGACATTGGCGCCGATTTTCAACAGGTATGTTTTAGGTGAGATTTAAATACTTTTCTCAAGCTATGTATACATGACATTGGCGCCGATTTTCAACAGGTATGTTTTAGGTGAGATTTAAATACTTTTCTCAAGCTATGTATACATGACATTGGCGCCGATTTTCAACAGGTATGTTTTAGGTGAGATTTAAATACTTTTCTCAAGCTATGTATACATGACATTGGCGCCGATTTTCAACAGGTATGTTTTAGGTGAGATTTAAATACTTTTCTCAAGCTATGTATACATGACATTGGCGCCGATTTTCAACAGGTATGTTTTAGGTGAGATTTAAATACTTTTCTCAAGCTATGTATACATGACATTGGCGCCGATTTTCAACAGGTATGTTTTAGGTGAGATTTAAATACTTTTCTCAAGCTATGTATACATGACATTGGCGCCGATTTTCAACAGGTATGTTTTAGGTGAGATTTAAATACTTTTCTCAAGCTATGTATACATGACATTGGCGCAGATTTTCAACAGGTATGTTTTAGGTGAGATTTAAATACTTTTCTCAAGCTATGTATACATGACATTGGCGCCGATTTTCAACAGGTATGTTTTAGGTGAGATTTAAATACTTTTCTCAAGCTATGTATACATGACATTGGCGCCGATTTTCAACAGGTATGTTTTAGGTGAGATTTAAATACTTTTCTCAAGCTATGTATACATGACATTGGCGCCGATTTTCTTGTTCACAATCACGTCAATTTACGTCAGGTGCGGACTAATTTGATTTGTTTCACAAATATTTTTATTGAAAATTCCATTTTCAAATAAGCCAACTCACTCTTGACCGATTTCTTAATTTTTGTTAATCTACACATAACACTTGACCTGTATGCCAAATTTCATAACGCTGGACAATTGGAAGTGGCATTAAAGGTTTTGATTACTGGTCTGTTAGTGCCAAAATGACCTATATTCACAGGGTCATATTTTAGGATCTACTGAAGCTATATATATGAAATTTGGCATACGGGTTTAGTATTAGTATGTGATTAGGTAGCTACAAATTTATTTTTGGACTTGCAATAAACACTTAGCAACGGTTCGTGTAAATAGTTCACGGCATGCGCGCGGCCTGTTGCTGTAACTTGGCCTGCGCACTGACGTGCATTTAGATGGGATAGCTTAGATAGGTGTGTTCGTTTTTGAAGAACATTAAACCCCTAACCTAATATATTTTTTGTTCCACACGCACATACTTAACAAAAATCATTATCCTCCTTCTAGAGCTAGTGTTACCTTGTCGAATTCACCGCGCATGAGGATGAGCCCCTTGTCCGCCAGCTCAGTGTAGTGCACCATAGTGAGACACTCAGGCGCGTTCTCCTTGTGCACCTGCAGAAAAACAAATATTAACTATAAATTAGTCATTGTGTTTATAAACTAACAGAAAATTTTAGACCCGTTTACCATATAAAATAAATCCTGCTTGTGATCGTCCAAATTAAAAGTGTTGAGATAGTAAAAGTTTGTAAATCGGCTATATGTGAAACTTGAAATATATGTGTCCAGTATTTTATGTAAAGGATTTATCTACAAAATTACAAAAAGGATTCTCTGTAAAATCACCAAGTTTGTTATCTGATTGTCCCTAAAAATTATGGTCACCACAGGAGGATTTAAGTACAAATAATAATGTCCAGCACATGTACTTTTATAATTATACAAGTTCAAAGCAGATGAAATGTGTCATCGCATTACTGAACCACAGGAGGCTTTAAGTACACATAATAACGTCCAGGACTTGTACTTTTGAAATCAAATTAAATTATGTACTGGTTTACCCACATGGATATTTAGTATATACAGAGGAGCTCGAGGGCTTTATTATAAATCCTCCATGCTCTCATAATAATGTATTATTTTATTTAGATCTGTTTTTATAGCTCTAACAGTCTACATTTTATGTAAATTTAGTTATCAAGTATATAATTATTGTTCATTCATAAATGATAATAATAATAATAAAGTTTTTAAACCATACAAACAGGGAAAATGGTAGTGGAAAAACATCAATCGACATAATATCTTGATGGTCAGTCTCATTTTTAATGAAAGCAGTAAAAATAATGAGTGTATTGAGATTACTTGTTGAATTTATCAACAAAGGTGTTTTGCAATTTGTAGCTTCTGAAGTAGGTACAGACAACAGCACATCAAGCTGCTACAATCTGCCAGATTTCTTTATTTGATTTTCAACTTTATTTTTGATTTCAACATGAATGATGACCCACAACCACTAAAAAAAAAAGATATATTTATATGTAAATCTTATGTAATACACTCACTAGACTCTAATCTTCTCAATCTGTTTTAGCATAACTTACCTTATTTTACTAACATAATAATAAGTCAATAACTAACAATAATAACTAAAAATGTAATGAACTTGTCTAAGTTTAAAAATATGCCGTTCCAATTCTTGTTACAAGGAATGTTTACTTTTGTAACCAGTGTTTCTCATTATAAGTGAATCACTGTATTCTGTTTTTTGAGAAATAAATGTCTTAAACCATAACCATAATGATGTAATCAAATATTTGTAACAATAGCTTAAAAATTTAAAAGAGTGTCCATGGAGTTTCTTGCCCGTTCTTCTCCATAGGTACCTACTCTTTGGAATGGGCGACTAGCTTCATCTTATTGACTGACCGACCTTCTGACAATTCAAAAGTGCCTGTAACTGGTTTATTTGAAATAAATGATTTGATTTGATTTGATATCCTTAAAGCATTAAGGCTCAAAGTTGATTGGGAATATTTGAAAGTTTCAGATAGCTTGACTTGCTGTCGCCCATACCTTTTCATAATTTGGTCCAAAATAATAAATATAATTATACAACATTATTTTTTGTTTACACGAAATGCGAAACACGTGTCCAGTATTTTTAAGTAAAGAATCTATGTACAAAATTTCACAAAGATATAATGAAAAACCACAAAGTTATGAGCTTGCTATTCTACTTGGTTGTTCCAACAAAAATATTGTCAAAGGTCCGCTCATGCGGGCGAGCGCAGGGCGTTGACCTCTTGGCGTCAGCTGATGCGAGTGTGAGTACTATGATGTAACGTTAAACTGTGTACGCGCGCTCTGTATCCAAACAGCAACAATTTCTAAATGTATTTGTGCAAAAACATAACATGAACAAACTGTATTCAGGTTTTGCATAAACAAAACATAACATTGTATATAAGTGGTGGAAGTAGCACTATAAGTAATCCATTTTACAAGTTGGATGTTACCAATTTTTTTATTTTACTAACCTGGTAAGCTAGAAGAGGCGTGAAGTGTACAGTGTGTCCATAAATTTGACACATGAAGAACTCATAGCCCTGTGAGCGCGGCAGGGGGAACAAGAATGTGGGCGACCGCTGCATGTTGCCTTGCAAGGCTGAGTATGTATCCTTTGGAATGGCTGCTGAAATCACTGGTTTGCTTTTGTGATACTCCTCCCAAATTGTCTGAATTTCTGTTACATCTTTATCTTTAACAAGATTTAATTTAAATATATCACTGAGCTTTTTCTCGCGGTTGTCAGTAACTTCTTCTATGGCTTTTTTCGGATTTAATACAGAGGAGAACTGTCTGAAAATACATTACATATATCTATTTAGTTAAATCAGATAAAACAGGTAGTTACAGCTAACTAGCAAACCAGTATTAATACAAAACACAATACTTAGGAACCTCGTGTCGACGGGGCCGATTGTTTTCTTCTTTGCGTCTTCTTTACCTTTCTGCTGAACTTCTATTCTTTGCATAAATTCTTCAGGAGAGGTTTTTTGAAGATGTGCAATACGTGCTGCATACTTTTCATAATAGGGATTTGTTTTTAAATTTTCTAATGCTTTTTCCATGCTTGTTGAAGTAGTATTAAAGCTACGTAACATATATGTTATATAATTTGTACGCGTGATGTTCTTAAACAGCCATCTAATAGCCATTACCTACGAAAATATACAAATATGAAATATAACTTAGATTTGTGTGATAACTATGTTTTTGTTTAATTTTTATATTAGTTTCTGTGAATATTTTGATTTTTGTATTAGCTAAAATCCCAGACAGTGGTCAGTAAACTGTAAAACGTAGTCAGTGTGACCAACCTTAAATTAGAGATCCTGCCCCACTTAGACAAGAAAACTGACAAATCCTGCCACAATCAAAAGCACAAAATGCCAAAATAATGCCAATATAATTTAAAAGTTTAAAATAAATAAACACATTATTTTTTTGAAGTTTTATTTAAAACTAGCTGTGCCACACGGATTCACAGGCTTTTTTTTTTAAATGCTCCGCTCCTATTGGTTGCAATGTGATGCTATATGGCCAAAAGCCTTCCTCGATGAATGGACTATCAAACGAAAAAAGAATTTTTCAAATCGGACCAGTAATTCCTGAGATTAGCACTTTCAAACAAACAAACTCTTCAGCTTTATATGTATATTAGTAGGATAAATAATAGATCTTAAAGTCTAAAAGTGAACTGAATTAAATTACACATTCCTATTAGCATCGTATTCTTCTGGATCACTTTCTTTATACATCGCTTTTGTCATTTCTTTAGTTGGCTGGAATGAAACGCAGTCACCATATTCACTAATGCCCTGTCTAACAACTAAAATAGAGGCGACATGTTCATTAATAAATCTGATCGGCGTTTTTGTTTTATCAGATTGATTTTCAAGAATATCCTTTCACAAGCAGCATTCGGCTTGTTTTTGAACCATTACCTCTTTAGGTATTAATTTTTTAACCATAATTTAATTTTTTACATTTTGGCATTAGAATTTCCTTCTAGAAACATTCTAAATTATTTTTTTTTTAAATTTGACATAAGAATTTTTGTCTAGATACATTCAACATTATTTTCTTTTGACATTTCTTTTTAGGATTTTTATTATTTTATTTATTTTGTATTGTTCCTAACAACAAATTGCTCTGTTCTCTGGTTGTAACTCATGATTCGAAAGTGCTTGTATCTAAGCATACTTGAATAAAGTATTATTTGAATTTGAATTGGATACTGCATCCTACTCTTTTTGTGGGCTGTAGCGGCTAGCGGCTATACTATATTGTTAATACTGCCGAAAGTGCCAAATCCTGCCAGATTTCTAAAACGTCAAACAAAAGTGCCAGAGAGTAAAATAAAGGGCTAAACCTGCCAAAAAGGCAGGATCCTGCCACATATGGTCACACTGAACGTAGTGTTACCCTACCTTAAATTAATAAACTCTTTCTTTGACTAAAGTAGTGATTACTTGCTCTGTTTTTTTTTTTTTTTTTTTGTCTTCGCCCTCTTTGGGCAGGCTAAGATCATAGACCATACCGCCGCGTCATCAGTAATCCTTTTGCATAAAAGTAAGACCAAAGCCTTGTCTTCATCCTTCTTGTCCAAAAGTAAGTAAGGCCTTAGCCACTTCTTCGGTTGCTTCTTTCTTGTCCAAAAATAAGTAAGGCAGAAGCCTCGTCTTCGGTTGATTCTTTCTTGTCCAAAAATAAGCAAGGCAGAAGCCTCGTCTTCAGTAACATCCATCTTGTTGTAAGGCCAAAGCCACGTCTTGAGTGTTCATATTCAATTAATATTCTAATTCAAAATAATATGGTGTCATATTCGTGTATCCGTCATAATCCGTGTAGTAATGTTAAGTCAGGGTAATCATATCCTTGTAACAAGATGGCCCAAACTGTTAAATGGACCATCCAATGCTGTTAATAAATTTATAGAGTGCTGTATACGTATTCTGATTTTCCAGCAAACCATGAGTGTTGCGCGGGATGCTTGCTGGCGTATTATATATTTCCAGTAATTCACCAATTAGGGGAATTCTTTCCAAAGCATATGCAGGGCAATTAAAAATTATGTGATCAAGGGTCTCATCACTTCCCGAGTTACAACTGGTGCAAGTAGGCGATGCTATTATATTCATCCTGGCTAAATGTGCATTAAATCTGCCATGACCAATTCTAAGGCGGTTTATAGTGGTAAAAAATTTCCTGCTCTTCGGAACACCAGATTTCGTGAACCAGGCCGCAGAACCGACTGTTTGATTAATTTTATAATACCATTTCCCTTTAGTTTTCAATGTCTCTTGCCAGTTCTCATGCCAAATACAGGTGTATTTTTCAGTAAGTTTGCCAAGTACTAGCCCCGCACGATGATATTGCGATTGGCGGCCATCTTGGTGACGTAGTCTAACTCGCACCGTCGGTACCGTTCGCAAGTTCAGTCCGCGCTTACCCACTTACGCACATCGAATATTTTTGTTAGCTTTTTGTTTTTGTTATCCTGTTTTATTGTTGTTCTTCAGTTTTGTTGTTTAGTTTTGTTAGCTGTTACTCGTTAAAATGAGTAAGAAATTAATTAATAGTCGTGCTCGTGAAATTATAATTAAAGTGGACAATTATTTTGTTATGGAGAAAGAGGACTGTAAGTTAGTTCTTGAAAGTATAAACCATGCTTTAAAAAGTGCTTCGGACATTTTAATACCGAAGCAACTGCTTATAGTTATTAAAAATATTTTGCAAAATTCTATCAAAGTCACGGAGTGTGTGGCATGTGCCACAGGCGTTGCAAAAAATACTGGGACGAAATTGATACGAGAGCATGAGTCAGCAACAGCCAGTGGCAGCAAAATGAGAACTCCTACTAAAGGAAAAAGACAAAAGAAGAAATATTTCGACGGGTTTTCCTTAACAGCTTTAAGAAATATTATAGATTCAATGTATACGGTGAGGAGAGAAATACCCACAATGCGCAAAATCTTGGCGGCTTCAAAAGTAGACCTTAATTATACTGGTAGTGAAACTACATTAATAAAAATAATTAAATGTGATTTGGGCTACCAATTTAAACGATGCTACCAAAAAAGACTGGCCCCAATTTAAAGACCCCAAATTCAAGCGTGGAGGGCTAAATATTAACGACGTATGAAAGAAAATTACTCGCTTGGTGAAAAATAAAAGACAAAAGACCCGTTATTTATCTCGACGAAACGTGGATACACGCACACTACACGGTAGAAAAATGTTGGCAAACAGCAACCGATGGAGTGAGATGGAACGACAGCTCCGGTCGCCGATGGATAAAGAAGTTAAAGCGGTTTTGTTGACTATGCCCTTTTAATGTTTAAAGCAGATACCAAAACGGGGGATTACTATGATCAAATGAATGCTGAGAATTTCACCAAGTGGCTTACAGAAAAATTAGTACCCAACATACCACGCAACTCCAAAATTGTGATGGACAACGCCCCTTATCACAGTAGGGATGAGAATAGGCCACCAAGTATGAACAATAAAAAACAGTTGATTGTTGAGTGGCTACAAGATCACAACATCGACTTTCCCAACGACAGTACAAAACCTGAACTGTATTTATTAATTAAACGGCACAGACCGCCGAAAAATTATAAAATTGACAATTTATTAGCTGGCAATGGCCATGAAGTCGTTAGATTACCACCTTACAACTGCGGCCTCAACCCCATTGAGTACATCTGGAACCTGGTAAAGACGAGGGTGTCAGAAAAGAATGTGTAGCAGTTGGAAAGTCGCATTGAAGTTCTGACGTTGGAGGCGTCGGAGTCAATAACTCCAGATGACTGACGAAAGGAAGTCAATCATGTTAAACGGCTTGAAGAGGAATATTGGAATAAAGATCGAATAACTGACGAGTTATTTGTCATAAATACGGCGACGACAGTGAATCGGAAACGACAGACACAGAAAGCAGTTCTGATTCGGAAGACTATATACATTTTTTTACATATTATCCTGGTTTTATTTATAAGCTGATAGATGTAGGTAGTAATTAAAACATGACTACTACACAGTGGACTCTGGTTCAATTCCCGCTCGCAAATTAACAGAAATGTAGTTAGAAAAAATAGTATACATGTAAGAAAGATATACGAATAAGTATATTTTTCTTACGTCTACAAAAATTATTTCCTTGAAATTTTTAATAATGAAAGTTTGTTTGTCAGAATATGGGTGAGTAGGTAACCCTTAACCCTAATATTAATTTATACATACACTCTTTATAAAGAGTGTAATAAAATTATATAATACAAATAAACCCTTAACCCTAATATTAATTTTGCATTTAACATTCTTTTGCTAGCTGTCCTTTTGTGTGACAGATGACGTCACAACGCTGTTATTGTGACAAGGTTCCATCGCAATATCATCGTGCGGGGCTTATAAGTCAGAACTTGGGATGGCAACATGTTTTGGTACAGCAATGTCATTGTCAATGTCAACAATAACTTTGGCGAAGTAGTCTGCGTTTTCATTTCCTGCAACTCCTATGTGAGAGGGAGTCCAAATTAAACTAATATTAAATCCTCCAGAACAAAGATCAGCATATAAAGTCCGAATCTCGTAAATAGTATTCCTTGTATTGGCGTCCAGTTTCGGATTTTGTAAGGCCATAAGAACACTCATGCTGTCTGATATTATGAGCCAACTGGTGTGCTTATGATTTTTTTCAGATATATACTGCAGAGCTGATAGAATTGCTAGTGATTCTGCTGTAAATATAGTCATGACTCCAGGCAACCGAACTCCATGTCCAACAGCAAGATGAGGTAGATATATAGCTAATGAAACATTTCTGTTGTTCTTAGAACCATCAGTAAATATATGCCTGTGCCTAGGGAACTGTGCAATTAGCTCGTACACATCTTCTTTACTCTTAATGTCACGGTTAATGTAAATATACATAGGCCAGAATTTGCTTATATAATTACCAGAATAACATGGCCATTTGCCTTTACATTTTTCTATTTGATAATGATCATCAATACTAATTAAATTGGAAAAGTCATGAAGTATAAAGGGGACATTTACAGAATTAGAGGGACTGTACACTCTATGATAAAATATTATTTTTTTTAATAAAGGATGATTTTCAAAAGATAAAAGCTTGAGAAGATATTTTGACTTTAAAAACTCAAATCTTATATTCAAAGGAGAAGTGTTACACTCAATTTGGAGTGAATTAATTGGACTAGTCTTCATTGCACCAGTTATACATCGAAGATTGTGATTCTGAAGAATCTCCAATTTGCGTACCAATCTCTGATCAGACCCAAAGCACAAAAAACCATATTCGAAGTGACTATGAACTAAAGATTTATACAACATTAGCAAAATTTTAGGATCAGCTGCAATTGACAGTGACTTTATAAAATTAAATGCTCTATTAGCTCTACCTAGCATATAATCAATGTATTTATTCCATGAGAGGTTGCTTGTAAAAATTATACCCAGGAACTTTACTTCGTTCACTATGGGAAGAACTTTATTATTGTAATAAATATGTAAGTCTATTTCAGACTCTCCAAACACTATAACTTTAGATTTTTCAGGACTAATATCTAAATTAAGATAATGAAAATAGTTGTTCAACTTAATCAAAGCTTTGTTTAGAATAGTTTCAACCAAATTTATATCTGAACCTGAAGCATAAATAACCAAATCATCTGCAAACTGTAAATTTGTCACTTCTGGACCCAATACAATGTTTAATCTATGTAAATAAAGTAGATAAATCAATGGACTAAGGATGCCACCTTGACATACCCCCTTAAATGAAAAACGTGGCCCTATTAAGCATTTATTTACTTTAACATATACTTCCCTGCCATGTAAAAAATTAAAGATCCATATTATAACTTTTTCAGGAATACCAAGGGCAGAAAGTTCACCACACAAAACATGTAGGTTGATGTTGTTAAATGCACCCACTACATCAAAGAAGACACCAACAAAATAATTGTTCATTTTATTAGAATTGTATATATCTAATTGCAAATGAGAAATGCTATCACGAGTTGAGCAACCACGTCGAAAGCCAAATTGATTGGACGGTAATAGACTATTACTTTCTATGTAAAATTCTAGCCTTTGTTTAATTAATTGTTCGAAGGATTTCCCCATGCATGAAGTTAATGCTACTGGCCTATATGATTCTGCTTTGTTTCTCACTTTGTTAGGTTTAAGTACTGGAATGAGGCAATCTGTTTTCCATTCATTAGGGATGATCATTTTCTGCCAAAGTAGATTAAATACTCTTGTATGTTAGAAAGTGCCTCAATTGATACATTTTTCAACATTTTATAAGGTATTCCATCAAGGCCAAAAGCTGAATCACGCCTAGAAGATATTGCAGATTTTAATTCCTGGAGAGAAAATGGATAAATCAAATATTCATAATGCGCTGAAGTAAGTACTTCATGAGGAATTGATTGATTTGGCCTCTCTACTGTATCTGGAGTATATTTTTTAAGGAAATCAAATGCCCAACAAGAAATATTATTACTAGGAGGTGTAAAAGTTTTATTAAATCTTTTTGAGATTTGCCAAACTCTAGATAATGAAGTAGTTCTATTAAATGACTCACATAGTGAAATCCAACTTAAATATCTTTCTCTTTTTAACACTAACTTTTTAAGTGCTTGTAATTTTTTAAACTCGATATATTTTTCTAATGTGGGATTGTGCTTGAATTCTATATAGGCATTCCTAGAGTCTTCTACTGCTTTAGTGCAATTTAAATTCCACCATGGTAGAGGGATGCGTTTTTTACGATTATTATTTATTAATACTGTACCAAATGATGTAGCAGGTCTTATAGTTGATGGTAGCGATTTACTAACAGCTAAATTTAATAGCTTTATTAAGTCACTATATGACTGCAATGGGTTCTCCAGATTAATTACAAAATTTATTAACAAATTATCTACACTCTTCTTATATATTTTCCAATCAACCAAGTTAAAATTAAAATTTTGGGGTAAATTTGAAGTTATTATATTATGTGAATTATTGTAATTGTTATTAATAAGTAATCTTGTAATTACAGTAAATGGTAACTACCTAAAGGATCATTATAAACAGTCCAATTACAAGATAATGAAATTGAAGGAGATACTATAGTTAAATCAAGTGCATTTCTCTGCCACCTATCAGAACCTACAGTAGTCATTTCTCCATCATTTAATAAGACCAAATTATAGTCATTAATGACTTCAAGCACCTCACGACCTCGGATGTTCACACTGTTACATCCCCAAGCCGAATGATATGCATTGAAGTCTCCACCCAACAAGAGAGGAACAGGAATACTACGAATTAAATTATCAAACTTAGACTTTGTAAATGAACTATTTCCAGGACTATAAAAACTGACTAATGAAATTTCTTTATTGTTGCTATATTTTACACGAATTGCTATATTTTGTATGGAATCATCAAATAAAGTATCTAATTTACTAAATTGTAAACTGTTATGTATCAAAATGGCTACACCATTGTGTGCATTACCTGAATCTAATCTAACTATGTTATATCCTTTAATACTAAATCTCATGTGAGGCTTGAGCCAAGTCTCACACAATAGAGCTACATGTATGTTATTCTCATATAGAAAATGAGTAAAAGCAAGTTTGTTACTATTGATGCTCTGAGCATTCCACTGTACAATATTTAGCTGATCCATAAAATTAAGGTTTACTTATATTATTCTGTAGTTTTGATAATAAAACTTCTTTTATGCTTTGAGTGCAAATACTCTTCTCATTATTTTTATTTTGAGAAATTAATGTTACTATTGTCTGTACTAAAATATTTAAAATTGGTTCTGTTTCAATAAGTGAATGTAATTGTTTAGCAGGACTGAATTTTGAAAGAGATGGGAATGACTTTTCATTAAACAAATCTGCATATGCTTTTTTATTAATTTTATTTTTGTTTTCTTCTACTTTTTGTTTCTTGACTGGGCACAGTGCTGAAATAGCTACATGCTTACCTTGGCAGTGGCAACATATCGCTTCAGTTGATGGTATTAGGCAATCTTTATAATTATGGTCCTTAGAACATATGGAACATCTTTGAGTGTTTTTACAAAATTTAGCTATATGGCCATACCTTAGACACTTCAGGCATTGTTTTACTGGCGGAATATATGGACGTACTTCAAATCGCCAGCTGTTCAAGTCGACACTATCGGGTAAAGCTGCACACGAGAATGTGATG
The DNA here is from genome assembly GCA_017933935.1 of Sesamia nonagrioides. Taxonomy (NCBI): domain Eukaryota; kingdom Metazoa; phylum Arthropoda; class Insecta; order Lepidoptera; family Noctuidae; genus Sesamia; species Sesamia nonagrioides. Next base: position 162,305 of record JADWQK010001369.1, read on the forward strand.
GACACCGTCTTTGTAGGCTGAAAGGACACCCCCCCACCTTCTGAAACAGTGCGACGCATGAATCTTCTAATTGAGATAATATTTTTGGTACTGGAAATTGCTTTATAGATGTGTTCGTTGCTCAAGTCAATGGGGACATGCATAATAACACCTGTATTTTCTGTGGCAGCTGCAGGAATACTGGCTTTTAATTTAAAACTGTCTAGAAATTTTCGGTTCATTAAAGCTGCATTGGCTAAACCAGGCCGTTCGAAAATGACACCAATTTTATAACGGTTCATGCGTAGTAGTTGTTTGACACCCTTGTTGTATTTTTTAATGTTTGTTGATAGAGACATCATGTCTCTATCACCAATCGGGATTGCATCTATACTTTCTAAAAATACCACATATTCAAAATTTCCTCCGTTCTCAGGGTATGAACGAATATATTCTGGTATCCTGTATTCACGATACTTGTTTTGTTTTTCGTCGGCTACAGAACTTTCTGAAGAACATGAGTCTCCACCATCGTCTTCAGAGCCCAATGATGGAGGAGAAGATGAGTTATCCTCCTTTTTTTTCCTTTTCTTGGGGTTCCCTTTCGCACCCAATTTATACAATTATAAACTTTTGAACTAATAAAATTAATAATTTGAAAATTTATTTTCAAAAAAGGCGCCCTCTCTATATGAATTTCCCGCGCTTTCTTTCAATTACTTGCTCTGTGTGTGACAGGAAAAAAAGGGCGCGAACTTTGAAGCGAAAAGTGCAAATTTTTTTCAAATTATGTTAAAAATAGCATTTGAAGCCCTTTTTTTTACTATTCATTCAACAATATCGTTAAAAAGTTTTTAAGATGGGGGAACAAAGTGGGGGATTGGGTAAAAATAAAAAACGAAAAACTGAAACTGAAAACATTGATTCTCCAAGCAAAATACCTGCGAAATTCACAAGAAATGCTAGAGGTTTATTCTGTGATTATAACCACATATATATAGAAGAAGACAAAAAGGATTATCCAGTGCTACTCTCGCATATGGCATTGGCTGATGGATCAATTCCTAAAATGGATATCCTGAAGTCAAATAAATTGCTGAAAAACGTGAATGGAGTTGCATATGTGAAGCAAATTGGTTTGGCATTACTGAAAGTTGTGTTTGCTACAAAAACTGATGCCAATAATTTTATTTTGAACAAAGTTTCTCTGGAAATAAGTGGGTGGATTGCTAGGATTCCATATGATCGCCTGGAGTCTCTGGGGGTCATCCGTGCACCTCCAGAACTTTCTGAAGAGGAACTTCTTGAACAACTACAATCTTCATCCACAATAATTGGTGTCAAGCGTTTCGTCAAAAGAACAGCATCTGAAATGTTACCAACACAAACTGTTTTAATTACCTTTCTGGGGTCAGTCCCACCGGATCATGTGACTTATGACCGCATATGGTTTGATGTAAGACCATATGTCAAGCCTGTTCGACAATGCTACACTTGCTACAAATTCGGCCACGGCAAGGGTTCTTGCAAATCAAAACAAATGTGCTCTATTTGTGCAGAACAACACTCTTTTAAGGAATGCACTAGTGAAATCAAGAAATGTATTAACTGCAAAAAGTCAGATCACATTGCTGTTTCACCTGCCTGTCCTGTGAAGAAGGCGAAAATAAATGAAGTAAAAAATCAGATTCTCGGGAAGACAACATTTGCCACTGTTGCTGCCAAACCTGTGCCACCCCCTTCAGCTTTTCCACCACATAAACCTTTGTCTACTGGTCCACGTCATAGAGCCGCATTATCAGAGATTTTGAATTCAGACTGTATAATCACAGCCATCACTAAAACAATTCTTGACATTCTGAAACAGAAAGATTCGTCAGAAAATAACTCTCTTGCTATATGTAGCAAAACTATAAAAGAACTGCTTATTACTAACTTCGCAACTTAATGGATTGTGAGGTTGGTACTGAGCAGCTTGTTATAAGCCCCGCACGATGATATTGCGACGGAACCTTGTCACAATAACAGCTTTGTGACGTCATCTGTCACACAAAAGTACGGCTAGCAAAAGAATGTTTAATGCAAAATTAATAAGCTAGGGTTAAGGGTTTATTTGTATTTTATAATTTTATTCTATATACACTCTTTATACCTACTCACCCATATTCTGACAAACAAACTTTCATTATTAAAATTTTCAAGGAAATAATTCTTTTAGACGTAAGAAAAATATACTTATTCGTATATCTTTCTTACATGTATACTAATTTTTTCTAATTACATTTCTGTTAATTTGCGAGCGGGAATTGAATCAGAGTCCACAGTGTGTAGCAGTAATGTTTTAATTACTACTTACATCTATCAGCTTATCAATAAAACCAGGATAGTATGTTTATATATAATTCAAAACAATCTTAACCTACTCATATAGTCTTCCGAATCAGAACTGCTTTCTTTGTCTGTCGTTTCCGATTCACTGTCGTCTGCCGTATTTATGACAAATAACTCGTCAGTTATTCGATCTTTATTCCAATATTCCTCTTCAAGCCGTTTAACATGATTGACTTCCTTTCGCCAGTCATCTGGAGTTAATGACGCCAACGCCTCCAACATCAGAGCTTCAATGCGAATTTCCAACTGCTCCACATTCTTTTCTGACACCCTCATCTTTACCAGGTTACAGATGTACTCAATGGGGTTGAGGTCGCAGTTGTAGGGTGGTAATCTAACGACCTCATGGCCATTGCCAGCTAATAAATTTACAATTTTATAATTTTTCGGCGGTCTGTGCCATTCAATTAATAAATACAGTTCAGGTTTTGTACTGTCGTTGGGAAAGTCGATGTTGTGAGCTTGTAGCCACTCAACCATCAACTGTTTTTTATTGTTCATACTTGGTGGCCTATTCTCTTCCCTACTGTGATAAGGGGCGTTGTCCATCACAATTATGGAGTTGCGTGGTATGTTGGGGTACTAATTTTTCTGTAAGCCACTTGGTGAAATTCATATAATCATAGTAATCCCCCGTTTTGGTGTCTGCTTTAAACATTAAAAGGGCTTTGTCAACAAAACCGCTTTAACTTCCCGCGTGAACTATTATCCATCGACGGCCAGGGCTGTCGTTCCGTCTCACTCCGGCATCGGTTGCTGTTTGCCAACATTTTTTTACCGTGTAGTGTGCGTGTATCCACGTTTCGTCGAGATAAATAAAGGGTCTATCGTTATTACCAAGCGAGTCGTTTTCTTCCATACGTCGTAAATATTTAGCCCTCCACGCTTGAATTTGGGGTCTTTCAATTAGAGCCAGTCTTTTTTGGTATCATCGTTTAAACTGGTAGTCTAAAACACATTTAATTATTTTTCTTAATGTAGTTTCACTACATTAAGAAAACTGCGCATTGTGGGTATTTCTCTCCTCACCGTATACATTGAATGTATAATATTTCTTAAAGCTGTTAAGGACACCCGTCGAAATATTCCTTCTTTTGTCTTTTTCCTTTAGAGGGAGTTCTCATTTTGCTGGCACTGGCTGTTTCTGACTCACGCTCTCGGCGCAATTTCGTCACAGTATTTTTTGCAACGCCTGTGGCACATGCCACACGCTCCGTGACTTTGGTAGAATTTTGCAAAATATTTTTCATAACTATTAGCAGTTGCTTCGGTATTAAAATATCCTCAGTAGTGTCCGAAGCACTTTCTTTAGCACGGTTTATACTTTCAAGAACTAACTTACAGTCATCTTCCTCTTTAACAAAATAATTGTCCACTTTAATTATAATTTCACGAGCACGACTGTTAATTAATTTCTTACTCATTTTAACGAGTAACAGTTAACAAAACTAAACAACAAAACTCAAGAAAAACAATAAAACAGGATAACAAAAACAAAAAGCTAACAAAAATATACGATGTGCATAAGTGGGTAAGCGCGGACTGAATTTGCGAACGGTACCGACGGTGCGAGATCGACTACGTCACCAAGATGGCCGCCAATCGCAATATCATCGTGCGGGGCTAGTATCTTACATTGGAATTCACGGAGTATCCTGCCAAAGCTTTCACAATTGAATCATCTGATTTTCTCTAGCAAAATTGACATAATTTTACTTAATGAAACTTGGTTAGATGATAGTAAATGTTTCAGACTTCCTGGTTTTAAAATCATCAAACTAGATTCCAGCCGTCCTAGTGGTGGTGTTGCAGTTGCTGTAAGCAGTAAGTTCACTATCAAACATATTCCTACTGCATCTTCTTACCATTTTCAAAATATTTTATTTTCAGTTACCGTTGGTTCTGTAACATTAGAAATTTTATGTGTTTATATTCCTCCTCCTCCTAATGGTAAATTTAGGTCCGTATTACAGAACGTTACTCAAGCATTGATCTCTACTTAAAACTAGATTTGAGTCGAGTTTTGATTTTAGAACGACCCTCAAGCATAGATTCGTTGATCATAGATCAGCTGAGTTGGACTTTATTGAATCATACATAAGCATTGATCATCACTCAAGTGTGGTCGGGACCACGCTTGAGCGTAGATTACCTTAATATATTGGCATTGTCATGTCATTTTCGATTTTTGTTCTATTTCTAGCTGCATTGTAGACTTCAAATATTGTTTTTCTTATTAATATTTGAATCAAAGTGGATGTATTTGAAGAAATAGACCACTATGATAATTTATTTAACGATAATTTTAGTAGATTATACTTAGTTCCTCTAAGATATTTGCGCGATATACAGGGCTTATAGAATTGCGAATCCTTTAAAAAGAGGTACAGATTTTCTCAGGATGTGGTGAAAATTATATTATTAAATTTTTGATTGAGTTATGCCTAAATTGTATTTATAGTAACAGGCTGTGTGAGCACACTTTTGTTCATATAAATGTGTGATTGTGCTGTTCTGGATCAACAAACAACCGCTATATCCTAATTATTTGGGTTCATAAAATGCATTTTATTAAATCTTATCTTGTGAATGAAAGGATCTATTAATTGGATATAGGATTAATAAGGGATGCTCAGGAGGTTTGAAGAGAATAAGTTCATGACAAATAGTGCTTATCTAATGTGTTATCCCATGGGAAAACTTAGGACGGCAGCTGCAAGGCCCAGAATGAAAGAAAAGCCATATTATGGCAGTCACACAAATAACAAGAGTCATTTTGTAGAAACGATTTATTGTGATGTGTAATAACGCTACATATTTGTTATAAATTCTTTATTTTAAGTTTTCCAATTATATCTCATGCCACTCCCATTCCACATCTTTACACATGTAGCTTGAGCTCCTCCGTCACCATACTCCCCGTCCTTGCATCAGGTTAAATGGTAGGTGATGGGTGACTTTCATATGAGCATTCAAACTTGGACCTGTAAACGAACAAATACCATATAGTTAATAAAATACACTATAACCCAATTGCAAGGGCAGAAATAAGTAATATAAAATAGACAAAAACATACATACATTTCTCAAGCATTAAGGGAATGAATGTACCTACATATTGTATATCTTGTATGGGCTACTGTTTTCAACATTCATTTGGTTAGTTTAATTAAATTAGTAAGTAGATAGGTAGGTATACATTCAGAGATAAATACCTTTCCTTTTTTACTCCAATTATAGAGCTTATTGTTTTCATATTCATTGCTCCTTTAGGGGTCTTTTTTCTGTCTTCTCCGCTTCCATTAGAGTTACTGCGATTCATATGTACTATACACTGTTTGATCCTGTAGAATACATTGTATATCATGGAATTCGAATTGGATGGCATGCAACAAGAGAGGCCTATATCCAGCAGCGAACTACTTTACCGTGATGATGATGACGAGTACATAGCAAATACAGAGAAACAAACTTAAAATTATTTATCAAGTTTCTAAAAATTGTTTACACTTTTAACGAAAGTTGATTACATAAAAGTGTCAAAGTCACGACCCACACCCTTATTGTTATATTCTTGGGCACGAACGACAAGATTTATGGAATGAAATAATACAAAAAAGGATTTCTAATAGGTTTAACTTCAATAAATGTGGGATTTTATTATTCAGGGTTAACAAAACAACGTTCCTTTTGTTAATTTTTGGGTTCATATGGTACAATTAAATATTTCTTATAATGTAAATTAAATAAATCGTAAACGAAAACAGACTGATGCATAGACAAAACACATCTCTGCTTGAGGCTCGAACTGAGTGTCGATTTGCTGAGTATAGATTGATTACCGTTCTGGAATAAAAACTATGCTCAAGCACTGATTCTATACTTAAGCAATGATCAAGTGATTGGAGTTTAAACTGTACTTGAGTAACGTTCTGTAATACGGACCTTAGTATGCAAATGTTAAATGATGCTTTCTCTAAGATTTCTAGCAATAATTTCTTAATTATAGGAGACTTTAATGCTCACCATACAGCTTGGGGTTGTAGAGTGTTAATCGGAGAGGTAACTTGATATATTCATTTGCAGACTCACAAAATCTTGTATGTTTAAATGACCACGACCTAAGAGTTACCACCTTGGCTCCTTTGGGCCAAGAAGGTAATGTTCTTGATTTGGCATTTGCCTCCCAGGCCATTAGCTCTAGTTGTACTCTCTCTGTGGGCGATGATCCCATGAGTAGTAATCATTTTCCATTGATAATTGAAATTTTATATTCAAGTCGGTTTTCTAAGTGCACTTCTGTTACTCCTATAAATAATTCTTCCCCTATTCATTGCTTGTCAGATATTAATTATAACAAGGTCGACTGGTCTAAATTTGTAGATTTATGTAATGATAAATTTAGTAATTTTAATTGCGGTTCGGATCCTGTCATTGCTTACAACGAATTTATTCAAAAGCTTTGTGACATATTAATGACGTTTCCTAGAAAGGTACTGAGTTGCCAAACTAGGAAGCGTAAGGCTCTAATTTGGTGGAATGATATTTGTAGTCAAGTGGTTCAACGAGCTAAAATAGCTCTAAATTCTTACAAAAACTATCCCTCTGAAGAAAATTACATTTTGTATAAGCAATTTGATGCCAAGAAAAAAAGAATACTGTCTGAACAAAAATTTTTAAGTTGGATAAATCTGTGTTCTTCTTTTAATCGTATGACGCCAACAAAAATAATTTGGGATTATATTAGAAGATTTAAGTTCTCGAGATTAAATAGAAATTTTAAGTCAGTCTATTTAGACGACTCTAATAATATATTCTTGTTTCTTGACAAAATTACTTCACCCTCAGTGACCAATGACGCAGAGTTTAATTTACAGTCTCTATTTTCAAACGAAGGCTCCCCTGCAGCCGCATGGTTGTCCGATCCTTTTAATTTTTATGAATTGAAAGCTGCTGTACATAACAAAAAAAATACCTCACCGGGTCCTGATTTTATTCCGTATAAAGTCATACAATCACTGCCTGATTTAAGTAGTTAAAAATATTTTATTAACTATTTTCAATCAGTTTTGGAAAAAAGGAATTGTACCCCGTGATTGGAAGATGCAACATGTAGTTCCTATTCTCAAACCCTATAAGGACGCTAATAGTGTAGATGCATATAGACCTATTTCTTTAACCTCGTGTTTTGCTAAATGCTTTGAAACTATGATAAAAAATCGTCTAGAATGGCATGTAGAAAATAAACTGCTTATTCCTGATTTTCAATTTGGATTCCGTAAGGGAAAAAGTGCCATGTTTAATCTAGCCTGTCTGGTTGGTGACATCAAAAATAATTTTACTAAAAATAAAAGTACTTTGGCTGTTTTTTTAGATATTAAAGGTGCATTTGATAACATAGATCACGAATATTTAATAAAAAGTTTAGCTGATTTAGGATTACCTGGCCCAATACTAAAATGGATATTTAATTTTCTTAACGGTCGTAGCTTGTCAGTTAAATATAAAAATAAATTATATGGTCCCAAGTATTCTTTTAGGGGCACCCCTCAAGGATCAGTCCTCTCTCCTTTAATTTTCATACTTAGTCTTGTAAAATTAATGCATTACATTCCCAACTTTGTCAAATATTCTTTTTATGCAGATGATCTAGTCATTTATATGAGTTGTGAAAATTTACAACACGACCAAGATATGATGAATGATTGCTTGGTAACTATTAGTCATTTGCTTGTACATGAACTAAAATTAGAAGTTAACGTTTCCAAGAGTTCAATTATGTTATTTACGAAAAATACAAATTTTATTCCAAAAGTTTATTATCAAAATTCATTGCTCCCTTTTCAAGATTGCGAAAGATACCTTGGCTTAGTTTTAGATTCTAAATTGAATTGGAAGGCTCATATTGAGCATATTTGTAAAAGAACTGAACTTGGATTAAACATTTTAAGGTCTTTGGTAGGGGTTCGCTGGGGCTCTGATCCCAAGACCTTGAAAACATTATATATTACTACTATTCGGAGCCATTTTGATTATGGATGTATGTTCTACTCTGATGCTGATAATCGTTTGCTCAGAAAACTCGATGTTATCCAAAATAGAGCTTTACGCATTATTTCTGGCACTATGATGTCGTCTCCTATTAATTCACTTGAAGTTGAAGTGGGTATCCCCCCATTATTTGTTAGAAGAAGTTATATCATTGATAGGCTTTGTTTGCAACTTGTTAGTCGCGATAACGTAGTGGTGAGCATATTTCTAGAGAACTACTCTTATCCTAATTTTAACGAAATTTCTGTCCCATATTTATCCACTTTGAGTAACTCCATTGCATATTTGAATTTTCAATTTCAGGATGATATATTTTGGTCCCATGCTTTGCCTTGTTTTAGTTATCAATTCCATGCTTTAATTTTTGATGTACCCATCAGCCTTACTCGCTTTAATACCAAACATGATTTTTATGATTTTTCCGAAACTAAGAAAGACTTTGGTAGGATATATGCCGACGGTTCTAAGTCAAAGGATAGAACCTCGTTTGCTTTTTATGATTCTACCGCTAATATTGGTAAAGTTTACGAGTGTAACAAATTGTTTTCTATTTTTTCTGCTGAGGTGTTGGCTCTGATTTATGCTGTTCTTTATATTAAGCGAAATAGTCATGATTATAAAAAGTTTTTGATATTGTCTGACTCGATGAGTGCTCTTCAAGCTCTAGAGAGTAAAAAAATCTGCGCTAGTTTTAATTATTTAATTTATGAATTGAGAAGTCATATTTATGATTTTGCTCAAATATTATTGTTGAATTTTGCTGGGTTCCTGGACACTCTGGAATATTAGGCAATGAAATTGTTGACTCTCTTGCCAAATCAACACAGAATGTCATCGAATGTAATTTTAAGGTTCCATACTCCGATTTATATTTGTCAGTAAAAGAAATTATGTTAAAACGTTGGAATGATTCACTTAAAATCTCTAGACAAGACAAAGGTAAATGGTTGGCTGAGATTCAATATGCCCCATCTACTAAAGCGTGGTTTGAAAAATTATCTGTTTATTTGGGTAGAGACTTTATTACATCATTGTGTAGGCTTCGTATAGGCCATTGTAAGTTTCCCGCGCATTTACATAGACTGAAATTAGCTAACAACTCTGCTTGTAAATATTGTTCATTTGAACCTTGTACCCTAGATCACTTATTTCTTGTTTGTCCGGCCTTTAATTTACAGCGATTATTATTTATTTGTGCTTGCAAAGATGCTATTAAAATAAAAGTTTTTCCAAATAGTGTTCAGGAGCTCCTAAAATATCAAAATTTATATTCTGTAATTTTTAATTTCATGTCTCATACTCTTGGTCCTCTGTAAATATTATGTAAGAGTTTGTTTAGTTTCTAATTTGTTTCATCAGTTATTCCTATAGTTTAACTGTTTAAGTTGTACCTATTGTTTCTTTTTTAAGCAATTCCTGTAATTATTTTAATTTTAAGTTGTATGTTTTTTTTTGTTTTTTATCTTGTAACATTATTGTCAAATTCATTTTAAGCTAATGGCCTAGTAGCCAAAGCTTCAATAAATTAAAAAAAAAAAAAAAATGTGTGTGACAGTCATGACAGTTCACAGCAACTCAATGGTTTGAAGCGCGGGAAACTTCGTAGAAGGCGGGAGTGTTTTTTCTTTGCAAAATTAATTTTTAACTTTTCTTATTTATTTTGATCAGTTGAGGTTGTAGTTTAGTTTGTACATATTTATTGTAGTTTGATATTTGTATATTTTGTGTTATTTTGTATACTTTGCTGAGTTTTTGGTAAGTGTATATATTTTACTATTAGTGTATGAACGACCCTCCTGACTTGGAGCCAGGGGGTTCAGGCTTATGCCTGGATCCCCCTGTCGCAAGTTATGTGACTATTTCCGATGATTTGAGTGGAATGGATACGGATATTTCTCAAGTGTCTACTTCAAAAAGCGAAGGAACACGTAAAAGGGTTCGCCATCAACCTAGGTCTGTTTGCAAGCATTGTAATAAGCGTAGGAAAAAGAAAAGGAATTCTACTGATAGCAGTGATACAACACAATGCCAATGCATTATTACCTCAAATGATGTTGTTGAGGAACCTCACATCCATATATCAGGCTCAGGCTCTCAACCCTTAATTGAAACAAAACATCAAAGTAGTGTGGATAATGTTACTGCAAAAATCCCTCAACCATCTCTTGGTAGGAAAGAGTACCTTGCTTCAGATTTGCAACCGTATGTAGTCCATGTACAAAAAATAGAAGCATCCTCAAATACTAGTACTACCTTACATCCCATGGCCTTTGGCAATTTTTTAAAGAAAAATAAATTTCAGTATATAATACCAGGTAGTGTGAAAAGAATAGGTAGGAACAGATGTGCTGTGACTTTCACTACTCACAGTGCTGCTAATGATTTTATTGGAAATAAAAATTTATCTACATACAATTTTAAGGCGTTCATTCCCACCTTTAGTGTGACAAGGATAGGACTGATTAGAGGTATCCCTAATGACTGGTCTGTGGAAGAAATTATAGAAAATGTGTCAGTACCTGTTGGCTGTGGTAAAGTGCTAAAAGTTAGGCGTCTCAATTACAAAGTTACCACCACTGAATCTACTACATGGAAGCCCTCTCAATCAGTAGTTCTTACCTTTGATGGACAAGTCCTTCCAAAGAGAGTTTTTGTTTGTTTTAACTCTGTTCCTGTTGATATTTACACATTTCCCACTATTCAGTGCTATAAGTGCTGCCGCTATGGACATACCAAAGCATTGTGTCGTTCTGTACCAAGATGTTTTAAATGCAGTCAGAATCATACAGGCGATTCATGTTCAGTTGAGCATGATGCGGCTGTTTGTATTATGTGCAATGGTTTTCATTTTGCTACTAGCAAAGTTTGTCCAGAATTTAATCGCCAGAAAGAAATTAAGCATACAATGGCACACAACTGCATTTCCTATATGGAAGCATGTAAACTACACCCTCCAGTGTCTAAGTCATATGCGAATGCTTTAAGTACCCCAGTTAAACCAGCTTCACATAATAAGAATGCAAGTCCAAGTTCTAGCAATGCTAATCCTGTTTCATATAATAAAACAGTTTTTCTGAAACCTCGGTCACTTCCTAAGTTTTCCAAGGGTTTTGACTGTGCTGCTCATAATGCAATTATTAAAGAAGGTCAAATTCCTACCCCGGCTAATGGTTGTGGTTTAAAAGCAAAATCAGATGATGATGGAAACTTGAAACATTCGCAGATATTAAATTTAATATTGAGCATTCTTGGTGCATTGCTTCATAGTAATTCAAATATTTTAAAACCGTCCGACGTTGCCACTCTAAATGAGTTTTTAAAACAAACAGTTGATATCAATAATGGATTGCCAAATTATTCAGTGGAATTGTCGGAGTATAGTACCTAAAAAGAGTGATTTAATTTACCTTATAAATAAGTTTAATCCTTTAATTATAGTTTTGTCAGAAACATGGCTAAAGCCAGGTTATATTTTTGGTATTTCTGGTTTCACTTGTATACGTGAAGACAGAGCTGATGGGTATGGTGGTGTCGCCATTCTTGTCAAAAATACTGTGTCTTTTTCTCAAATAACTTTTCCTCCTCGTTACCGTGATGATATTAATATTGTAGGAGTTTATGTTGACAATATTACTATCATTTCAGTTTATCTGTCCAAGCCTTCTGTCGCTGCTTTTGATGAAATAAAATTGTTGCTGTCTAGTATAGACACACCATTTTTACTGCTTGGAGATTTTAACTCTCATCACCAATCTTGGGGTAGTACCATCACTAATAGTGATGGAGAATATTTATTGGAAATTTTAGACTCTTTTAATCTTTGTGTGTTAAATACTGGTGCTCCAACGAGGCGCACAAACCCTAATGAGAACTTTAGTGCTGTTGATTTGTCTATTTGTACACCCTCTTTGGCATCATTAATGTCTTGGTCGCCTCTAACATCTACTTTTGGCAGTGATCATTTTCCCTTAATTATCACATCTCCTATTAAGGGTAGAAATACACCAAAACCCAAACCTCGTATAAAACATAAGTTGTATGATGCCGACTGGTCCACATACAAGACCCGAGTGGAATTCAAGATCACACAAATACCTGACTTGAATGAGTTGGATAGAGCTACAGCTTTTGCTAAGTGCATTATCGATGCAGCAGATGAGATTTTTCCTATCAAGGATAATTCCTCACGGAAAATTCCTTTTCCTCCGTGGTGGGATTCGGAATGCGCTGAAGCTGTTCATAGAAGAAAAATGGCTGAGAAGGAATATGCTTGTGATATGAGTGATGAGAAATTACTTTTGCTACAGACTGCTGTTAAATCTACCCGTGAATTACTTAGAGAGAAGAAACAACAAGGCTGGAAAGCTTTTTGTTCTTCACTCTCTCCTAATACAAGCCCTTCATTAGTCTGGCGTAACATAAAACGTTTTCGATCTGCATTTAATCAATCTTCCTATGCTTCTCTTTCACATTCTATGGCTGATGCCTTTTTAGACCGCTTGGCTCCTCCTACAGTACCGGAAGAATCTCTTTGTGTATCACCCTATTCTATGTTAAATTCTAATAGTTCTCCTTTAGGCTTGCCTTTTTCTATGACCGAATTAAAAGGAGTTCTAGCCAGTGTAAGAGATTCTTCTCCAGGTCAAGATAGCATAATCTACTCCTTTATAACCCATTTAAATGATAAGCCATTGGAATTTTATTTACAGTTAATTAACGATATTATGCTATCTGGTAAAATTCCGTCTTCATGGCGTAGTCAAGAAATATTACCTATTTTAAAACCAGACAAGCCCTCAGACGACGCTACTTCTTACAGGCCTATTGCCTTATCATCTGTTTTGGCAAAAATAGCTGAACACCTTGTTAAAAATCGCCTCGAGTGGTTTATTGAAAGTAATCAAAAATTGTCTAATAGTCAATTTGGATTTAGGAAAGGCAAAAGTACAATGGACAGCATTAGTATTCTCACCACTGATATCAGAACTGCCTTCACCACTAACAAAAATGTAGTAGCAGCTTTCTTGGACATATCATCTGCATATGATAATGTTAATATTTTAATTCTTCGACAGAAGCTTGACGAGCTGTGTGTTCCTCATATTTTAATAAATTTTATTATGAATATTTTATCAGAAAGAATAATTTCTTTGGAAGTTAATAATTTTAAAATATCTCGTACTCTACATAGAGGTTTACCCCAAGGCTGTGTACTTAGTCCGCTTCTATATAATATTTATGTATATGATTTAGAATCATCTCTCCAAAATACTGTAAATGTTCTGCAATATGCTGACGATTTGTTGCTATATGATATTGATGGAGATATCACAAAAGCTTGTAACATTCTGACATTCTCCCTTAAGCTGTTAAATCAGTGGTTGAATAAGAATGGTCTTGACTTGTCACCAACTAAGAGTGAAGTAGTAATATTTTCAAGAAAGCGTTCAATCCCTTCTGTATCAGTTAGTTATAATAATGAAATATTGCCACAAAAGAATCAAGCTAGATTTTTGGGTGTAATATTAGACAGCAGACTTTCAGGATTACCCCACTTTGATTACATAAGTGCTAAATGCGAGAAGCTTCTGAATATGATGAGATGTCTTTCAGGTGTATGGTGGGGTGCACACACATTTTGTTTAAAACTTTTATATGATGCCCTTATTAGAAGTGTACTTGATTATGGAACATTTTTATTAGATGGTGGCAGTATTAAAGGTCTTAAAAAACTTGATGCTATACAATCAAAAGCACTAAGGATTATGAGTGGAGCTATGAGATCTAGCCCCATTAACGGCTTACAGGTGGAATGCGGGGAGCCTCCTCTTCACCTTCGGAGACAGTATTTAGCTGATAGGTTTCTCATCAGAGCCATGCAATTTTCTAATCATTTCCTTTTTCATAAACTGGATGCTTTAAATAACCTTATTCAGTCTTCTCGTTATTGGACCCATAAGGCCATCCCATGTCTCATCAAAAGCTTCCGGAAAATTATGTCCATAGAATCACATATTCATCGCTCCATTTCTTTGCCGCTGTTTGTGTGTGACTTTGATTCTTTAATGATTGAACCTAGTATATGCTACAACACTGGTGTTGGTAAACATGATGTGGAGGCGAATACTCAATTTAATTTCAATATACATGTAAATAATTGGAGTGAATGGCATCATATATATACTGATGCGTCAAAGATTGGTCCTAATGAATGTGTCGGTGTTGGAGTCATACACAAACAGTACAATATATTACAAATGACTAAGTTGCCTCCAGAGTCATCTGTGTTTACTGGAGAGTGTTTTGGCTTGTTGAAAGCTGTAGAATATATATTGCTTGGTAAATTAAGCAAAACTATTATATTTACAGACTCTAAAAGTGCTCTGCAAACGTTAGATAAATTTCCATTTAAAATGAAACCTTACTATCCTATAATTTTTGAAATTAGAAAGAAGCTTGTATTATGCAAAGCTAGAGGATATTCTGTTGTTTTTTCTTGGATCCCTGGTCATAGCGGCATTGTGGGTAATGAAAGGGCTGATCAGATAGCTAAGAATGCTTCTACTTGTGGTGATTTATTTCCCTACACAAATTACTGTTACGATCTGTTGACTCTGCCTAAAGTTCATCTTCAGAAATCATGGAACAGCCTATGGATAGAGAGCGCTCAAGTGAAGGGTAGACATTATTTTAATGTCCAGCCTTCTATTCCTTTGAAGCCTTGGTTTTCTAAGGTGAAAATGGACAAACGTTGCACTTCTATTATTATACGTATGCGTCTTGGACATGTGTGTACTCCTTCCCATCTAGCGAGATTAGGAATCGTGGAAAGTAATTTGTGTGAGTGTGGGGAGGATGTGGGAGACCTAGACCACATCTTTTTTCCTGTTCTCAGTACGACCATTCCTTGATTTTCCAACAGCTTTTATCCGCTCATGTTCCTCTTCCTACTAGTATAACTTGCCTCATTTCAAATCCTGTTCTTTATCATAGTTTATTATCTTCTTTTATTATACATAATAATATTAAAGTTTAGATTGTATCTAAATACTTACCTACCTACCTATATCATAATATGTCCTTACTTTTATTATTAAATATTTTATGTATTTTAAATTTGTTTAATAACCTTACCTTTCCTGATCATATAAATCATTCCTTGATGTTTTGATATTCCTCCTGTCTGTTTCCTTACCTTTTTAACCACATTGACATTGGCACAAAGATACTCTAGTGCCAAAAAAAAAAAAAAAAAAAAAAAAAAACTCAATGGTTCAATTTTTTCCGTTCTTCTGAACGGAAAAGGCAAAGGCATAGTACGCCATACAGCCTAGTCTTCAGTATATATATTCTTGAGTAAACTTCTATCCTAACTTATCCTAATTAATCCTAACTTATCCTAGCTTATCCTAAACTTATCCTAACTAATCTAACTCCTTTCGTTTCTCGCGTTTGGACGATAAGGAGCGGTTTAGCGTAAAGACATGATGAGGCCACTATGCTACAATATTTCACTGTTCTTTTTGAATTATTCACTCAATGCACTTTTTACTACATAAATCAGGCGTTTTATTTAGTAAACGACACTATAAATAATTTTAAAAGTCCAATGAAAAATGAGCGTGACACTCATCTTGACATTCCCGCCAAACCTCTCAAAGCAAGTCGCATCTCAATGGTGGTTCTGTTCTTTCCGTTCTTCTGAACGGAAAAGGCAAAGGCATAGTACGCCATACAGCCTAGTCTTCAGTACATATTCACTTGAGTAAACTTCTATCCTAACTTATCCTAATTATCCTAACTTATCCTAGCTTATCCTAAACTTATCCTAACTAATCTAACTCCTTTCGTTTCCGGCGTTTGGACGATAAGGAGCGGTTTAGCGTCAAGACATGATGTGGCCACTATGCTACAGTATTTCACTGTTCTTTTTGAATTATTCACTTAATGCACTTTTTACTACATAAATCACGCGTTTTTATTTAGTAAACGACACTATAAATAATTTTAAAAGTCCAATGAAAAATGAGCGTGACACTCATCTTGACATTCCCGCCAAACCTCCGCATCTCAATGGTTCACAGTGGTCCCGAACGTCAAAGAGCTTTTTTTTTTGGGGATTTTATGGCCTGGTTTCTAAGACCTTTAAGCCATGTCTTAGTTATATCTTGTCTTCTTTTGTAACTTATCCTAACTTATCCTAACTAAACCTATCTCCTTTCGTTTCCCGCATGAACTGACACTGGAAGAAAGATTTGGTACAAATCCATGATGTGGCCACTATGCTACACTATGTCCTTACTCCAAATTCTTCCTTGTCAGCCCCACGCGGGAAACGAAAGGAGATAGATTAGTTAAGTTAAGCTAGGATAAGTTAGGATAAGTTAGTTAGGATAGAAACTAACTCAAGAAAAATTTACTAAGACTAGGCTGTATGGCCTACTATGCCTTTGCCTTTTCCGTTCAGAAGAACGGAAAGAATTGAACCAAAAAAAGAAAAATGACAGTGTCAAAATAAAATGTGTAAAGTGGATTTGCTGTTGATGTTGTTATGTCTCGGATAATCAAATACTCTATTTGTGAATAAATTCTGACGCTATCCAGATGGAGAATTTTTCAAAAGTAGAGAAAATAGGAGAAGGTACTTATGGAGTAGTGTACAAAGCAAAAGACAGAGTGACCGGAAAGGAAATAGCTCTGAAGAAAATTAAACTAGAAAAGTAAGTTTTAGCGCCAAAATGTGACACCACTTGTCAACATAATATCTGCCCAGAAGCTGGCTCTGGTATTTACTGGTATGTAGAAAGTTGAGTACGATGGTGGTGGTCGTGTATTTTGCAGTGAGCCGGAGGGCGTACCGTCGACGGCGCTTCGGGAGATCTCCGTGCTGCGCGAGCTACGCCACCCCGCCGTGGTGCGCCTGCTAGACGTGCTGCTTGCAGACAACAAATTATTCTTAGTCTTTGAGTTCCTACACATGGATCTAAAGCGATTAATGGATATCACCAAGGGACCTCTTCGCTTAGATCTTGTTAAGGTAAATAGATTATCGTTTTTGCGACTATTATTATATAAGTGTTCAAAGCATCCTGTACTAATAATAATTGCACTAAAGGTTCGAAAATAACGAATTCTATTCTGGTTATGCTGTCAGCTTTCGTATGTCATTTCTAAAAAATAATTGAATTTTTATATTTGGAACACTTTTCAAATGATTAATTGATTGATCTCAAATGAGGCTATACCTTTTATTTGATTACTTTGGTTCAATAGAACAGTCATTTACTGTGTGTTAATAATTCTATATTTAAAAGAAAATTTAAAAAATCATTTCAAAACATCAATCATTTCAATCATTGAAAACATCATCAAATGTTATTGTAGCAGAAAAGAAACAAGAAATGTTGTTTTAAATTTATTTAGGTTTATACATATAAATTTCAGGATTATATACAGAATATTCTTTTGTCTATGAAGTCGACAACCACACCATATCATAATAATCTACTTAGCTCCCATTTTTTCTATTTATAATGGTAGCATATCATTATTTTTTGAGGATAATCTCAGAGACCATTAGCACTAGTTACTTAGTACTAGCAATGCTGACATTTGGGACCAATAGGTATGTAAATCAAGCACACCAACAAAGTGATCAAATAAAAAGTGGTTTATTATGTAGGGTCCCACACAGAGGCGGCTCTCCCTAAGGAGTGCTGGTGCAGTCAACTCCCTCCCATAAATAATAAAATAAAATTATACACCTTAATTTCATTACTAATATTACTAATTACATCTATTGTAAAGAACTACTGTAAATACCCTGATGGGTATTTGCAGTATTGTATGTATTTTTGGGGATGATTCCCATACACTATACTACATGTCATAGGTATCGCGTGAAGCGGAGTGCTCATGATTGCGCTCCAATGTTGTCACATTGGAGCGCAATCATGAGCACTCCGCTTCGCAATTAAATAGATAGATTTCATATTAGGCAATGTACTGAATCTTGTTAGTTTCAGTACATTGCCTAATATGAAATCTAACAGGAGTGAAAGAGAAATTTCGCCTTAGTCTTGCGTGTGAAACAAAAGATTTTGTATGAAAAGATAGTCAACTTTGGAGTATCGCTCACGCGACGTTGTCGGTCAAATTTACCGGCCGCGCCTCCCCGCGATTGCGCACGAATGTAATTCGGGACTTTTTTTGAATAATAATCACTTAATACACATATGTGTTGAATTAGACTACTTATCAGTTATTATTAGTGAGTATTAAAATGGGCAATTATAATGTGGAGTTCATTAAAAACTGTGGTAAACGTTACAAATTCGGCTTGAATTGAAGGCCCCCACGGCCTGAACTTAACCTTACGGAAAAATGTACGACAAAAACGAAAACATACGCGTGTGTTTAAATCCGAACAATATGTCAAAACATCGTGGTTGTGTGGTTGTGATGTGAGTAACAAACTATTTTGTTTTACGTGTCTTGTTTGAAGCGGGGACGGACGGCGGAGGTGAGACTGTGTTAAAGCATGCAACCATTCTTACATCAAGCACATTGTTCGCGCCGAGGGTAATCGGCCCTTTATTCTTTAATTTTATTTGTAAACATTGTTGAGGATACCCTCACATTTCTTCTTTTCTCTGTCCCCGCTTAATTTGGTGCGCTGTGTGACTGCTAGCCTTTAGTACGGATGAAGCCACGGCCGCGTCGGGATTATCGTCGTATTACCGAGTACGGATACACCCACGGCTGTTTCGGGTTTATCGTCGTATTATTATCGAAGTGCCGCTATGCCGACGGCTGCGTCGGTTATATCATGGTCGCGCGTGCGCCTGCTCCCGTGAACGCTTGAGGAGTTGCCACGTCGCGTGCTGGAAGCGGTGCGTTTTCTTGAGCACCGCACCAGTCCACTACATCGAAGGACCGCAAGAATCATCCCCCTCGTACGAGGGATAACGCCAGGCAGCCGGGTTTGAAGGTAAGTGGTTGTACAGCGATTTCCTTTGTCTAGGGGGCAGAATTCTTTTACCGCTTTATTTAAACCTATGGAAATACTACCCTTGATTGACCATTCTCTCTTTCGACCGCATTTTATGGTTCTTAGAGCCTCATCATTTTGTGGTCTCTCAAGCGTCAACACCAGTCTCCTCTCGGCGTTCGAGCGAAGTGAACGTTTACTTAATTTGGTGACTCACTTGTTTACGTTAGGTACTAAGTGCAATTTATCGGTCGCCTACGAATTCCGTTACGTACCTACCTGACGGGCACAGTGGCCGCCCGGCCATGTAAAACAATGAATGAGCCTACAAATAACGAGTTAAATAGTAGCTTGAGTGACATAAATGAAATGGAGATGGCAGAGATCGCCGAGGGAGATCAACACGAAGCAGATAAGATATTACTGACAGTGAGTGAGGAATCAGAAGAGCAGAGGCCGACTAAGAGAGGAAGAGTGGATGATGAAGATGAAGGATGGATATTACAGCAAAAGAAGGACAAGAAGAGTAAATCAGAAGATACAGGCGTAAAAATTGAAATTTACATTTCCTCAGAAAATAAAATGCCGAAACAGTTAACTTTAGCCAGAATTTTTAAAAGTGAAGGTATCACAGATATTAACAGAGTAAAATACATTAATCCATATAAAATACGTGTTGATACAATAAATGGAAATAGCGCAATTAAACTAGAAAATAGTAAGGAAATTAGCAACAGAGGGTGGAGAATACATAGGGCCATGGAGGTTAATTTTTCATATGGCGTCAATAAGGACATGACATCGATATGACGGAGGAAGAAATCGTCAAGAATATGTCTTCATTAGAACCGGGAGAAATAGTCTCTGTACATAGACTTAATCGCAGAAGTTTTGAAGCGAAGGGGTGGACACCTAGTGAGACAATAAGCATTTGTTTTAAAGGATCCTACCGTCCACCATACGTATTTGTGCATGGATTGAGGATCAGGGTTGATCCGTACGTTTTTCCGGTGTCTCAATGTTATAGGTGCTGGAAGCTTGGGCACACTGCAAAAAAATGTCCGTGCGACAAAATAGTGTGCCCTAAGTGTGGTGGTAATCACGAGAATTGTGATACCACGGTTTTTAAATGCGTAAATTGCAACGGGCAGCATATGGCGCAAGTAAGATCCTGCAAAGTATATCAAAAAGAGAAGAAATTGAGGGACTTAATGGCAGAATTCAATTGTTCCTACCAGACTGCTCGATCCATGTACGTTGAAGTTCATCACCAACAACGAGATAACAATAATTACATAATACCTACCCCCACAATGTCAACAAAAGAAAATGAAGCAAGTACAATAAAACTTAACCAAGTGTCGTCATATGCTGATGTAACAAAAAATAATAATATTACTACGAAAACAACACCACAAAACAAAATACAACTTAAAATTAAGTCACAAAAACAAACGGAACAAGAGGATGACTTTACATTTGTCAGTCACATAACCAATGCGGAGGTATATACTCAGAAAAATACAAATGAGGAATCCGAAGATAAGAACGAAAGAGAAGTAAAGTTCAGTGAGTTTATAAATAGATTAAAGATAATAATATTTATGAAAAAAGATCCTTTACAAGTGAAAGTGCAGAACGTTGTTAAATGCTGCCTGGAGTGGTTAGTATTAATGGTGGTAGAAAACATAGCTGAGTGGCCGGTTCTTAAATTAGTTTATGAATACTTTCTTTCATAATGGCACACAAGCGTAACATTTCTCAATTTAATATTATCCAATGGAATGCACAAAGTATTCGACCTAAGTTGGTGGCTTTTGAGCAATTTTTAATTCAGGAGAAAATTCACATTGCTACCCTTAGTGAAACTTGGTTAGAACCCAACAGCTCTTTATGGATCTCGAGTTACAATGTTTATCGTAATGACAGGCATGACTCATACGGTGGGGTGGCGATTTTCGTTCATAATTCCGTCAAAACTAGTTTACGCACATACAATAGCATAAATAAAGGTATAGAAGTTGTCATAGTACAAGTTCATAACTGTGAACATCTTCATTACATTATATCAGTATATTGCCCTCCGTCGGTACGTACCTGTCAAGCCGATTGGGAACACTTATTTAATTACGTGGATAGGAAAACTATGATTCTCGGTGATTTTAACGGTCATCATACTAATTGGTCACATAAAACTAACCCGAGGGGCTCCCAATTATATGATGCACTGGTAGATAGTAAATTTATTATTCTGAATGACAGTAGTAACTCCACACGTGTAAAGTTAGTGAATAATATATTGCAGAGTTCCTCCCCTGATATCTCATTGGTGTCATCCGATATAGCAATACAATTTAACTGGAGGACTTTCAACGAGAACTTGGGAAGTGACCACCTAATTATAAAAATAACTACAAATATTGAGAGAAACTCGAATTTAATTCACGTACATCGTAATTTTAAAAAGGCTGACTGGATTTCTTATACCAAATCATTAGAGAATAACTTCGATAATTTTAATAAAAATGTAGATAATCCACAAAAGTTTTATGACGACTTTATTCAATATATTAACGTAGCTGCTAACCGTCACATACCGTTTTATAAAACTAACAGCAATCCCGCAAGCTCCTTTGTGCCTAAACCCTATTGGCAACCGTCTCTGTCTAAATGTGTTGCTGAGCGTCGTTTAGCCCTCGCCACATTTAGACGTAACCCCACCCCTCGGAATTTAGAAAAACTTCAAGAAAAAACTCGAGTTGCACAAAGGTTAATCCGACAGGCACGGCTTAAATCCTGGCAAGATTTCTGTTCATCATTGGACAGTAATACCACCCAAAGCGAGATCTGGCGTAAATTGAAGTGGTTGAGAGGTCGTAATGTCCCAAGATCCTATGTTGATAAGGAATAGGCAGAAGTTTTGTTGCATACGTTAACACCTGACTATACGCTCCCCAGTGACCCTAGTTTTGTATCTGGTATAACTAATTTGGATATTCCAATTACTCGACAGGAATTAGACCGATGTATGCGTTATAAAGAAACAACTCCGGGAAGTGACCAGATATCCTATTCAATGTTGTCCCATCTGCCCGATAGTGGAAAGTACATTTTATTATGTTTATTTAATAGTTTTTACTCACTTAGTTTTGTGCCTATTCAGTGGAGGAATATCACTGTTGTACCTATACCAAAGCCGGGTCGTGATCCCGAATCAACAGGTAGTATTCGTCCTATAGATATCTATGATGTCGTGTATCTGTAAAACCTTTCATTGCATTTTATTAAAACGATTAGAGTGGTATATTGAAAAGAATAACATATTGTCACCAGAAACCACAGGATTTAGAAGATGTCATTCCACTATAGAAAATTTAACTAGTTTAGTATCAAGAATACAAACCGGTTTTTCACGAAACAATATAACTATAGCCTCATTTATAGATATTGATAACGCGTATAACAATGTTGATGTTAAAAGTCTGATTCATAATATGCAACAACTTGGTGTGAGTGCGCTAATATGTCGGTATTTGTGGAATTTTCTAAAAGAGAGATATTTACAAGTTCGGGTAGATGCGGAACTCCGTTGTAGAACGACATGTCGGGGCCTGGCACAGGGCGACCCCTTATCACCCTTGCTTTTTAATATAGCATCTGTTAATATTTGTAAACAAATCTATATCTATATATCTATATATCTATATCTATATCTATATATATATATAAAAATGAATTGTTGTTCGTTAGTCTGATTAAAACTCGAGAAAAGCTGGGCCGATTGAGCTGATTTTGGTTTTAAAATGTTTGTCGTAGTCCAGGGCAGGTCTAAACGGTGAGTATGCGGGTGTAAACCGCTCCGCAAGTTCTTAGCCTAAGGCGGAACTAAGTTCGCCGGGTCAGCTAGTAGATAATATTTTTGTGTCACAATATGCGCACGACTTTGTTCTATATGTTACTTGTGTAAGTATTGACGAAGGTACAAAGCAATTACAGTCCGCTTTGAATAAATTAGTTGTTATACTGTGTAATATCGGGCTAGAAATATCGGCTAGTAAGAGTAGAATATGCATATTTAAAAGAGGATATCATCGACAATCTGTTAATTTTTGTGTTGATGGCTTACGTTTACAAGTAGTCGATCACGTAAAATATCTGGGGCTGTGGTTAGACCGATCATTAAGATGGGCTAAACATATAAATGAGTTAAGAGAAAAATGTCAAAGGTTTGTTAATATGTTTAAAGTGCTGGCTGGGTTCCGTTGGGGTATACACCCTAGCAATTTAAGACTTATATATATTGCTATGATCCGCAGTAGATTAGACTATGGAGGATTTTTATATGGTGACAGTTGTAAAACACATTTAAATAAATTGGATAGGGTTCAAAATCAATGCATGCGCGTCATGGGAGGGTTTATAAGATCTACGGCTATATGCAGATATTATCTTGCTGGGAAATTTTGGTTAAAGATGAAGTCTACTTCTAATAACTCAATCATCGACATTGTGGTAACGTTGAAAGACCTTTGTCGTGAAAATCTATATTGGAACAGTAGAAATAAGCCTTTACTGATATCCACCCATGATTTTTGTAAAAATATATCCATTTTTTCGAGTAGGCAGTTAGAGATGTTTTCTCTAGACACTTGGGTCAGCAATGTGAATATTTTGTCAGTGCTACAACCGGTTATCGCGGCTATTAGTAAACCAAAACACCAATATGACTCATGGGAAATGAAGCAATTGTGTTGCAATTTTATAAATACCAATTATGAAGATTTTTATTATATATACACAGATGGTTCCAAAGATAAGGATAGATGCAGTGGTGTAGCCCTTTTCGACCCTCAGACAAATAGTTCAGTCCAATTACAAATTAATGTTAATATATCTATTATGTATACAGAGTTGATCGCTATAGCTGAAGCAATTTCCTACATTAACTCTTTTGAGGGTAGTAAGTATGTTATATTGACAGACTCAAGGAGTGCAATTTATCATTTGGCTCGTTACACCTCGAGCATTCGAGGAGCACCGATAGCCTATAGTATTTTGGATTCAATTTATAAAATGTGCAATAATAACAAAATTGTTAAAATACAATGGATACCTGCGCACATAGGTATACCTGGAAATGAAGAGGCTGATCGACTCGCTAAGGACGCGGTTATAAATGGAACACCATTCTCTTGTTTACCACCTTATACTGACCGCCTGTATTTAGTGAGGAATAAATGTAACCAAATGTGGAAAGAATATTTTGGCGAGAGGTCTGTGACTAAAAGTATTTGGTATAAGACGATACAACCTAATCTGTCCACTTCCCCTTGGTTTGTTGGTTCTGATTTGTGTAGATCTGATGTTGTGATTTCCATGTGGCTTCGATCCGGACACATTCCACTAAACAGCTTTTTATTTTTAATGCGTAAATCCGATTCGCCAAATTGCGACGAGTGCGGTGTCGTAGATGTGTATCATGTGATGGTGGAATGTGCTCGGAACGAAGTCGAAAGGGTCAAATTCCAATTAGAAACAGGAATCAACCTGAATCATATTGGAATGTGCAACAACATTTTAGCTCACCCCTTGTCAAAGAAAGCCAGAATGTTGTACAAGCTTGTCCAAATAGCAGTTAAGCGTAGATCGTAAGTTAATATTGTTAATCGTATGTATGTGTGTACGAGGGTGACATGATCATGCTTGATCAAACCCTCCTTAATCAATAAAGAACAAAAAAAAAAAAGCGTCAACACACATTCAAATTTTCCGGTTCCTTCCCATCCATGAACTGTTTATTCACTTGACAACATGAAGTTTGTCGCTCAATATATTTCGGGCTCAAAGGCCTAGAAATCAAGCCAAAAAAAACTTACAAAACAAAAAAAAATATCCCTCTTCAACAACATCGGAAATGAAGCATCATGGCGTGCCGGCCGGTTAATCATAAAAATTCTATAAATCAATAATTTCCCCTTTGAAACCAACAACAAAGTGACCAGTGAACATCTATGGAGGCCTCCATCACAAATCACAACCCGGAAAGTGTAGCGCTGTAAATCCAGTAAGTCCTTTCCTAATTTGAATCTGTTTGCATGTAATTTCCCAGAGGACGCGCCTAAGAAATAATACTGTAGCGCGTAGGTCGTGTTACGTAGGGCATCCAAACTCGGATACTTATCAACTCCGGAGCTAGTTACGATCTTGAGCAATCAAAACCGGCACTCCGGAGTCGACAGCTTTTTTAGAGATGAATAAAAATGCCCTTAAATTTAATCAATAGAACTTTTTTTTGTTACGAAATGAGTTTTTGTTTAAAAATGTACTGTCTGACAGACTTATGTTATAAGAGACAACTAATACTTATTATATAATAAAAAGTTAAAAAACTAAAACCCAACTACGACAAAAAACGACGCTGAAAAAGTATAAAACAAGATTTTCAGAATACTGAACTGAAGAAAGTTGCTAATATAGTTGCAAGTAAATGGACACAGTAGACTCTACCAAGATGCCTTCGTTGTAAATTGACAATAATGTCTTACGATACTATTCTGAAGTATGCAATATTCACTATTTAGAGATAAATTTTCATGTTTGGAAAACGCAGTCACACGTTATGAAAGTGCTACGGTAGGTATATGTAACGTGTGACTACGCCTCTAAATAGTGAATATTGCATACTTCAGAATAGTATCGTAAGACATTATTGTCAATTTACAACGAAGGCATCTTGGTAGAGTCTATTGTGTCCATTTACTTGCAACTATATTTGCAACTTTGTTCAGTTCAGTATTCTGAAAATCTTGTTTTATACTTTTTCAGCGTCGTTTTTTGTCGTAGTTGGGTTTTAGTTTTTTAACTTTTTATTATTTGTACTATTTTGGTGTTAAAGTGTATTTGTGGCGCATAATATTAATAAAAGTTAAATTGACGAACTAAAAACTAGGTAGTTAACATACGACATCTCTTTTGACTTATGTATCGGCGTATAGTAATATGTAGAGATGTCCTATTTTACTATTTCGTAGCGCTTGAAGCGTAGCGCGTATAGCAACGGTTTCACCGTATGAAGCTCCCGGTTTTTCGTAGTAGCGACGCACATTTGCGTCGATGGCACCGAATGGGTCATGAATTAGTGGATGAGGCCGTTAGTATAAATAGATTGGATGTTTTTCTAACGGTGGTAGGCCATAACATCGGCTGCCGGCAGAAGTTACCACCCACCAGACAAAGTCTTGCCGCCAAGCGATTCGTCGTGTTCCAGCATGATGTCTGGTGAAGCCGTACGGAGGACGCGTCTGAGCACTTTGTGTTGCGTTGTGTGGCGAGTACGATGCGCCAAATGTTGTTGTGTCGGGAGTTTGGTCGTGGAGAGTCTCCAGATCAATCTCCCTCTGGCGCAGCATGGTTGGTCGTGTTGCTCTTGGATTTAACATTGTATCACCTGGCTCAACGGCCGTCATCCTTGCTATTCCTAAGTTTTTTAAGTGAATAGGCTTAATAAACTAGTGCACAGGCATCAAGGATTGCGTCACTGCTTACCATCAGGCGGGATTGCAGTCAAGCGCTAGTTTATAATTATTAAAAAAAAAACTTATATTAAGAGGACCTGGGAAGATTTCTTAATCTATCTAATTCTGCTAACGATCGACTGTCATGTGGATTTTTAAGTAATTTATTATGATCTAAGGCACTTATAAATAATCCCTCTATGGTTTTAACTCTACTGAGAGCGACATAGGCCTGTCCTTTAGCAAACAATGACTTTCCTAGATCTGTAACTTTTTTATCTAGAGTACAACCTTGTAATTTATGTACAGTACAACCCCAAGAAAGAATCAGCGGGAGCATTTTACGCTGAATTTGCCCAGAACCCCTCAAGCCGTCAAATTCAGTGAGGCAAGGCTCGATTTTGATAAGTCCGTTAGTATCTGCTATTATGGATGCGTCGTCAAATTGTATGAGAACAGCGCTTGGCTGTTCTCCTGTTCCAACTGATCGCGCCGAAGAGCAGGCCATTCGAAGGCCTTCACCACTCCCATCGCTCCGTTTACCAAACCCTGGTTTACATTCAAATTTCTACGAAGCATTACTAGGGATTATGTACAAACATAAAGTACTCGTGAAGCTCTTTCAGATGATACCAAATACGGTATATTTATTTTTTTTTTTTTAATATTTATAAACTAGTGCTTGACTGCAATCCCGCCTGATGGTAAGCAGTGATGCAATCGTTGAGTGTAAAGCGCACTAGTTTATTAAGCCTATTCACTTATAAAACTTAGGAATAGGAAGGATGACGGCAGTTGAGCGAGGTGATGCAATGTTAAACCCAAGACCAACACGACCAAACGATGCTGCGCTAGAGGGAGATTGATCTGGAGACTCTCCACGACCAAATTCCCGAGACAACAACATTTGGCGCATCGTACCCGCCACACATCGCAACACAACTGCTCAGACCCGTCCTCCGTACGGCTTCACTAGACATCATGCCGGAACACGACGAATCGCTTCGCGGCAAGACTTTGTCTGGTGGGTGGTAACTTCCGCCGGCAGCCGATGTTATGGCCTACCACCGAGAAAACTAATTTTGTATTAACATAGAACTTTTTGTCCGCTAGAGGGCGTAATACTAAATTTGGTGACAAGCTTTATAGCTCATAACCAACAGAATATCAAGGCCCTTCTAATGGTTCTGCAGTGGTCTTATTCTGACAAGTAGTAAAGAAGCTATCTATGAACGAAAAGATGTGAATTATATGCAATCAGCCCATGAATACAGGTAAAGTCACAAGCAAATGCTAGTAATATATATATATTTAAAATGTACAAACACGGCATATTTATCTTAACTTTATTTTTTTACTCTGTATATTTTGTCCGCTAGAGGGCGCCACGTTAGATTTTGTGAAACTCCATATAGCCTATAACCAGCAGACAATTAAGACGCTTCTAATGATATATCATTTATCGAATTCGAATAAGTAGTTTAGAAGTTACGAGGGAACAGATGAACATACATACATACATAGCCTGTCAAAATCATAACCCTCCTTTTGCTTTGCCGTAGTCGGGTAAAAATACTAGCTATCCGCCCGAGGCTTCGCCCGTGTGGAATTCGGTTATATCGCGCTTTTAGATTCCTCATTTTCGTGTATTAATTATCGTATCAATTAGTTTCTAAGTTTACATGTGCATATTCGTTTGCAATATATTATATTGTTTTAAACAACACACAGCGCCATCTATCACCGAACTGGTATGAAGCTAACAATATTTTTGTTTTCCCTCGGGAATATCAAATTATTCCTGGATAAAAAGTATCCTATTATTAAATCCGGACTTCTAACTCACTTTCCGATTTATAATATTAGTAAGGATTAAAACAATCATAAAATATAAACATCATCATTCATCATCAATCAGTAATTTTGTTTAAAAATTTACTGTCTGACTCTGACAGGCAGATGATATTTTATAGACAACTAATGCGCGTTGTAAAATGTTGCAACAATCATAAAAAATAAACATATGTTTAGCGAGGATCTAGTCTTTTTTGTTTAAAAATTTACTGTTCGACAGGCAGACGTTATAATAGACAACTAATACGCGTTGTAAAATGTTACAACAATCAACAATCATGAAAAATAAACATTTGTTTAGCAAGAATCAGTAATTTTGTTTAAAAATTTACTGTCTGACTCTGACAGGCAGATGATATTTTATAGACAACTAATGCGCGTTGTAAAATGTTGCAACAATCATAAAAAATAAACATATGTTTAGCGAGGATCTAGTCTTTTTTGTTTAAAAATTTACTGTTCGACAGGCAGACGTTATAATAGACAACTAATACGCGTTGTAAAATGTTACAACAATCAACAATCATGAAAAATAAACATTTGTTTAGCAAGAATCAGTAATTTTGTTTAAAAATTTACTGTCTGACTCTGACAGGCAGATGATATTTTATAGACAACTAATGCGCGTTGTAAAATGTTGCAACAATCATAAAAAATAAACATATGTTTAGCGAGAATCTAGTCTTTTTTGTTTAAAAATTTACTGTTCGACAGGCAGACGTTATAATAGACAACTAATACGCGTTGTAAAATGTTACAACAATCAACAATCATGAAAAATAAACATTTGTTTAGCAAGAATCAGTAATTTTGTTTAAAAATTTACTGTCTGACTCTGACAGGCAGATGATATTTTATAGACAACTAATGCGCGTTGTAAAATGTTGCAACAATCATAAAAAATAAACATATGTTTAGCGAGAATCTAGTCTTTTTTGTTTAAAAATTTACTGTTCGACAGGCAGACGATATAATAGACAACTAATACGCGTTGTAAAATGTTACAACAATCAACAATCATGAAAAATAAACATTTGTTTAGCAAGAATCAGTAATTTTGTTTAAAAATTTACTGTCTGACTCTGACAGGCAGATGATATTTTATAGACAACTAATACGCGTTGTAAAATGTTACAACAATCATAAAAAATAAACATTTGTTTAGCAAGTTTCTAGCCTTTTTGTTTAAAAATTTACTCTCTGACAGGCAGACGTTATAATAGACAACTAATACGCGTTGTAAAATGTTACAACAATTAACAATCATAAAAAATAAACATTTGTTTAGGAAGAATCTATCTCACCCTCGCTCTAGGCGGTCGAGACCCTCGCGCTTGGCGGTCGGGACGCACGCCATGACTTCCGCGATCCTAGTGTGATTTGTTCCTACCCTTTCGCGGAAGGTCGTCAATTGTGTAGCTGTGTGTGGCTGCTACAGTACTTCCCCCCTTAGCGCGAAGCGTACGTAGCGTGCAGGCGTCTTGACGATCCTGCCTGATCTGGTACGTTGTTCCCTCGTATGCTGGGCTGGAAGTAGGCTGGATCGCTCGTCTGCGGTCGCTGCAGATGCTGGAGTCGGGGCTGTGGTTTGCTCGTCTGTGATAGCTGCAGGTGCTTGATTGGTCTTGCTGTTCGCTCGCTGCTTGGGATCATCTTCTGTGTTGATTGTGTACGCAGGTTTGAGGCGATCGATCGATATATTGCTTGATCGTCCTGGTAGTTGGATTGTGAAGTACTTTTCCTTGCGTTCGGTGATCCTGTATGGACCTTGGTATGGATGCTGCAGAGGTTTGCGGACGGTGTCATCGCGTACAAACACGTGGCTACATTTTTGTAGATCGTTGTGCACGAACATACATCGCTTGTTTGCATGCGATTTGTATGTCTTATATATCTATTGTGATTAGCGTAGTCGTGGTCCATTTTCGATGTGGCTGGTGTTGGTGATATGAAATCGACGGGTAGGCGTATGGCTTGACCGTAGGTGAGTTGCGCTGCGCTTGTGTTAGAGTCGGAGTGGATAGCGGCTCGTAGACCCATTAAAACAGTGGGCAACTCGTAGATCCATTTGTTGCTGTTTTCTAGTCTAGCCATGAGTGCGGCTTTTAATGTTCTGTGCCAGCGTTCGACGATTCCGTTACTCTGCGGGTGGTACGCAGTAGTACGGGTTTTTTCTGCCCCGAGTAATTGAGCTAGGTCTTTGAATAGTCGACTTTCAAACTGTCGTACTTAATCAGTTGTGATTCTTATTGGACAACCGAAACGGGATATCCAAACTTCGTAAAGCTTTCTTGCGATGATTTCAACGGTTGTCTCCTGAAGTGATACAGCTTCGGGCCATCGTGTGCACCGGTCGATTATCGTGAGCAAGTATTTGTGTCTACATGCTGATTTAGGTAGCGGTGCAACGATATCGTAATAATAATTATTTATTTCCAAAAAGCTTATTACTATTACACATGACATGCGGCAACAATTTCAATTAAAATATGAGAGTTTAGCGTCTGTAGCCGAACTAGGCATAGCCTGTATTTCGGCTATCAGCACCATTCCCCTCGTGAACTACAACAAGAATGTGCCAGTCAAAAGGCATATACAATTACATTAGTGCTGTGTAAAATACAGAATAATAAAGAACAATAAAATAATAATAATTGATTAAAATAATAATAATAATTGATTAAAATACAAAGAAATACAAAATTATAATTTTTGAGTAATTTAGAAATTAAATTGAAAAAAAAAATAATTTGAAAAAAAAAATAATGAATTAATTTGAAAAAAAAAAAAATAATTTGAATACATCGATTAAATGGAATAAGTTGATTACATGCATATATATGTTTTTTATTGCATGGCTGTGTGAGTGGCTTATGATAATGTGTGTGTATGTGTGTTTGAGTAAATATGCAGTGACATGTGGAGATGAGTGTGAATGTGAGTGATGAGTGTATTGGTGAGCTGTGTAGTAGTTTTATCTTTATTTTCTGAGCTCTTCTCTGAACAGTATTCCTAAAGAGGTACGTATATTAATTGTTCCGTCTCCTCGTAGTTTAAATTCTGTAAGAATTGGGATACTTTAATTTTGCATTGTTTTGTAGTCAATGTGTATATATTTATTGATTTGTTAATTTTATTGTAAAGGAAAGGGCCTAGAAATCTTAGAAATCTTTTACCAAAGGTTGTTTTAAAAGTACTTAAGTAGTCGCATACATGATGTTTACGCCGTTTCTGTAGTAACACCGGGTTGTAGGGCTGTTTTTTATGTTCATGTAGGACAGTTTTAAGTATGTATAGTTGTCTTACAGTCAAAATGTGTTAGTAAGTTAATAGAATATGTTGAAATCGTTCGCTCGGTGGAAATGTTGCGCTGTCACTATGATTGTGTCGTTGTACTTTGGAGAGCTGAAACGAATTGCATGTTTTAGTCCACTCACCGATGTCGGTATTTATTGAGGGCCAAAACAATCGCTCTTGCATCAGCTTCCGTTTAGTTCGTACTCCTGGGTGGCTGGGTCTGTGCACGGCGTTGAAAGCTATGCGACGAAAATCAGCTGTTAGATATGGACGAACATGTGACGTTGATGTTTCGCAGAATATTGGCTTGTTGGTACCAGGTAAGATGATTTTCTTGAGTTGTATGTTGGCCTGTTAAGTTAATGTAGGTATACAACTGTCGTTTTCTTGAGCTTGAGATAACTCGTCGTAATTGATGGGTGATGGCGTGTCGATGGTCTCGACGCGCGATAGTGCATCTGCGACAATATTTTGTGCCCCGCTCAAGTGTCGGATGTCTGTAGTGAACTCTCTTATGAACAGTAGCTGCCGGATTCGCCGTTGTGTGTCGTTATCAGACGGAGGTTTGCGAATCGCGTAGGTCAGCGGTTTGTGATCGGTATAAATGATGAGTTCTTTCCCTTCAAACATTTTTCGAAAGTGTTTTACTGCCATATATATTGACAGTAGCTCCCGATCATTTGTACTATATTTCTTTTGTGTTTCGGAGATTTTTTTTGAAAAATACATGAGTGGCACCCATTGTTCTTGGTTTCGCCATTGTTGGAGGGATGCCCCGGCGTAGGTAGCAGATGCGTCACAAAAAATGGCAATTCGGTCGTCAGGCGAATTGGATGGGCAAGACAATAAAGCAGCGCCTATTATGCTCTGTTTGCACAACTCAAAGGCTTTTGTCGACTGATTGTCCCACTTTACTTCCGTTTTGTCTCTTTTTTTTTTTAATCATGAAGGAGCGGATTAAGAGGGCTTGGAGGTGGGCTGCATTGGGAATGCTGTCGCGGTAGAAATTTATCATCCCCATAAATCTTCGGTAAGTCTTGAATGGTTTTTGGTTTGGGGTACTCTATTATTGCAGTAACTTTGTCTTGGTGGCTTGATTCCCTTGCTTGATACTTCGTAACCTAGGAACTTGACTGTTTCGCTGCCGAAGACAGACTTAGATGGATTTATGGGGACACCATACGTGTCTAATCGGCGTAAAACTTCCTGCAGATCTCCGATGTGGCTCGCTTCACTTTCAGATGCAACGATAACATCATCAATGAATGGAAACGCGTAGTCTATTCCGTTGAGTACTTCGTGAATGAATCGTTGGAATGTCTGTCCGGCATTCTTGAGACCTGGCCACATTCGTGGAAATTCGAACAAACCGAATGGCGTAGTGATCGCTGTCTTTTCGATATCAGGCTCGAAAATTGTTAATTGCGAATTGGCTCGATTTAAATCGAGAGTGGAGAAGATTTACTTGCCGTGAAGCAGGTAGGTAAAATCTTTGAGGCGTGGAACTGGATAGCCATCGGGTTTAGTGACGTCATTGAGCCTTCTGTAGTCACCATAAATTCGTAAATCGCCTAAATCGCGTCGTAAATTTTCTTAGGAACGACATGTAGCGGACTGGACCAAGGGCTTTTGCTTGGTCGGCAAATTCCTTGCTGCATCATGAGTTCAAATTCTTACTTCACGGGCAGGTAGCGTTGTGGAGGAAGAGGTCTGCACTTGCTGTATACTGGTGGGCCAGTAGTTTCGATGTGGTGTTCTACCCTGTGTTTGGGAGTATCCTTCATGCATGACATGATAGTTCTTATTTCAGGAACTTGTCGAGATCATGCGTCGGAACACGTACCACGAACGACTTGGAGTACGTGCTGTGGCGCTGCTCCAACACCTCGACCCTCACAGTCAAATTAGACTTGACGCGCAGATACTCCACTATCCCCTCAGCCTTCGTGGAGTGATGCAGTCTGAACACGTATAGCATCGTCTACGGTACTGATGAACGCAGCAGCATGTTAGGTCCTGCAAGCGCAGTACCGCACTGGTTCCGACAAGGAGGCATCTTCTTCTTCTCTACCTTGATGAAACCATCCTTATCGCACGTGTCCTTCTCTGGACCCAGTTTATTCGAAACCTGATTTAGTTTCGACAGGCTCTGTATACCCCCTATCGTTTATTCCGCTCGTTTTACGTGCGAGTTTTGTGGCTCAACAGGCTTTTTAGCGGCTGTTATTGCAGCGTAGGCTCGTTTGGGGGTGGACGAAACTACACACGTCGTTGTCTCCACCGGTGTCGAGGCAGGGGCGGTGGCGGCACGCGTTGCAACGCATGCATTCTAGGCAGCTGGTGACGCATTCGAGCCCGCCGACTCGAAACTGCAAATGGAGGCGTTTTGTGCACCACGACGGGTGTTAACATTTACGGCGTCATCGCTCGGTGACCTACTTGCAGAAATTGCATTACGCAACAACACTAAAGTCAAATGATTGCAGCTGCTCTATCCACCCTGCTACTTGTCTTCTCCTTGTCTCTGAACTGAAGCAACCACGGTAAAGCAGCGTGATCGGTGCGAAGTGTAAACTGTCTCCTAACCAAATATTTTTTGAAATGTTGTAAAGTCTTAACAACGGCTAAAAGTTCTCGACGGGTAATGATTTTCCAGACCAAAAAGGAAATACTGTGTGCATTTCCTTTCTGGTCTGGAAAATCATTTGCTGGAATATGCAATAAAGACTTGCCTATATCTCCTTGTGTTTGAGAGAGAACTCCTCCAATGCCAACATTGCTAGCATCTGTGTCTACCAAAAATCGGCCTTTTCTTAAATTAATTAATATTAAACTAAATTCTTCACAAACCGACGGTACCTATGCGGGTATGCGCACAGTTTTAAAACCTACCACAGTTTTAAAACGATTAGTAGGCCACTTCGACACAACTTTAATTTTTCAGGGTCTGTTCGAATTCCTTACGCCGAAATAATGTGTCCCAAGTATCCAACCTCTTTCTGGAACAGTGTACATTTACTAGGAATGAGTTTTAAATTCGCTTCGCGTGTTTTCTAGAATACTGTCTCCAAATTGTGTTGGTGTTCTACGAAGTTTCGTCCTATAATGGTTATGTCTTCCAAGTAGACTAGGCATGCACCAAGTAACCCCACTAAGATGCGTTCCATTAGGCGATCGAATGTAGCTGGAGCATTGCATAGTCCCAAAAGGCATGGCATTGATTTGCCAGATACCATTTTCAGAACCAGTGGTGAAAGACCTGCTGACAGATTTCCACTTGCCAATATCCACTTTTGAGGTGAACTAATTTTAATTATTTTGGAGACTGGATGGCACTTTTTATTTGAGGTATGAAATTTCGATATCAAGATTCTCCGCCAATATTATATAGACAAATGATCAAAATTCCTACATTTTGTAATGTATTCATGCCATGGATGGTAGAATAACAATTGGGTTTAGTATCCTATCTTTTATTTTTGAAGCAGAACTTGAGCCGTAGGGATCTGTAGTGTGATGTGAACTTGAGCCGTAGGGATCTGTAGTGTGATGTGAACTTGAGCCGTAGGGATCTGTAGTGTGATGTGAACTTGAGCCGTAGGGATCTGTAGTGTGATGTGAACCCGACTATTTGTTCGTTCTACGAGCTCGCAACGTGAGCGAGCACCCGTATGTATTTATTATTCTTCTGTCATTTGACATGAAGTATTTGCAATAGTTGTGTGATACTATGCTAATTATATCCACAGTGGTTAAATTTAAAAGCTAAATGTGATTATGAGACGCATCATGAAAAAAAAAAAACTAAAGTCATTAAATTTTCTACGCCGAATATCAGACAGCTAAGTACCAATGTTCGACTGAATGGAGTAGAGTTGATCCCTGTCGAGTCGACAGTTTTTCTTGGATTAACTATTGACGCCAAGTTACAGTGGGGTCCTCACATTGAGAAGCTGTCGGGAAGACTCAGTTCTGCCGCCTTTGCTGTTAAGAAAATTAGTCAGATAATCGATGTGGATACCGCCAGAATTGTTTATTTTAGTTATTTTCATAGTCTTATGACTTATGGGATTCTTCTCTGGGGAACTTGTGCGGACATCAATACCATCTTTGTTTTACAGAAGAGGGCTGTTCGAGCCATTTACAACCTTGGTCCTAGAGATTCTCTTAGAGAAAAGTTCAAAGAGGTGAACATTCTGACTGTAGCTCATCATCATCATCATCATTTATTTATTCATAACAATTTACATTGTGTTGAACATTGCATATAAAATTAAAATAGAATACCACATGCGGCTATAAAATTGAAAAATGTCAATTTGGAATATAAATAAAAACATAAGCACAGACAAACATAACAAGTCAATCAATTATACATGTGTCAATAGATATATAAACTAATGTCAGCTATGATTACAAGAACATTTAAAAAAAATATATAATAAATAAATAATGTCAAATGCGTAGTTATAGTCAAAGCATAATGTTACAGTCAAAGTTAAGGAATTCAGTTGAAAGCGTATTCACTGGTACTTTATTTATTTGTATCATTTGACATGAATTCTGATACTGAGTATAAACATCTTTCCAACAAGAAGGTTTTTAATTTATTTTTAAATAAATGACTATTATATATTAACAATTTCAAATCAGTTGGTAACCTATTGAATAATTCAACTGCTTGGTATCTGGAGCAATGCCTGACCACGTTAAAATTTGGTGACAACTTGTGTTTAAACTCCTTTCTTCTTGTGCTTTCTCTTACCTTACGTTCCTCTTGTGATTCATACTGATGAATATACTTAGCAAAGTAACAAAGTATAACCAATATATATAAACTTGGTACTGTCAAAATATTCAACTTTTTAAAATGCTCTCTACATGATTCTGTTTGTGAGATTCTTACTAAAGTCCTTATAGCACGTTTCTGTAAGATGAACGCTTTCTGACAATTATAGTTGTAGCTGTTACCCCAAAGCATGATGCTATACCTAAATCTAGCTTCGATAAGCGCATAATATACAGCCTTTAGATGCTTTAAATCTAAAATATCTCTAAGGCTCCTGAGTGCATAGCATGCTGATGAAATAGAAGAGTCAATAGCAGCTAGTTCATGTTTCCAATTTAAGTTCACATCTATGTTAATACCTAAGAACTTGACTTTATCTACTAAGTCAATCTTGTCTCCATTAATTTGTATGTCTAGATTGTCATTATTACGAGTTGTTGTCTTGAATAAAGTAATGTTGGTTTTACTTGTATTTAGCAAAAGGCTATTAGCTGTAAACCAATCGTAAAGATTTTTAAGTGTTTCGTTTACAACTTGGGTCAATTCTTTTAAGTCATTAGCCCCTATTATTATATTAGTGTCATCCGCAAAGACGACAAGTTTTACATTAGGTTGAGTGTGATGCATAAAGTTCAGCAAGTCATTTGTAAATATGACAAATAGGATAGGCCCCAAAATTGACCCTTGAGGTACACCACGTTGTATCTTTGTGATTTTAGACGTGTATACAACTTCGTGATTGTTTCTATCGATGCTTTTAATTTCTACAGACATTCTTCTATTATGTAAGTAGGATCTCAAGAGAGTTAAGGAATTGCCTCTGATACCGTAATGTTCTAATTTAGTCAGTAATAATTCATAGTCAATAGTATCAAAAGCCGAGCTGAGGTCGATAAATAGTCCAGCCACTTTCATTTTGTCATTTAATTTATTAATTACATCATATATAAGAGTGTTTATTGCATCAGAACAACCAACGCCTTTCTGGTATCCAAATTGTCTTTTATTAATTATTTTATTGACATTCAAATGTACCACTAGCCTTTGTTTAATAATTTTCTCAAATATTTTGGATAAGGTTGGCAGAAGGGATATAGGTCGGTAATTTTTTGGATCAGTCTTTATGCCTTTCTTGAATACTGGGATTACTTTAGCTAGTTTGAACTGGTCAGGGAAGACTGACTCTTCAAAACATTTATTGAAAAAACCAGAAAGAGGATCTGCCAAAGAGTCCATGTTCTGCTTTACTATTGAAATCGGTAAGTCATCAAAACCGCTAGATTTTTTATTGTCCATCCTACTAACAATTTTTGTGATTTCCGACGGTGTCGTCGGATAAAAAATTAAATCACTATCTACTCTTTTAGTAGTCTCGAATAGGAAGGACATTGCCCTTACTTTTTCTTTGTCACCCATAGAGGATTTCAACACAAAAGTGTCAACGAATTGATTTGCGACCTGCTGGGGATTAGTTATCACTTTATTGCCTACTTTTAATATAATAGTCCTATACTGCCTATTTGTTGTCTTCTTTGTACTTTCATTTACAATTTTCCACGTCAATTTTGTTATATCTTTAGCTTCACAATATATATTTGAAAATCTTATGTATGTTCATAAAAATATCTCGAATTTTAAGAAAATAAGCGATATTCATAATATAAATACCAGGAACAAACACAATGTTGCTGTACATCACACTCGTCTCCACAGAGTAGGCAACTCGTTCATGGGTCAATGTATACACTTTTACAACAAGCTTCCCATGGACATTCGAAACTTACCCATTAAACGATTTAAGAAGACAAAAAAGCTTGGGACTGAGCTGCTCGCTCTGTTAAGCATTGTTATCCATACTAATATTATAAATGCGAAAGTAACTCTGTCTGTCGGTCTGTCTGTCTGTCTGTCGGTCTGTCTGTCTGTCTGTCTGTTACGCTTTCCCGCTTAAACCTCTCAACCAATTTTGATGAAATTTGGCACAGACAATCTTTAGACCCTGAGAAAGAACATAGGCTACCTTTTATCCCGGAAAAATTTGATGTTCCCGAGGGAAATCTAAAAAGCGCGATATAACCGAACTCCACGCGGGCGAAGCCGCGGGCGGAAAGCTAGTTAAGCAATATGCGTAATTATAAGGTAAATTATTGTAAACATTTTCATTTTTAATGTCTGGACTTGAAAAAGACGATGATCCCTGAGTTTGTTTCGGCTATTTCTTCTCAGAGGTAGTCAGTTAGGAAATGCCGGCTTCATCTAGTTAAAAAAATAAAATAAAAATTAAACATGACGTGTAAAAGTGATCAATGATCCTACTTGCTTAATAAACGATTTCATTTCATTTCAGGGCACTGTTCAGTATCTCATAGGACAAAACTTTGAACACTAAATAATACAGGGTGTCAGGGACATCAGCGCGTAAACAGGAAGATACGAATTACACCTGTAGCAGCCACACACATGCTACACAATTCCGACGACCCGCCGCGAAGGGTATATAAATCACACTAGGATCGCGGAACTCATGGCGCGCGTCGCTGCGACCCCGTTGTGAAGGTGCCTATAAATCTCACCCCCGGAACTCCGGAAGCACATCTATTGACCAACGGCCGATGGTGGGAACCATAGCGAGCTGTCTTGCACGTGAATTGTGAATTGCAATCTTTTTCAATTGTGAATCACACGCCGCGGCCTCCCTCGATCAACGAATGAGCATCGAGGACGCACGCGCCACCCCGAGGACCTCTGCGGTCAGCACTATTGGCTACCCCACTATTGTAGACATCTTGCTAAGTTTATTTAAGTTAGTGCATAGCTTGTAAGAGGCATTCCATTCACATTCTGTTCCTGTTCACACTCTAGTAAATAATTATCTTACGTCACATTATTGTACACGTCATATACATTGTACTCTTTTACAAACGTGCAATATACAACGTACGATCTATCTGAGTTTTAATTACGTAACACGACCTACGCGCTACACACCTAAACGCGCTACTACCGCCTATACGAAACAGCAGGAGCAGGCCTTTATATTTCCACCCTTGGTAGAAAGAGGGGGATATTACGCGAATTTACCATTTTTTACTCAACCCAAGAAAGTGCACAACGCCGCTTAATAAGCTTTTATTTCCAGCATCGACGACCCGTACTTCAGTTATATGTGAGTGTGTAGGGCTTTAAACGGCTGCCATTTAAAGATGAAGCGTGTTAAGCAAAAATGTTATTTGTCACCAGAGTTACCTACGTCAGCTGCTGGAGGGCGTGGCGTACTGCCACGCGCACCGCGTGCTGCACCGGGACCTGAAACCGCAGAACTTGTTAGTGGACGCCGAGGGCAACATTAAATTGGCCGACTTCGGCCTGGCGCGCGCCTTCGGCATCCCCGTGCGCGCCTACACGCACGAGGTGGTGACGCTGTGGTATCGCGCGCCCGAAATCCTGCTCGGTGCCAAGTTCTACTCCACCGCCGTGGACGTGTGGAGCCTCGCCTGTATCTACGCCGAGATGGCGAGCGGGCGCACGCTGTTCCCGGGCGACAGCGAGATCGACCAGCTGTTCCGCGTGTTCCGCGCGCTGGGCACGCCGGGCTCGCACGTGTGGGCGGGCGCGCGCCGCCTGCCCGAGTACCGCGCCGCCTTCCCGCGCTGGCCTGTCCGACCCGCGCGCGCCCTGCTGCCCGACGCCGTGTGCGCGACACCACACGCTGGCGCGCTGTTCGACGCCATGCTCCGCTACGAGCCCAGCGAGCGCGTGCCGGCTCGCGCCGCCCTGCTGCACCCGTACCTGGCCGACGCGCGCCGCACGCCGCCCGACCTGTCGCGCGCGGGCTCTGTGTTACACTAACTGTTCGACGCCATGCTGCGCTACGAGCCCAGCGAGCGCGTGCCGGCCCGCGCCGCCCTGCTGCACCCGTACCTGGCCGACGCGCGCCGCACGCCGCCCGACCTGTCGCGCGCGGGCTCTGTGTTACACTAACTGTTCGACGCCATGCTGCGCTACGAGCCCAGCGAGCGCGTGCCGGCCCGCGCCGCCCTGCTGCACCCGTACCTGCTCGACGCGCGCCGCACGCCGCCCGACCTGTCGCGCGCGGGCTCTGTGTTACACTAACTGTTCGACGCCATGCTGCGCTACGAGCCCAGCGAGCGCGTGCCGGCCGGCGCCGCCCTGCTGCACCCGTACCTGGCCGACGCGCGTTGCACGCCGCCCGACCTGTCGCGCGCGGGCTCTGTGTTACACTAACTGTTCGACGCCATGCTGCGCTACGAGCCCAGCGAGCGCGTGCAGGCCCGCGCCGCTCTGCTGCACCCGTACCTGGCCGACGCGCGCCGCACGCCGCCCGACCTGTCGCGCGCGGGCTCTGTGTTACACTATAATTCATTATGTTTAACTTACTAATTATAATAAATGGCTCTATTGCACACAAACAATGTTTGCTACTCACAAACTACTTGTCCATACCTGAGATCATGATTAAAGTGTTTTAAACACTTTCAACCATTATGAATTCCAGTCCACTCCCTTTCATCAAAGGGAAGCCTGTGTCCCGGCATTACGAACATGATGAGCCAATCATGTTCTTCAACCTTATTATGTATCTGTCCGGTGACAACATGCCATTCAGCATGCTAACACTATTATAGAATAGAATACTCTTTATTATGTACA
Source organism: Sesamia nonagrioides (assembly GCA_017933935.1). Lineage (NCBI taxonomy): Eukaryota > Metazoa > Arthropoda > Insecta > Lepidoptera > Noctuidae > Sesamia > Sesamia nonagrioides. The sequence goes on from JADWQK010001369.1 coordinate 203,841, forward strand.
CCATATAGATTACAGAACATAAATACAGTATGTTAAATAACAGAGGGCGTTCCCTTAAACTCGTTAATATATATCATTAATAGATTAAAATAAAAATATCAGCATAGAAAAATAAGCATAAAAAAATCCGAATAAAAAAAAATCTAATTGGAAATAAATTTGAAACCTCCTGTTTTAAATCAAAATAGTAGTCGTCATGCATAAATAAATTGCGACGTTGCCGTCTTTCATGTTCGCGTGTACAGTGTGTTTCTTTTACATGTCAATTTAAAATTTTTATTGAATATTTTCTTATTTGAAAAATTTTTAAAACATTTTGTTTTCGAATGGAAATATTTTTTTTAGCATGTATGTATGCTATACTATTTCGGGTTAACGGGAACGCCCTCTGTTAGTTAACACACTGTATAAAGATTTTACAAAGGGTGACACAATGGGCGGTCTTATCGCTAAGAGCGATCTTTTACAGACAACCTTTGGATGGAATAGTAAGGGGAAGGAGAGAGAAATAGTATAGGTAGTCTACAGTGTACTGTTTACATAGAGTATATAATAAATATATATGTTAAATGAATCATACTAGTTAAACTAAATGTATACATCTAATTAATAAACATCATACAAGAGCAAATAAAATATAATGACATGTTTAAAGAGACAGGAAGTGCTTTTTTTATCATAGTTTTAAAAGTGGATAGAGTTTGAGCTCGCCTTATGGACACGGGCAAGTCATTCCATAGCCGAACTACTTGTACAGTAAAGGACTTATCGTAGAAACTAGTGGAATGCATCGGCATCTCTAACATCAGGTTTTCCGATGACCTCAGACATTTCCTATGTGTGTCATCATCATCATCAACCTTTTAGAGCCCCACTACTGGGCACAGGTCTCCTCTCATACAGAGAAGGATTGAGCGTAATCACCACGCTTGCTCAATGTGGGTTGGCCTAGTGGTTAAAACACCAGCCTCTCAAGTATGGGTGTGCGGGTTCGATTCCAGGTCAGGCAAGTACCAATGTAACTTTTCTAAAGTTATATGTACCTTCTAAGTATATCTTGGACACCAATGACTGAAGATGAAGGAAACCTGGACATTATGTGTGTCATGAAGGAATTTAAAACGTTCTTTAAGATAAGAGGGGGTTTTAGGATTAAACAAAATGCTATAGAGCTGAAATAGGATATGAGAATTCCGGCGAAGACGAATAGAAAGCCACTTAAACTTTGTACGAAATTCAGATATGTGATCATATTTGCGCAGGCCAAATATAAATCTTATGCAAAAGTTTTGAAGTCGCTCAAGTTTACCTAGTTGTGCTTCAGTAAGATCTGGATAACTGACATCTGCCTAGTCAAGGATGGGAAGTAAAAGTGATTGTGCAAGTGCAATTTTAGCGGCAGTAGGAAGAAGTTCCGCAATCGTCTCACGACTTACCAGATGCAAAAATGTTGCGACTGACATTCTGTAGCTGTGGATCCCAGGAAAGATGCTTGTCGAACCAAACACCAAGGTTCTTAACCTTCTCACTGAAAGGTATAGCAGTTCCGTTAAATTGAACTTGGGGAAGTTGCGACCAGTTTATCTTGGGGAGCATCCTTGAACTGCCAACAACAATGACCTGAGTCTTCGATGGATTAACATGCAACCCATGCGCCTCACTCCACTCACAGATTGAGAACAAATCTTTGTTGGTAATTTGAATGGCCTCATCTAAATTTGAGTGGCCAGCTTGTTGATAAATCTGCAAATCGTCTGCATAAAGGTGGTAGGAGGAAAGAAGGTTTTTGGTGATGGAGTTGATAAATATTGCGAAAAGTAAAGGAGATAAAAGGCCGCCCTGAGGTACACCGACAGACATATAGCACCACGAAGAGCAAGACTTCTATGCATACGTTGTCGATGGCCATACAGGTAACTACGAAACCAGTCAATCGCCGTTGGAGATATGTTAATCGAGCGAAGCATGCCAAGCAGGATATCGAAATCGACAGTGTTGAAAGTATTACTAAAATCCAGTAGGTAAGCAAAGAACCGTCAGATTTCCCTGCTCCATACCTAAGCGTATATCATCAGTGACATTAATTAAGGCTGTGGTGGTACTGTGACCAGGACGAAAACCAGATTGGAAAGGATTCAGTAGACTATTCTTACAAAGAAAAGTACCGAGCTGATTATGGACAAGGCGTTCTAGGACTTTGGAGAGGAAAGGCAAGATGGAGATGGGACGGTATTCAGAAAACGAAGTTGGATTGGATTTTTTTTGGGTAATGGAATGACCGGCCGGCATCTTTCCACATCGATGGAAAGGCACCATGGGATACAGAGTAGTTAAGGATGTAGCACAGGATAGGACGGATCTCGTCGAGAACAGGGAGTATCATTTTCCGACTTACACAATCACTACCGACTGCGTTAGACGTGATCGAAAGTATGCTCTTCTTAACATCACAATCAGTGAATTGACTAAAAGTAAATGGGTCATGGTCCGGAGTTGGTAGATTCGAAAGGTGGTCGATAGTAGTCGCATTTATGATCCCATTACAGTGGGGCGAAGAGGAGAAGTGTTGATTCAGTAGATCAATATCCAAGTTTTTGGGAAGCGATTCTTGGCGTGATTTTCTAACACCCATGGATTTGAGAAACTTCCAGACTTTTGCTGGATCTCCGTTTTCAACTGAAGTGTGGATATAGCCGCGTTGTGCATCTCTACATACCTTATTGCAGCGATTGCGTGTGTTAGGATAGCAGAGTGTGGGTTATTAAATAATATTAAAGCAGACATTATAGAAGAAACATTATGTCTATATTTACTTACAACATTACACACTGGGCATATTTAGAATCATCAGCAGTACAAATTACATAAGACCGAGCACATAAGAATTATGTGCCTATATAACTGGTAGTGTGCTCGGTCCGACGGCTCGATGAAGACTCCCTACTAAGTTTTTTTTTTTTTTTTGATATGGCATCTCATAGTTGACCTAGAGAGGTCGTCACTATTTAACCGGGCTATCCTGTGGCTGCCTTAAATGAATTTAAAGCCTCCAGCCAGGGCTATTAAAAGCTAAGCGACTACGCTAAGGGCACCCCATAGTGGGGTACGAACCTCGGCTTAGGGTGTCACTAGAAGAACAGCAAGGGACGGCTGGATCGATTTCTTATATTTGATTCGGTTTGATGACCGCGGCGTTTCCTAGTACTAGCTCTGAGAAGAAACGTCCGAAACAAACTCAGAGGTCATAGTTGGGAGTTTATATTTACTGGCTCAGCTGCGGCGCGGGCTGGCCGTCATCGGACAAGGGACGGGGGAGGGGGCTGCTACGTTGAACGCGTCGCGATGGACCTCGGCGGCGAGGTCGGTAGGTCGGTCTTTTCTTGTGTATTGTGCTGGTGGCCCTATTGGCCTCTTGGAGGAGGGTTATGGGGTCATCGGGGTCTGTGAGGGCATGCCGTGGACGGCGAAGCTTGGAGATGGTGGAGGGGGTATAGTTAGCAGCCGCTGCTATTAGGGGATTGCGGTGCTTGGCGGCAGTGTCAAAGAAGTGTTTGGAAAGACGTTTCATGAACTGCTGGATGGTGGGGATTTTGAGATCGAGGTGGAGGATCTCATTACGGACGAACCAAGGGGCGGTTGTGGCTTTACGGAGGAAACGGTTTTGGATTACTTGCATCCTATGGATATGACGCGGCTTGGCATGTGCGAAGACTGGACAAGCGTATGTCATAATCGGGCGTATGCATGCTGTGTACAAGCGCATTTTGCACCTGAGCGACAGTTTGCTACGCGGGTTGAGGAGGGGGTGGAGTCGACCCAGAGCGAAGGCGGCGCGTGAGCCGACCGCCTTAATGTGCTCTGAGAAGTTGAGGTGTTGGTCGAGAATCACACCTAGGTATTTGGCTTGCTTCTCCCAAGGGATCGGCTTGCCGTCCATGGTGATGGGCCGTGGAAGGGTGACTTTGCGTCGCGGTTTCATGTAGAGTACCGCTTGGCTTTTTGGGGGGTTGACTTCGATCCTCCACTTCTTAAACCAGTCAGCAAGGTAGTTGACCGCTCTTTGAAGATGGAGGCGAATCCGGTCTGGATTGAGTCCAGAGCAGTAGATGGCTGTGTCGTCTGCGAACAGAGCGAGTTGTGCCTTACTGCTTTTCGGGATATCGCTGGTGAAAAGCGTGAAAATGAAGGGGGCTAATACAGAGCCCTGGGGGACACCTGCATGGATGGGGCGGGGGGAGGAGAGTGCTCCCTCGATTTTATAACGAAAGGTGCGGTTTGACAGGAAGTCCCGTAAGATGAGGACGAGACGATCAGGCACACCGAGTTGGTACAGCTTATAGATTAAGCCGTTGTGCCAGACTTTATCAAACGCCTTCGCTACGTCAAAGTAAACTACGCCTGTATACATACCACGCAGGAATCCTGCGTGTATATGTTCAGTGATACGTAGGATCTGTTGGGGACAGGAGTGTTGGGTACGGAACCCGAATTGCTCATTTGGAATGAGGCCCTTGTTCTCGGCGTAGGCTCTGAGTCGCTTGTATATAAGCCTCTCATAGATCTTTCCGAGAACTTTAAGTAAGCTGATGGGACGGTAACTAGTGGGATCGGCTTTAGGCTTACCGGGCTTGGGAATGCCTATGACAGTGGCTTCTTTCCACGTTTGTGGGAAAATGTTATTCCCCAATGCACCATTGAAGATGGTGGTCAAGAGGATGATGAGGTGGGCTGGGAAAAGGCGGACCACTCGGTTGGTGATGCCGTCAGACCCTGGCGCTTTCTTGGGTTTAAGCCCTTTGACAATGTCCTGCACTTCCTCTGGAGTGATGGGAGGCAGGGGGTCCTCAGGGTCGTCAACGGGCGGGAGGGAGGTTCTACGTTCGACTTCAGCGTCAACCTCGAGGAGATGAGCTTGGTCTACTGGTAGGAGGCTGGGGGAGCACTGGGCTTCTAGACAGGAGGCAAGGCATTCCGCCTTGTCATCGTCGTCGAAGACGATGGTATTGTCAGGGCGAACCAGGGGAGGCATGGTGACGACTTCTTTGGATTTTAATTTCCTCTGAAGTTCCCAGAAGGCTAAGTGAGTCGGCTCTAACTCGTCCAGCATGCTATCCCAGGCAGCTTCACGCCACTCTGATACGCGTCTTTTTACAGTTCTCTGTAAATGGCGCATATGGGCTTTGTTAGCTACACAGGGGAAGCTGCTGTAGGCACGGACTGCCGCGTTCTTCTCGGTCAGCAGTTCACGCAAGTCAGGGGGGAGTTTCCAGCGACGATCTTCTGTCACTGTGACCTCCCTTGAACATTCGTTCAGGACTGACTGTACGTGATCCGTGAACGAGTCGATCGCGGCTGTCGTGTCAGTGATAGAGTCGAGGCGTGAAGGTATGGAGTCCAAGTGGGGGGATGTGGTGGATTTCAGCCGATCGCTTACTTTCCTCCAGTCCGTTACCACTTTTGTCAGGGGCGCTTGACCTGGGTCAGGAAGGCCAGAGCGGGGAGCCAGTCAAATGATGACTGGGCGATGGTCGGACGATAGCTCTGGTATCGCCTCTATAGAGTCCAACCGTAGGTTGACGTTCTTTAGAAGCGCTACGTCGAGGACGTCTGGGGTGTGGTCTGGATCATAGGGGAAGTGGGTGGGGGTCATGGGCCCCACGACATCGAAGTTTAATCGGGTGGAGAGGTCAAACAGGAGTCTGCCTCTGGTATTGATCCTGGTGCTGTTCCAGGCAGTGTGTTTGGCATTGAGGTCGTCCGCTATTATAACGGAGTCACTCAACCCAAGAAGTAGGGCAATGTCATCTGCTAGGAGTTGATGGTTCTCTGCAGAGGAACTGGGAGGGAGGTAGGCCGACACTATGGTAATAGGTTGGTGACCTGACATGCCGAGACGGCACATTGAAACTTCGAGTCGTGAAAGGGGTGGGGGGTCCAATGGTATGCAACATAGAGCCCTTTTGAAGTAAATAAGAGTACCGCCTTTGTGACACCGCAGCCTGTCGTTGCGAACTACGCGGTAGTTTGCGATCAGGGGTGTGCGGTTACAAGGCTTGAGGAAGGTCTCTTGAGCGAGGAAGATGTCGATCTGGTGCTCTCGGAGGAAGGTTGAGATCTCAATTTTCTGATCTCTAATGCCATCGGCATTGAAGTGAGCCAGCTTGAGGGATCGGGGCTTGGTTCGTTGGGAGGGTCTATTATCCATTAATGGTTGGAAGAGAGGGAGGAGAGGGCCTGCGTAATTTCAGGATACGCATTGTAGATGCTATAGATAGCATGTAGGTTGCCGTCAGACCTGGCGGTTAGGAGCTCTTGCGCCATTTGTTTAGCGCGGGGAGACATGAAGATGAGGAAGGTCCCCGAGATGACATTGAAGGCATCCATGGGGCCGTTCCCTACCGTTGGGGTTGGGAGAAGGGGTGCGGGGGCCGCTGCCGCAGCTTTGGAGGCGGGGGCGGGAGCGGGGGGTAATGGTGCGGGGGTGGGGGCGGAGGGCGATGGGGCCTCCTTTTGAGCCGTGGTCGGACGGATGCGAGGATCCTTGGCCTTCCAGGCTGGGTTGGTTGGGGGAATCTGCGGGGCAGTCGCCACTAAGGCTGGGAAGGCCTGTTGGTGGTTGAGGCGGTTCCAGGGACTAGGTCTCTGGGGGCTCAAGCTCGCCGGGGGCTGGGTCGGGGGTTCAGGGGCTTCCCTTTGCTGACGAGCGCTTGCGCGCTTTGTCAGCTTAGGAGAGGTGGTTTTGGGTGCTTTGGGGCACCCACGGTAATTTGCCGGGTGACCGGTCGCGCCACAGAGGACGCAACTCGGTGGCTCGGTACAGAGCGATCGGTCTTTGGGGCGGAGACACTCTGCCGTGCCATGATCACCCAGGCACTTAACGCACCTGGGTTTTGCATGGCAGTGTGCCTGGGAGTGCCCGTATAGTTGGCACCTGTGGCATTGGCCAACAGTGCTGCTCTTGTGGGGCTTTTCAATTGTAATTCCTGTCAGTGAGCAGATGCTACTCACCAGGAAGATGGGGTGGTGGGTGGAACCTTCGACCGGGTAACAGATCACCATTATCATGTCATAGGGCACTTTACCACGCGCCCTATGCATGCGGTGGACTTCCTTTACCGGGATGTTCTGAGAGATCAGGTCTGCCTTAATGTCCTCGGAGGATAGTTCCTTGGGCACGCGGCGGATGACCACACGGGTAAGTCGTTCCTCAGGGAGGGTGTATGTGTGGAAGGCCACACCTCTGAGTTTGAGGAGCTTGGTCAGCTCCCGGTAGTCCTTTGAGGACGGGACTGTGACTTTAATTCCAGTCTGTGTAGACTGGGCCTTGGTGAAGCTGATCTTCTGATCAGCACACCATCCAGACACGTTGGTCCATTTTCCCTTGTCCTGTACGAAGACAGGCGGGGGAGGGGGGATCTTGGCGGCAGCTCGGGGGGCTGAGTGGGAGGGGTTTGGTGTCGCGGCGCGCGAGGTGGCGGCAGCGTTAGAGGGGGCAGGGGCGGGGGTGGGTGAGCCGCTGGCGGAGGCAGCGGCCGCCAGTTTGGGGGCCGGGTTTGAGGAGGAGATCTTCCTCCTCCTCTTTCCCGAGGCGACGATGAAGCCGTCAGCTTCATCGTCCTGGGATGAGGGTGAGGACTCCTCGGAGGAATCCGAGGAGTCGGGGACGGACCGCTTTGCGGAGGGCACCTCGGTGTCCATGGACACCTCGGTTTCAACGGGGGCGGGCTGGGGAGCGGGGGCTATCTGCTGTAGGGCAGACAGTTTGTCGCCGTACTTGGCGCAGACGTCGGGGTCGTTCATAAGAACGTCTACCAGGGCAAGAAGCGCCTGGTAGAAGACGTGGGGACCTGGACTTGCGTCCATGGTTCCTAACCCCCCGGGTGGATAGGCCCGGGGGTGTGTACCCTCCCTGTCGGGTTTAGACAGGGAGGTGTGTACCTATGGTGAGCCCTAAGCTAGTAACCCGTTGCCAATCTTAATGTGCAATGGGGCCCTGACTGGTCTAGTGCGAAGGGTGTAGACACACCCTAAAGACACTAGGTGTGTTGCTGAAAAGCAAAACTGTCACCAGGTCCGACTAGGGGACCCCCCAAGGCCGGAGTACTGGGACCCGTCCGATTTGCTGCCTAGCCCTGAAGGGGTTCGGCGGGTGAGTCGGGTCAACACCCCTCTCGGCTTGTTGACACCTGTTTGGTAGCCACCGAGGACCACGAAACTGTGGTTTTTTTCCAGAAGGGAACTAGTGACTCTAAAGTATAATCGCGGCTGTTAAAGAAATAGGTAGTCTTGAAAAAGACTTTTTATATCAATCAACCAGCGGTCGAGAAAACAATAAGTTAAACTCGACCACTAGCTGACTAATAATATTATTTTATCTATTCGCGGAACGCCGCACTATGGGAAAGCCCCATACAAGGCCGTCTCAAAACCGTTTCACGTGAAAGTCGTTGTTATGGAGTAGAACTAATTAATTAATTTAGTCTTATAAATAAGCTTTCTTTTCTATATTTTTTTAATTATTTTTTGCTAACCATAATGTATATAAAAAGGCATCAAAGCTAACTCATGTTCAATGATGTGATTTTGGCACAATACATTACTACAATTCAACGAGACATTACTCGAAAGTTTTTCTTATAAATGTATAAGTATTATACATTTTTGAAATGCTTATAATCTCCTCATAACGTTTCTTAAATAATATTATATATAATAAATAAATTAATTAAAATTAACCAATGTAGTTTAAGATGGTATAATTTTCAGGTTACTTTTTTTTAACGAGACTTACCCGTTTACCGCTGTTTGCCGCTGTCGAGATATTTGTTGTATTACGATCTTTATACATTAGTTTACACAAGGAGAAAAAAAAAAGTTGCGCATACTTGCGCCTTTTCTGACACGGTACCAAAACATATCGCGAGATAATTTTTTTTCCAATATCTTTTTACTGCTCACATAATCATCTGTTATCTATTAAGGTCAAATTGATAAAATGGTCATTATTATTTATAGTTATTTGTGGTTTTGATATAGTTTTGACCACCATATTTGATAAAATATGGTCACTATATCAATTAGGGTCAAATTAAAAACAGGTTGGTTATGGGAAGAGTGCAAATATTAGTTTCTTATCTTTTTGCACATAGCACTAATTCATTGGCCTATAAAAGAAAGGCGAACCCTGAAACATCCACAGTTGTTCATCAGAAATTCAGTTGCCTTAAAAAAGCAGTTAATACCTATTTTCAAATATTCACAGAAGTTATCTGATTTGAAAATAATGGGTGAATTTGTTTGTAGTAAACGAGAGTTGTGCAATTTGTTGATAAATGGGAATAATATAGAAAACTACTTGCAAGAAAATTTCAATTTGTCACCAGAGGATATGAATACTGTGGTCTCCTACATTCAAAGAAACTTGGTATCTAAATGTAACGAACGCTGGAGAAATGCATCCCGGAAAAGAGAACGCTTTGAAAGTAATAACGTCGACTGGTTAAATGGTGAATTTCGTGTTCCACTGGAGTGTCGAGTCACAGTTAATGACCCTAATACGTCTGGAAGCAGTGCAGGTGGCAGACCATCGAAACCATACGAAGCATCTTCAGAAAAAACAAAGAAACGAAAAAACATGCAATTAATACAAGAGTACGGACTGGACTGTGTGCTCAATGCATATACTCAGGAGTTGCGGTCTATGGGTGAGACGGAGGAGGCCACAATTGTTAATATTATACGAACTGCGTCAAAAAATGATAAGAAAAAGTTTCTTAAATTCATAACTGAGAACCCTGAAGATGTTATACCTTTTACAAAGGAAGAAGCACTGCGGATATTTATTGACTTAGACCTTAACAAAAAACAGTATGGGAAACTTCGTATTTGTTTGGCGGACAAAAACTGCTCAGTGTTTCCTTCTTATCCAACTTTAGCCGAAGCGAAGAAGATGTGTTACCCACCAGATTCGAGCATAACCATTACTAACATAAGTGCAAAAGTCAATCTGCAAGACTTATTGGATCATACTGTGGCACGTATATTACTAATTGGTTCAGTTTACAAAAACGGTTTAAGACAGTTGAAACTATTCTGCAAATGGGATTGTGACGGGTCATCAGGGCAAAGTGAATACAAGCAAGTTTTGCCCGAAGAAAGCGATTTCACATCAGATGCGAACCTTTTTATTGCTTCACTTGTACCCATTAAACTCATAGATGAGACAACTAATATTGTTATTTGGAAAAATGAAACTTGCTCATCCGTAAGATATTGCAGACCTATATTGATAGAATTTGCCAAAGAAACTCCTGAAAAAACCGCTTCTGTTGTGGCTGATATCAAAAATCAAATTGAAAACCTGTCTCTTTCCATGATAAATAAGAATGGTGAAGTAATTGAAATTACTCATAACCTATTTTTAACCATGATTGATGGTAAAGTAGCACAAGTTTTAACTGAAACTCCTTCGAGCGCTTCTTGTACAATTTGTGGTGCTACTCCTAGGCAAATGAATAACTTAGAGGCAGTTAGGACACGAGATGTGAATGAAAGTTCATTTCAATATGGACTGTCAACACTACACGCTTGGATTAGAAGTATGGAGATGATTTTACACATTTCCTATAACTTATCTTTCCAAAAGTGGTCAGCCACTACACCAGAAAATAAAAAAAACAAAGACGAAAAGAAAAAACTGGTACAAAAGCGGTTTAGGGAGGAAATGGGACTGCATATCGATAAACCTCGACAAGGCACTGGAAATAGTAATGACGGCAACACAGCTCGGAGATTTTTCAGAATTACTCTTGCTCTGCAGACATTACAGGTGTAGACGTAGAACTTATAAAACGAATGTACATTATACTACAAACTATGTCATCTGGAATGGCTATTGATTCAAAAAAGTTCGGTGAATACGCATATAGTACCGCCCAACTGTACGTAAATAATTATAATTGGTATTATATGCCTTCCTCCGTACATAAAATACTTATTCACGGAGAAAAAATCATTGAGTACTATGCTATATTACCTATCGGACAATTGTCCGAAGACGCTCAAGAATCCCGCAACAAGGATTACAAAAAGTTTAGACTTCATCATTCTAGAAAATGTTCAAGAGCGGCTACCAATACAGACGTGTTCCATACCTTATTGTATACTTCTGATCCATATATATCAAGTTTGAGAAATACCTCAGAAACAATATCGAAAGAACTTTTCGATGAAGCCAAGTCCCTTCTTGCTGTCAACGAAAATCTGTAGGAGATTGTTGAATTTTGTACATTATTTTTTTCTCGTTAGACACTGTTTATACAATGATATTTAATTCTATTTTATGTAAGTAAATTAAAAAAAAAGTATATTTTCTTATAAATGCATGTATTTTTTTTTTTTTATTTTTTAAATAAATTAATAAACATAATTTTCAAAATTATTATTTTTTCTTTTAAACCTTATACATTCACGTATATGTATGCAAAATTACAGATCATTTAGTTTTGAAATAACTGAGATACGGAGTTTTGAGACGAAACATACGCGATTTTCCCATAGTGCGCCGGCCGGCCGGGCGAGCACAGGGCTGCGGGCGCGTGGGGCGCTCGAGGCTACGTGCCGAGCGGCTACGCGCGGGCGAGTGCGGGGCGCGGGGCGCTCGAGGCTACGAGCCGAGCTACGACGCGCGGCTACGTGCCGAGCGGCTACGCGCGGGCGAGTGCGGAGAGCGAGGCGCGGGGCGCTCGAGGCTACGAGCCGAGCGCGGGCGAGTGCGGGGCGCGGGGCGCGAACGCGACGGCGTAGGGCTCTGCTGGCGGCACCGTGCGACACCTCTACACAGGTAGAGAGGGGAGCGGGGCGCGGAGAGCGATAGCACAGCGTGTATTCGTAGCGGGGTCTCGCGGGCGAGTGCGAGTCACCGTATTTATAGGAAATGCCACTCTGAGAGTACCATCGAGCCGTTTTTATAATTTTGTAAAAGTTATTCTACCCTCGGAATCAACTAAACTTAAGCAATCCACAATACAATACTTTTATTAGAATTATGACTCGTTATAGATATAACACGGCCATTCTGATAATTACTTCGTTCTCGAAGTACACTTTTCGATTAACATAATAAATAATGCAATTAGTTTTGACACTACAGAAATGACAAGAAACTCCTTGGAAATGGTATCAACGTATTCCATCAATAAGTTTCTTATTAACAATAACGTAACAGTTCAAGAGAACTCAAAATTATAGTAACACTAGCTTTTGCCCGCGACTTCGTTCGCGTGGACTTCAGGTTCGTCCCGTCTAGTCTAGTAATAAGTAAGAAATACGGTAGCTAAGCACTGCAGAGCCCTAATCATAGGTCTATAGGTAGCTACTGCAGTATGCTCCTATAAACTACATTTAACGATCTTTTTCCTTCAGCATAAACATGCAGATTCTTCGCTTTGGAAACACGTGAGCAAGCCACATAGAGCTGACCGTGAGAAAAACATGGCGTGCCCAAATGTAGGCCTGCTACCTTCAAGGTTTGACCCTGCGATTTGTTGATCGTCATTGAAAATGCGACTTTTAATGGGAATTGCAGGCATTTAAAATTGAATGGCAAGTTGTTGGGTATGATTGGGATGCGCGGTATAAGAACATTGTCTCCCTTGGCTTCTCCAGTTAAAATTGTAGCCTTCACTATATGCCTTCCTAATGCGGTAACTCGCAACCGAGTACCGTTGCATAATCTTGGCGCATCCAGGTTACGCATTAACAAAACAGGTACACCTACCTTTAATTCCAACTTGTGTAATGGCACCCCGGACAACTCTAAAGAGTTTAGGAACTCTACGGGATAACTTGTAGTGTCATCGGATGACATAATTGTGTCAATGGAATTATACACTGATGTTTCGCTGTTTATTTCGGCCAAGATTTTTTTATTTATTTTCGCAAGTCTCATTTTTGGTGCCAATATGGTTCTTTCACACAACCAATTTTCGTCAAGAATATTTTGTTGCAGATTCGGAAAAACTTGTTCAATAAGTTCGTTTTCTGTCTCCACAGCATGACAAAATTGCTGTGTGAAAAGAACCATACCTTCTTGGTCGGTGTTTAGGTGGCCTTTACCAATTTCTAGCAGTTTTTGAACATATGCTCCTGATTCGACATCGCTGAATAACTGGACTCGCATGTTAGTGGTAAGATAAAGCTTTTCAACTTTAGACCACAGATATGAGGCTTTTAGACATGCGTTAATTTCATCTGCTGCAGTGCCTCTCTCGATTACAGATAAAGTCTGTCTAAAATCCCCTGCCAATAACACTACCACACCACCCATCAACTTTCGATTGCTGTGAATATCTTGTAGACAGCGATCAAGCGCCTCAATGGCGCGTTTGTGTGACATAGTGCACTCGTCCCACACGATCAGCATACATTGTTGCAAGAGGGCGCCACGGGCACTGCTCTTACAGATGTTGCACGTTGGGGTTTCTTCGCTCGCCAGATTAAGAGGTAATTTAAAAACCGAATGTGCTTGAATTATCAATGAAGTAATTCGTAAAAATGAAGTATCTTTTTGTACGTGTAACTCCTAACCAAAAAGAAACCTGGCAATAACTAACCTTAGGCCTATATTACTTAAAGTAGGCGACCATACGTTTTTATCAAATTGCTAGTGCCTTGAAAATTCGCAAAACGGACACAACCGTCAACGACGTCTGCCCTCACGCATCTGCCCGCGTTCAGTTCAGGTCGCGCACTCAGCGATGAGCCACTTCTTCCCCACCGCACCTACCCCGCTCCCCCCACGCCCCGTTCGCCTGGCACCGCTGCCGGTATTTATCTTCGAAACAGTATTTATCGCCGAAATTGCTATGACTCTGCATTTTAAATCTGTGATATCTTCGAAAATATTTATTTAATTTACATGCTGTAAAGAGCCATATTGATCTTTATTAAATGCACAATGTATTTAAGATACTTAATTGGATAAGGATTAATACTGTATTGCTTAAAATCGCTTCGTAAATAAGCCATTATTTCTCGTACAAAGTAAAGGATAAAAAATGGTTATTGTGGGTTATTCCTAAGAGATAAACATATACCATCACGGACTTTTTTGTAGATCTTTTTAAGTTGTACAATACTGTAGTACATTGTTTTGATCTATCTTGTAGGATTCAGTCAGCGTTTGCAATGTAAGCGCAAAAAATGTGTTTTTTTACGACCTTACATTAGAAACCTCAAAAATTGTAGCCTATGTGTTATTCTGATGTATAAACTATAGCCTATGTGTTATTCTGATGTATAAGCTATATTGTGGTAAAGTTTCATTCAAATCCATTCAGTAGTTTTTACGTGAAAGAGTAACAAACATCCATACATCCATACTTACAAACTTTCGCCTTTATAATAGTAGTAGGATATCTAATAACAATCGCTAGGATCATCACAACATAATCATAATAAAGTACATCCTATGTGTTAAATCCATTTTTACCCGACTACGGCAAAGCAAAAGGAGGGTTATGATTTTGACAGGCTATGTATGTATGTATGTATGTATGTATGTATGTTCATCTGTTCCCTCGTAACTTCTAAACTACTTATTCGAATTCGATAAATGATATATCATTAGAAGCGTCTTAATTGTCTGCTGGTTATAGGCTATATGGAGTTTCACAAAATCTAACGTGGCGCCCTCTAGCGGACAAAATATACAGAGTAAAAAATAAAGTTAAGATAAATATGCCGTGTTTGGTATCATTTGAAAGGGCTTAACTTGTACATTTTAAATATATATATATTACTAGCATTTGCTTGTGACTTTACCTGTATTCATGGGCTGATTGCATATAATTCACATCTTTTCGTTCATAGATAGCTTCTTTACTACTTATCAGAATAAGACCACTGCAGAACCATTAGAAGGGCCTTGATATTCTGTTGATTATGAGCTATAAAGCTTGTCACCAAATTTAGTATTACGCCCTCTAGCGGACAAAAAGTTCTATGTTAATACAAAATTAAAATAAATATACCGTATTTGGTATCATCTGAAAGAGCTTCACGAGTACTTTATATTTGTACATAATCCCTAGTAATGCTTCGTAGAAATTTGAATGTAAACCAGGGTTTAGTAAACGGAGCGATGGGAGTGGTGAAGGCCTTCGAATGGCCTGCTCTTCGGCGCGATCAGTTGGAACAGGAGAACAGCCAAGCGCTGTTCTCATACAATTGGACGACGCATCCATAAAAGCAGATACTAACGGACTTATCAAAATCGAGCCTTGCCTCACTGAATTTGACGGCTTGAGGGGTTCTGGGCAAATTCAGCGTAAAATGCTCCCGCTGATTCTTTCTTGGGGTTGTACAGTACATAAATTACAAGGTTGTACTCTAGATAAAAAAGTTACAGATCTAGGAAAGTCATTGTTTGCTAAAGGACAGGCCTATGTCGCTCTCAGTAGAGTTAAAACCATAGAGGGATTATTTATAAGTGCCTTGGATCATAATAAATTACTTAAAAATCCACATGACAGTCGATCGTTAGCAGAATTAGATAGATTAAGAAATCTTCCCAGGTCCTCTTAATATAAGTTTTTTTTTTTTAAATAATTATAAATTCTGCCGGCAGCCGATGTTATGGCCTACCACCGTTAGAAAAACATCCAATCTATTTATACTAACGGCCTCATCCACTAATTCATGACCCATTCGGTGCCATCGACGCAAATGTGCGTCGCTACTACGAAAAACCGGGAGCTTCATACGGTGAAACAGTTGCTATACGCGCTACGCTTCAAGCGCTACGAAATAGTAAAATAGGACATCTCTACATATTACTATACGCCGATACATAAGTCAAAAGAGATGTCATATGTTAACTACCTAGTTTTTAGTTCGTCAATTTAACTTTTATTAATATTATGCGCCACAAATACACTTTAACACCAAAATAGTACAAATAATAAAAAGTTAAAAAACTAAAACCCAACTACGACAAAAAACTAATAATGGCATCTGCCATATTTGCTGCTAGACGAGTCTTAAATTGTAAAAATCACCTATAAATTATGAAATGTTGGTTATTTATGAATTGCGAATGAACAAAAAAAGTTAAAAAACTAAAACCCAACTACGACAAAAAACGACGCTGAAAAAGTATAAAACAAGATTTTCAGAATACTGAACTGAACAAAGTTGCTAATATAGTTGCAAGTAAATGGACACAGTAGACTCTACCAAGATACCTTCGTTGTAAATTGACAATAATGTCTTACGATACTATTCTGAAGTATGCAATATTCACTATTTAGAGATAAATTTTCATGTTTGGAAAAACCGCAGTCACACGTTATGAAAGTGCTACGGTAGGTATATGCAACGTGTGACTACGCCTTTCCAAACATGAAAATTTATCTCTAAATAGTGAATATTGCATACTTCAGAATAGTATCGTAAGACATTATTGTCAATTTACAACGAAGGCATCTTGGTAGAGTCTACTGTGTCCATTTACTTGCAACTATATTAGCAACTTTGTTCAGTTCAGTATACTGAAAATCTTGTTTTATACTTTTTCAGCGTCGTTTTTTGTCGTAGTTGGGTTTTAGTTTTTTAACTTTTTTTGTTCATTCGCAATTCATAAATAACCAACATTTCATAATTTATAGGTGATTTTTACAATTTAAGACTCGTCTAGCAGCAAATATGGCAGATGCCATTATTAGTTTTTTGTCGTAGTTGGGTTTTAGTTTTTTAACTTTTTATTATTTGTACTATTTTGGTGTTAAAGTGTATTTGTGGCGCATAATATTAATAAAAGTTAAATTGACGAACTAAAAACTAGGTAGTTAACATATGACATCTCTTTTGACTTATGTATCGGCGTATAGTAATATGTAGAGATGTCCTATTTTACTATTTCGTAGCGCTTGAAGCGTAGCGCGTATAGCAACGGTTTCACCGTATGAAGCTCCCGGTTTTTTGTAGTAGCGACGCACATTTGCGTCGATGGCACCGAATGGGTCATGAATTAGTGGATGAGGCCGTTAGTATAAATAGATTGGATGTTTTTCTAACGGTGGTAGGCCATAACATCGGCTGCCGGCAGAATTTATAATTATTTAAAAAAAAAAAACTTATATTAAGAGGACCTGGGAAGATTTCTTAATCTATCTAATTCTGCTAACGATCGACTGTCATGTGGATTTTTAAGTAATTTATTATGATCCAAGGCACTTATAAATAATCCCTCTATGGTTTTAACTCTACTGAGAGCGACATAGGCCTGTCCTTTAGCAAACAATGACTTTCCTAGATCTGTAACTTTTTTATCTAGAGTACAACCTTGTAATTTATGTACTGTACAACCCCAAGAAAGAATCAGCGGGAGCATTTTACGCTGAATTTGCCCAGAACCCCTCAAGCCGTCAAATTCAGTGAGGCAAGGCTCGATTTTGATAAGTCCGTTAGTATCTGCTTTTATGGATGCGTCCTCAAATTGTATGAGAACAGCGCTTGGCTGTTCTCCTGTTCCAACTGATCGCGCCGAAGAGCAGGCCATTCGAAGGCCTTCACCACTCCCATCGCTCCGCTTACCAAACCCTGGTTTACATTCAAATTTCTACGAAGCATTACTAGGGATTATGTACAAACATAAAGTACTCGTGAAGCTCTTTCAGATGATACCAAATACGGTATATTTATTTTAATTTTGTATTAACATAGAACTTTTGTCCGCTAGAGGGCGTAATACTAAATTTGGTGACAAGCTTTATAGCTCATAACCAACAGAATATCAAGGCCCTTCTAATGGTTCTGCAGTGGTCTTATTCTGATAAGTAGTAAAAAAGCTATCTATGAACGAAAAGATGTGAATTATATGCAATCAGCCCATGAATACAGGTAAAGTCACAAGCAAATGCTAGTAATATATATATATTTAAAATGTACAAGTTAAGCCCTTTCAAATGATACCAAACACGGCATATTTATCTTAACTTTATTTTTTTACTCTGTATATTTTGTCCGCTAAAGGGCGCCACGTTAGATTTTGTGAAACTCCATATAGCCTATAACCAGCAGACAATTAGGACGCTTCTAATGATATATCATTTATCGAATTCGAATAAGTAGTTTAGAAGTTACGAGGGAACAGATGAACATACATACATACATACATACATACATACATAGCCTGTCAAAATCATAACCCTCCTTTTGCTTTGCCGTAGTCGGGTAAAAATGGATTTAACACATAGGATGTACTTTATTATGATTATGTTGTGATGATCCTAGCGATTGTTATTAGATATCCTACTACTATTATAAAGGCGAAAGTTTGTAAGTATGGATGTATGGATGTTTGTTACTCTTTCACGTAAAAACTACTGAATGGATTTGAATGAAACTTTACCACAATATAGCTTATACATCAGAATAACACATAGGCTATAGTTTATACATCAGAATAACACATAGGCTACAATTTTTGAGGTTTCTAATGTAAGGTCGTAAAAAAACACATTTTTTGCGCTTACATTGCAAACGCTGACTGAATCCTACAAGATAGATCAAAACAATGTACTACAGTATTGTACAACTTAAAAAGATCTACAAAAAAGTCCGTGATGGTATATGTTTATCTCTTAGGAATAACCCACAATAACCATTTTTTATCCTTAAATATAAATTCTGCCGGCAGCCGATGTTATGGCCTACCACCGTTAGAAAAACATCCAATCTATTTATACTAACGGCCTCATCCACTAATTCATGACCCATTCGGTGCCATCGACGCAAATGTGCGTCGCTACTACGAAAAACCGGGAGCTTCATACGGTGAAACAGTTGCTATACGCGCTACGCTTCAAGCGCTACGAAATAGTAAAATAGGACATCTCTACATATTACTATACGCCGATACATAAGTCAAAAGAGATGTCATATGTTAACTACCTAGTTTTTAGTTCGTCAATTTAACTTTTATTAATATTATGCGCCACAAATACATTTTAACACCAAAATAGTACAAATAATAAAAAGTTAAAAAACTAAAACCCAACTACGACAAAAAACGACGCTGAAAAAGTATAAAACAAGATTTTCAGAATACTGAACTGAACAAAGTTGCTAATATAGTTGCAAGTAAATGGACACAGTAGACTCTACCAAGATGCTTCGTTGTAAATTGACAATAATGTCTTACGATACTATTTTGAAGTATGCAATATTCACTATTTTGAGATAAATTTTCATGTTTGGAGAGGCGTAGTCACACGTTACATATACCTACCGTAGCACTTTCATAACGTGTGACTGCGGTTTTCCAAACATGAAAATTTATCTCTAAATAGTGAATATTGCATACTTCAGAATAGTATCGTAAGACATTATTGTCAATTTACAACGAAGCATCTTGGTAGAGTCTACTTTGTCCATTTACTTGCAACTATATTAGCAACTTTGTTCAGTTCAGTATTCTGAAAATCTTGTTTTATACTTTTTCAGCGTCGTTTTTTGTCGTAGTTGGGTTTTAGTTTTTTAACTTTTTTTGTTCATTCGCAATTCATAAATAACCAACATTTCATAATTTATAGGTGATTTTTACAATTTAAGACTCGTCTAGCAGCAAATATGGCAGATGCCATTACCCAACACACATTGTAGTGACAATTATATATCACATTATAATTACTTTATAACAGTTTATTTAAATATCTATAATATCCTTCATATATAACACTGCCATACTGGCATGTACTTTGTTCTCGAAGTACCTACAAATATGTCTACAGTCTCACAAAAGAATAACATTTGACATTGACCGCCGACTGAACAGTTCTTGAATCGAAACAATAAGCAGAGATTATGTAATTCAAACAAGTTCCATTCTCTGTTAGATTAACAAATATCTGACAATTAAAATAACTCATCGCTCGGTCAATTCTGACAATATCATTAAAACGATTTCCAAACATTTTCTGTTAACGTATTAATAAATATGTTACGGGTAATTCAAACCATCGCTCAGTCTCAATATTAAAAACTATTCGACAAGGATTTTCTGTTAACATGGTTTCTGTCATCTCATGGTGATTTTAGTAAGTATCTACATACTTGGTTTAAGTATTGCTATGTTTTAAGTTTATTTATTATCTATTAACTCTGAACGTAATCATGTCATATTACTTATTGAACAAGTGTTATCCATTCACCTAAGCTTTTGTTATTTTAGGTTTCCGGATAAAAATAATGTAGCACTGGAAAATTAGATAGGATTTGTTTTGCAATTGACATCACAGTCCATCAAAAGTCCAGACATATCTTGGTTATATTATGACTTGGGCAAACACTTTATATTCATCACATAAATAATTGTCTCCTGTGGAAGTCATACTCAAAACCGGATGTTTAGCAGTCGACTCATGGATTACTAGATCATAATAATTATTGATTTGTATATTAAAAGAATTATATGAATAAATAACTTGTAAATATTACAACTGGTAATAATTTTTCTGCATCCTAATTTTTTGTTTCAAACCACCAAAATACGAAAAAATGTCGTCGCAATAAGTTCTTTGAATAGGTATTATCGATAATTTTATATCGAAATAACAAGATTCCTACCACAGTTTTTATGTTTCTACTTAGCCTCACCCTACATATGTAGTAGCGAATAAAATTCTAAAATAGGTGTTGCTGTTTGTAGCAGACAAGATTCACTTATTACCCGATATTTATTGCTATATTTTTTTTTTACCGATATTTATTTACCCGATTTGGTCTATACTAGGTTGCGTAGCAAAAAAATCCTACATCTATGATACTAGGGGTATTAAATCGGACTTGGCAACATAGACCACACTGGCCACCTACAGAGCAATAGCTGAATATAATTCATATAATCTTATTTCATTTTTACTATTTGATGTCTGCAATTGTCGATCTAATTTTGCTATTGGTATAGTCTATCTCAATCCACCATATTTCATGGCATCACCCATCAGGGATACAGCACTTGCCACAGGCACAACAGCCAAAAGCACAACAGCCACAGGCACCGCTACAGCCACCGGCATCACGGCCACAGGCACCTTTTTATTATTATTATTAATTCTGGACACTGTACTTTGTCAGTCAGCCTATGCGGATAGACCTGGCTCATCAGACAACAGCATCAGTAAAAATAATAATCTGTCTAGTCTGTCAATCAAGTTGACAGTTAAGTCAATCAAGTCTATTAAGTATCAGCAGTCAGTTACTTCGTCTTATTCAACTTTTATACAAAGTACGGACGACAGCAGGTCAAGCCACCCGAAACTGCCAAATATTCCCAATAAAAGTTTGAGCCTTAAAGCTTTAGCGATGTTGTGTCCGATTGTTTGTGAATTTAATTATTAAGAGACAGTTGGAACTTTATTTTTCAAAACCTCCTTTCTTTACTATGCAATTAAAGTAGCATAACAAATCCCGTGCTATCAGAGAGTAGCTCTGACCAAGCACAAGATAAGTCCAGTTACAATGTACAATATTTTAT
The DNA here is from genome assembly GCA_017933935.1 of Sesamia nonagrioides. Lineage (NCBI taxonomy): Eukaryota > Metazoa > Arthropoda > Insecta > Lepidoptera > Noctuidae > Sesamia > Sesamia nonagrioides. Next base: position 225,379 of record JADWQK010001369.1, read on the forward strand.
GCTATGGTACTACCAGAGGGTAGCCCTGGTCACGTACCCGCACCAAAAATTTGTGTAATTAGTATTTGCAATAATGTGCGGTAAGGTACCACTAGAGAGTAGCCCAAGCCATGTACCCACACACAGTATTATACACAACCAAACAAATTATCACAGTTGCAAATTGAAAATACAATCGATACAGATACTGTCCCTTAATAAGTTTCCAAATGTTATTTTTAAGCAATACTGTTTTATATTGACGTTATTTACTCAATTCAGATAAATCTTTACTTACGAATAACTTCTGGATGTTCTCACTGTTGGTTGAAGTTCTGGGGCTCTGTATTTTTGAAGTACAGGTACAGGATTATTGCTGCTTATGCAGCGTAGCAGTTCCAACGTCAGAGAAGACGGCCTGATGTCATCATTACGGCGCGAGTGAAGTCAGCGACCCGCTGAACAACGGCTTCCGAAATATCGTCACAAGCTCCAACGTCGATCATGAAAAAAAAATTTACTAGAATTATGACTCGTTATAGATATAACACGTGCATCAACATGGATCTCCCAGTTCGATGGCGAGGGCCGACACTTATATTTAGTTTTAGTAACAGCCTTTCTGTGCATGATAGCCCTAATATCATCTGTAAGCCATGGCGCCGGAAGATGTTTAATCTTCACTGCGCGAGTTGGAGCGTGAATAGCATACAGCTGCACTAGGTTGTCTGTAAGTAACCTAACTTTGTCGTCCACCGATTCAACATCGAACAAAGGAGCTCAGTCAATGTTGGCAGCACCTCTTCGGAGAGTATCTGTATTCATTCCACCAAAATTGCGCTGCAGGAGAATTTTAGGTTTTGCTTTAGGTTGGCAAATTTTATAGGAAAGGAATATAAGATCATGATAGGAAAACATGTCAGCTGGGCATTGACGATGCTTACTGACGTATTGCAGAGAAGAAACAATGACCAGATCCAAAAGTGAAGGGTTACAGTTGGGAAAATGATGTGTGGCACTCAAAGGTAGAATTGATAGATTGACGATTGGCATTGATAAAATATTAAATGGATACGTCACTAGCGCACGGAAAATGAAGCGTACAAAAGAACGTAAATACTGCAAGTCGCTTTAGTCACTCCCAATACTCTCGTTCCGTACGCGCGTGTGTCCTTGGTGGCTAAGAAAATCTTTTTCGCATTCAAAATGGCGTTTTGTGTACTGCGTAAATGCACAAATTATGGTAGAAAAACCAACAAAAGTCATGGAATCACATATCATAAGTAAGTATTCCAAAATATTTAGATAAATAATATAGTTTCAATTATTTTGTCAAACATTCTTACTGCTAATACTTAGGCGGCCATTGTAAGTAAAAAAAGAGAGAGCTAATTGGATTTCTTGTGAGTGTAACAAAGACGGGAACGCATATGACATAGATTAGTTGCACAGAAGCGATAATGTTTATGGTGACTTTTATACCTACAATTATAGTTCTGTTTCACTTTATTTTCGCGCCTGTGTCCTTAGTTACAATTTATTAACATCTTATTGCAACAGTTAAGTAAAACATTGATAAAATTACGAGTTTATTTTGCATTGCTAAGTCATCATCATCCCAGCGTTAATCCCAGTCGCATCCGAAGCCTTGTCAGCTTTGGAGTCTGGGGTCCGCTTTACCAGTCCAACTGCTGATATGGCTAAACTTCGACATTTTCCGTGAAGCGACTGCCGTCTGACCTCCACAACCCGAAGGCGACATCGAAGCATTGCAGTTAGACCAATTGTTGGACTTTTGAGGGCTCCAACAACCCGTAACGACTGCCACTAGATGTTCGTATGGCAACCGGGACCAACGGCTTAACGTGCTTTCCGAGGCACGACCAGACCAATGCAAATATTTGCATTGCTAAGTAATAGAGTCAAATTACATGAAATTATTAAATGGGACAGTGTGAGTCGATATTAAATGAACATGAAGTATACAATCCATACTAATATTATAAATGCGAAAGTAACTCTGTCTGTCTGTCTGTCTGTCTGTCTGTTACGCTTTCCCGCTTAAACCTCTCAACCGATTTTGATGAAATTTGGCACAGACAATCTTTAGACCCTGAGAAAGAACATAGGCTATCTTTTATCCCGGAAAAATTTAATATTCCCGAGGGAAATCTAAAAAGGCCGATATAACCGAACCCCACGCGGGCGAAGCCGCGGGCGGAAAGCTAGTAATATAAATAAATATTACCTACGCTTACAACAATTAGCCTAGTTTATAAAAATATATACAGAATGTTTGCATAATGATTTACATTTGAAAAATTAAAATAGGATTTGAAATATGTTGAGGTTGAATTTGATTATTGTCTCTGGCAGCTAACTTTTATAAGCAAAAATATTTTAAGTTTGGAAGATTACGGAGACAGGAGAAAAAGATTCTTTGTTTTATGTGATCATTGTTTCAGTGCAGAATGGTTTTCGGTAGCATCGGGTGTAGTAAAAATGTTGTAACTGAGTATGAATTAAATTATAAGATGTTTTTATACAACAGTTTGTTTTTGAGCTAGCTTAAATGGAAAATATATTGTGTGAATGATTTTTTAAGTGATTTATTTTATTTTGAAGTTTTACAAAAGGATCCCAAGAGGTACTGCATCCCACATACTTATTTCATCATTACAACAGGTTATGGGCCCAGAATGGGTGCAGCAGTAAGATAGTAATTGAAAATGTAACTATTTGAAGAATATATTGATTATGAGTTTGAGAGGGGAAGTTTAGAAAGAGAAAATAAAAATGAAAATTTTGATGTCAAAGGAAAAAAAAGAGGAGCGATTTTTCTAGAACAAAAATAATGGTGAAGAAAATGACGTTTTTGAAAATTATATGGAGAGCTAAATGAAGAAATTTTATGGAAATACCGATGGAATACAATTTTGGTGAAAATAAAATTTGTATATTAAAGAAAAAGAAATGTTTTTGGCAATATTATATTGATGATGGAATTCTAATTGGAAATAGTGGAAAAGAAAAAAAAAAATAAGATATCTGAAGGACTGGAAAAAGAATTTGGAATTAGAAGATTTAAATAATTATTAGAATTGATATAGAGGTTATAGAGAAAATTATTTGAAAATTTATGAGAAGTTATACATTGAACAATGAATGCAGAATTTTGGATACGGCAACTTGAAAGGAAAAGCATTTCCGAATATTTGAATTGTTGCACATCAAGAGGGGAAGAATATTAGTGTTGATGTGCATAATAGGAAATTGATGTGATGTGGAGGAGTTTTCTACTTTTGAAGAAGATCAAGAGGGGAAGAATATTATTGATGTGATGTGCTTAGTTATAGGCAATTAGTAGGGTCTTTATTATATTTGATAAATAAAATTAGACCAGATGTATTAGGGGTTTGTTGGTAGGTTTTACAAATAATAGAGATGAGTTGGGATCCTGCAAAATTGAAAGTTGTGTATTCAAGGGTTGTGATATTTAATAAAAGTAATAGTTATTGATCTGTATTTAGTAACGGTGTAAAAAATTGTAAAGGTTAGTGATATTTATGAAATTGAAGGTTATGTAAAGGCTGCATTTTAGACAGGGAGTTTATTTTAGATATGATGTGTTTTTGTAGTAAAGTTGAGGTTAGAGGGTGTGCTTTTGTAATAGGGTTTTTGAAGTTTTAGGTAGGGTGTGTCTTTATAATAGAGTGGAAGTTTTAGATGGGGTATGTTTTCTAATAGAGCTGAAGTTTAGATAGGGTGTGTTTTCTAATAGAGCTGAAGTTTAGATAGGGTGTGTTTTGTAATAGTTGAAGTTATCGATAGGGAGTTTATGGGCAGGAAGACTGTCAGAGTTGTCGAAGTTATAGATAGGGAGTTTGAAGTTAAAGATAGGGAGTTTGAAGTTAGATAGGGAGTTGTTGAAGTTAAAGATAGGGAGTTTGAAGTTTATAGACAGGGAGACTGTCGAAGTTATAGATAGGGAGTTTGTTGAAGCTATAGATAGTGAGAAGCTATAGATAGTGAGTTGAAGTTGTATTGAAGTTTTATATGAGTTGTTTTGTATTGAGGGGGTTACATGTTATGTATTGAAGTGAATGTTTGAAGGTTATGTCTTGGGATGATTTAAAAATTTTATTTTGAGACAATAATAAAATTCAGAGGGGATGTTGAGGTTGAATTTGATTATTGTCTCTGGCAGCTAACTTTTATAAGCAAAAATATTTTAAGTTTGGAAGATTACGGAGACAGGAGAAAAAGATTCTTTGTTTTATGTGATCATTGTTTCAGTGCAGAATGGTTTACGGTAGCATCGGGTGTAGTAAAAATGTTGTAACTGAGTATGAATTAAATTATAAGATGTTTTTATACAACAGTTTGTTTTTGAGCTAGCTTAAATGGAAAATATATTGTGTGAATGATTTTTTAAGTGATTTATTTTATTTTGAAGTTTTACAAAAGGATCCCAAGAGGTACTGCATCCCACATACTTATTTCATCATTACAACAAAATATAGTAAATATAGATTAAACCGAATTAATTTCACTAATTACTATGGTTTGTAATTGTTTATTTTATTGCATTAGGTTTCCTTTAATCACAGTCACAAAATATTAAATAGGTAGACTTTAATCAAGTATTACAAAACTTCAATGACAAACATTAAAGTTTTGTAATACTTGATTGTGTTGCAGAATATTATCTAAGATGAATGATACATTGCTTTATGATATAGATTCATTAGATGCTTTGTCCATGCCTATGCAGCATTCTCTATGGTAAAATCTAGAATTGTCAATGTTCTTCTTAAAAATGTACTGTCATGGCGTGGTGTGTGTGTAATAAAATTAAAACTGTTTGAAGCAATAAAACCATTAAAAACTAAAACAACTCTCTTTAACTCTGTCAAAAAACCCTTCTCCCGCCACAGATTGAAGTGTAAAAATGTTAAAAAAATATATATTCACCAAATTGAGCACCTTCTACCACCTACCAAATTACCTACTACTCTGTTATATTTCCTATCTGCATTCTTGTTATTCTTTGGCAATCAGTCAGTGTCAGTGTGTGCAAAGTGTCAGTGATTGATTGGCAATCGTCTTTTTTTCCATTTAAGCGCAAACGACAATCACTAGCCATTTTTTTCTTTTTTATGCTTTAGTTGCGCCCCATCTCATTCACACTGTACCAATGTAGTTAAATGTACGCAGTATAAAAAATATGCATGTGTGCCTCTGCTGCGTTCGGACACATTGTTTTCGGTTAGTTTCTTAAGACTACTACACACATGCCGGCGGCAATGCCGCCGGGTTCATGCCGAGCGGCTATGCCGCCGGCAATACGAGCCGCCGGCACAAGCCGCACAAAGCCGTCAAGCATCATTCCGGTTGTGACAGTCGCATAAAACACTAGTGAAGTGAAATAGTTATTTGTTATACAAGAGTGCAAAGTTGCTTTTTAACCGCGTGTTCAATTTTGATGACCGAGCAAGCGAAGGATTCTAAAATTGAATCACGAGCGCAGCGAGTGATTCAAAATTAGAATCCTGAGCGTTAGCGAGGGAATCAAAAGGACACGAGGTGAAAAATCTTTGCACTCGAGTGTAACACGTAACTTTTCATTCCACCTCAGCGAGGAAATGACTAAATGCAATAAAAAAATGTTTACAATCACAAGATAGGTACACTTTTATTTCAGTTTAGGTATTAATTACTACATTATGACAGGTAAGTATTGCAGAATAATCTTTAAATTATAATAAAATAATACTAAAGTATAATTAAGAAAATTTTAAAGTAACGTTGCAACAGTTATTTAAATTGAGTGTAATATTTTTGTTTGGTACTGTAATATTGGTGTTAGTCGCTTGTGTACTGTTTTTCGGTAAACTGTCTGTCATACTTATTAGTTGTACCGATTCATCGGATTCCCTTGGCGTGAATGTTGGAGAGAGAGGGAGATGGTTAGGTGTTTCATAACGGCTTATTTTTGATGTAGAAGGGCCAGTACAAGTTTCCGATTGAGGCTCTTTCAGTGTAATGGCTCCTACGATGCCTTCACATATTTTAGACTTATTTTGGATGGAATCCTCTATGTATCCCTCTACAACTGCATTGGTCTTCCAGCCTCCGTGGCGCTTAAGGGACAGGAGATCAGCTCCGGAATCAGCCAAAAGTGTGGCTGAAGTTCATCGGAAACAATGACCCGTGTACAACAGGGGTTCTGGAAGTTCAATAAATGTTGCTATTTCTCGTGGGATACTGCCAATTTTATTAGTACCCATAGGCTTTCTAACACACTTTCCATTGCGATACTGTAGAAAAAAACGATTGATTGGAGTGTTAGGCGGCCGTAAGGCTTGATATTTCTCAACAATCGTTACGTATTCCTTGCGAATGACAAAGTTGCGGTCTCTTTTTGTCTTTGTATTGGGTAAATTAATTAATAGTAAGTCATCTGAATGTTTCTCAATGTTTTTGACATTAAGTTGTGTTAGTTCATTAGTTCGACATGCTCCGTTTATTCCAATAATAAGAACAACCTGCAATGTAAAAAGTATTGTAGTAGATAAATGAATAAAATTTATATGAACGCATAATTATGCCTATCAACATTTACTAAGTATACTATTTAATTGAGATTAATATATGTACTTAAGTAGATACTGAATGTGCAACTGACTTACTTTTGCCGCCAAATATACGGAATCGGGTGCTTCGTTAAGAAACTTTTCAATATGAGATACTGTGAAAACCTTCGATTTTTTTGGATGATGACCAGATGAGGCTCTTTTTAAAAATGCTACTAATTTAGGATAGGTATCGATATGTATGTCTTTTTCATCTTTATTGTTGCTTTTAGCATCGAATACGTACTCCATAGAGTGCTTGCTTTCTTGTTCTCGGATAATTCTATAAAATATGCCAGCAAAACGTTTTCTGAGAAAGTTTTGGCTCCTTTTGCTAGTCGCCACGTGTTGAACATATCGTACTGTTTTAAATACTTCTCGCGTGATTGTTGAGTAGAAAGCTCATTTGCGCATTATTAACAGTTTCAGTCAATTCTGTTGGCGTCAAACAAACTTCCTCGTCGCTAGAATCACTCATTTTAGTTTTTCACTTGTTTTCAAGTTTCTTTTTTTTAATATAAGGTTTAACAATGACGTGAAAAAATGCCGCGTAAAGAACCGCGTACTAAGAAACTTGAAAAAAGAACACCAAGAAGGTTCCGACTCTGAGTTTTTAACAAATTAAAAAAAAAGTTGTATGATATATTCGGCACCATAGAGGTAACAGTAAATAGGTTTAATGTTTTTTTTTAATTTACAAACTTAGTGCACACGATGTTCTAAATTCAATTTACTTTATCCTCTAGAGAATAAAAACGGCTTTTCCAGTCAGATATTGAAGATTAAAAATACTCTTTCCGAGATGGTGGGATGAAAATTATTTTTGGTTATTTGGTTACAATGAATACGAAAATCATCAGCACTGCCGCCGCAGCTATAATTTTTATTTTAAAAAGAAAAAAAATACAAAAGGACGAGAAGGTTTTGGGTGCGCCCAAGTTTACAAAATAGAAAATGGCAGAACGGTACTATAATGATAGAAGAGTATAAAAGAGATGATGTGGGATGTCAACGTTTGCGCAATAGTAGGGTGAATGATCCAATTATCGACACTTTTAGGACTGTGTTTGTAATAAAAAGTGGTAAAAAATAAACTGCAAAACTCAGTTCAACAGCACTTAGTGCAAATAACGATAAATGTTCTCAAGAATGAGCACAATGATGGACAATTGAAGTATAGGTAATACATTATTAAAAAATTGTGAAAATATAAAAAATAACTAAAATCACCAGTTATTGACACCTAGGATCCAGTTGTCCATACCCAGTGGCCGACAGTTACCCAGTAATGGACATCCAGTCATCGACACCGAACAACATAAATTATGACTGATATAATAGTGTTACGGGCTAGGGGTACTTAAACGCCGGTTAAGGGTTACGAAGTTTATTGGCAACGAAGGTACAGTCGATCGTAGGCAATGACAAGTAGAACGTAGCTGATGTTGTACCAAAGTCTTCCCATAAGTCCACGAAGTCCGTGTTGTAAACACACAACAATGCTATAGATGTTACTTCACGTCGTACTCGAAGTTCTCGTTATAATTGTCGCAGTAGGTCTTCTTTAAGATCGCTTCTTAACTGTCGCTGTTTTCGTATCGCTAGTCGAATGTAGACTGACTCTGCGTCGGCGTCGCGGCGCTTTATATAGGCCAGCTGATCGAACATTCCAGATTCCTCTAGACGTAATAATAATAGCACATAAGTTCGAGGTCACTCGGAAGTACCTACGGTAATTCCCGGAAACGGGTTTCTAGAAATTTCGATGTCGACACTTTGTTGACAAAACTGTTGAGACCTGTACCATTCGATAGGCCGTCCTAAGTCTAGCAATGCGTTTTATTATTGTACCTAGAAAATGTCTAGATCTGGACAAATAGGGCTTAAAAGTAACTCACTGCATGTCACGCGATATTGAACCTTATGCCATCGACATAAGGTCCATTTGTAACAATAGTAAGTATTTGGGATTTGTAAGGAGAAAATAAATCAATACAGGTCAATTTGAATCATTATATTAATTTAAATTAAAAGAGTTACCTATGCAATCATTAAATATACCGTCTGTAACTTAATGCCATTTGTGCACAAAATTTCGAGAGGTGCAAAGTAAGATGCGATTTGTGGCCATCTAAAAAAATAGAATTAGCTTCTGTATTTTCTCCTTTTGAAACCACCGGTTGAAGATATTAGACACATATTCATAGAATGTGCTGCTGCACATCCACCCACTTTCATACTTCCCTATCGCCCAATTTTCAGGCACACTGACTGCGACATGTGACGGGATTCGTTTGTAGTTGTAAACTATCATGGGTGGGGCAAGCTGTCCAGCAGCATTTTCGGCAAATAAAACTATAAGATTTTCTTTTTCGTCACCACATGCAGAGTAAAGATGTTTATCCCCTTTTTTGCTACAACACGGCCTGGTTTTGGTGATAAAAAAATGTACTTTCGTCAGCATTGAACATTCGGTTTGGATCTCTGACTGGTTCTTTTAAATTATTTTCATCTAAATAGCCATCTATTTCTTGAAACCGCTTTCTTATATCTTTTTCAGATTCGTTGTCGCGAGCCATAGATACCTAGATTTTCCGGCAATTTTGCAGTCAAAATTGAATGCCTTTTTAGGAATAAATTGCAACACTTTTTTCCAGGTCTGTTGTTTGTAAATCGGTTCGATATTATTTTATCCTTTATTATTTTTTGCACACTGTCTAGTAGGCAATCTTTTAAAATGGGAAAGTGTTTTTCAGCCATTTCTAAGAGCCACCTAAACAAAATTTCTTCATGCTCATTTAAAAGGATTGTTAGGCCCTATTGTACACTTTATAGGAGTTTTTTTTTTTTTTTTTATAAGTCATAAACAAGCGCTTGACCGCAATCCCGCCTGATGGTAAGCAGTGATGCGATCATTGATGGTAAAGCGCGCTAGTTTATTAAGAACCTATTCACTCTAGCCTTGAAGACACTCAAATTGTAATGTGACGGAAACACCGTCGCTGGCAAATTGTTCCAGTCCCTCGATGTACGCGGTATAAAAGAGGAAGCGAAACGCTTCGTCCGGGTCGCAGTGGTATCAACAACGTAAGGGTGGAAACTCGCCGTACGACGGGTCGTCCGATGGTGGAACGGTGATGGGGGAATTAAATCATGCAATTCCCTTGCACACTCACCAGAATGCATGAATGGAGTCTTCCCAGATATTTTATTATAAATTGTTACACGAGGCACCCCCAATGATTTAGCAGCAATGGAAACCTTCTCTTCACTGCGAACAGTTTCATGGCATGGTCCATCTGTTCTGGCATATAGTTTTTTCTTGGAGCTATCTGAAAGAAAACTTAAAACCCAGTAATGGACACTCATTGGATCCAGTAATCGACACTTTGTTCTTTACTGGTCCATGGACTCGTTTATTTTAGAAATGCAATTAAACTGCATGGATAAGACGTATGATTATGAGGCGAATAATAGGTCAGTCTCTAGGATTAAGTGTTCCTATACCAAAATATGGGTGTGCATGGTTTGTTTTCTTTCAATAAAGGTAAAAAGTGTTCATCACTGGGGTCTTGTCCATCACTGGGTCTTTCACCCTATGTTCTTTGGTTTTCTGAGAATGACATATGAAGATTTTGAATATTTGCTAGAGAGTACTGAAGTGTACATTAGCAAAAAAAATACTGGCTGGAGAAAGGCTATACCCGCTCAAGAGAGGTTGGCAGTAACGTTGCGGTTTTTAGCTACAGGAGAAAATTATTTCAGCCTTGAAGAACTGTTTAAAATTTCACCACAACTTCTTTCCTCACTGATTCCCGAAGTCTGTCAAGCAATAATATCTAAACTTCAAATTAAGGTAATCATTTTTTATGACTCACTCTTGATATTCACAGGGAAGCTCACTCACGGGGAATCCTAGAGGGGAAGCTAGAGAACACCATAACCTAATAATTATATATTTGTACTCTATTGACCAAATAAATATTTTTTATTTTATTTTTATTTACGACTAGCGGCCGCCAGCGACTTCGTTCGCGTGTTTTAGTTGTGCTCCGCTCCTATTGGTCGCAGCATGATGTTATAATATAGCCTAAAGCCTTCCTGGATCAATGGGCTATCCAACGCAAAAAAAAAAAAATTCAAATCGGACCAGTAGTTTCCGAGATTAGCGCGTTCAAACAATCAAACAAACAAACTCTTCAGCTTTATATATTAGTATAGATAGGGCCTGAATATATGTGATATTGCTGGAATTGCATAATATTTGTGTATAGCATTACAATTAGGCTTACAAGTACATATGCTAAACGTTTAAGTATATATTTATTTTTGAATGTTTATTTTAAATTAATTTTTATTTCCTTTTTCTCTTCTAGATGCCAACCATAGAAGAAGAATGGCTTTCGGTGTCACGTTTGTTTTTCATGAAATGGAATGTTCCCAATTGTTGTGGATCCATTGATGGGAAACACATACGTATACAATGCCCCAATAATAGTGGCTCAGAATTTTTCAATTATAAATCGTACTTCAGTATTGTGTTATTGGCATTAGTCGATGCTAATTATAATTTTTTATACCTCGATATTGGTTGTCAAGGAAGAGTTTCGGATGGGGGTGTTTTTAGAAATAGCTCGCTTTACGAAGCTTTACGAAATGAATCTATAAATCTACCGACACCAAGACCTTTACCTGGACGGACTATGAATGTACCATTTTATTTCCTTGGTGATGATGCTTTTCCGATTTCTCCTAACTTAATTAAACCATTTCCTGGACAACATGAGCGAGGATCTCCGAAAAGAATATGCAATTACAGATTTTGTAGGGGAAGGAGAGTCGTGGAAAATGCTTTTGGCATATTATCGGAAAAATTCAGAATATTTCATTCAATAGCTAATTTACAGCCAGAGAAAATGAAAATTGTAGTAATGGCTTGTGTATGCCTGCACAATTTTATCCGAAGAAATCACGTTGATGTTGAGGATAATCTGATAACGATACCGGCACCAAATATTGAAATAAATCGAAATTTGGAACCTTCTTACATTTCATAAATCAAACATAGTTTTATTGGGAACAACGTTTATTTAGTATATAAGTATCTATATAATGATATTTTAAGTAAAATTTTAACTAGGTAACATTTTGTTAATCTGTGTTTGCCTCATTAATCTCACTATCAATCACAATGTACCAGTACAGTACCCCGAGGAGCACCCGGATAACCAATACCTATTGTTAATCTATTGTGTCTCTAATTAGGGTATTCGAAAGATTAAATTCTTAATGTAGCATCATAAATCTAAAAGAGTTTTAATTATTTTCCAAATATGAAAAAAGGCTGTCCTGAGTATCAGAATTGTCGGTATAATTAGATTGGCTAGTGGAAGGACGTACACTTTCAGGTGTCGAAGTGGTAAAATATCCTTGAGCTGCCGCCACCGTGGAAGGTCTTGAGTAAATGCCCATTTCAGCCTGATAAATTATATTATTAATATGATGTTGTACTGGAGACATTGACTGGGATCCATTTTTCGTATTTTATTTGCTATGTGTTCTCCGAATACCGAGGCATCGTCGCGAGCAGATGACGAAGCTGACATATTTTTTAAAACTTGTAGAGCTTCGGCAATATCACTGCCTCCATCAGTACCGCATCTCCTTTCCCGGGAACTAGTCGCTGTTGCATTATCTTGATGACTGTACTGCGAATGCGTCTGTAAATAGAAGTGCCGCGTATTCACTTTAGTGACCTGTGCCCGCGAGTAATTAGTCTGTGATACTGATAAAATAAAGAAAATAGGAAACATGAATACTTACATCATTCTCACTATTTACTGTGGGTAGAGGTTTATTTTTGTCTCGCAAAAAGTTCAATGCCTTGTAAGCAAACCACTTTGGTTCCTGTACATCGTCTGTGCTTGCACCAGATTTGTACAACTGTTCTACCTTCTTTTTTTCCCGAAAATAATGAGAGGTTAAATTTTTTAACTTTCTCTCTACTTCGCCTTTATCAATGTCAAATACACTTGCAATTATATTCAAGGCGTCCATTCGTTTGTTCCTATTCTTATAGTCTGCATTTCTGGGATTCCATAATATATCATTTTCATGAAATTTTTCAATTAATAGCAACACAGTTTCGTCGTCCCAATGAAACGACATTTTAATTTGTTGAATACACACAAACCGCACACCACTACTGCTCGAATGCCAGGCACGAACTGAAGCCGACAAGCCGCGTAACCCGCTGGCACACCCCGGCGGCCATGCCGGCGGCTCCTTTGTGCGGCAAAGCTTTGTATGCCGCCGGGTGCACGGCGGCTTGGCCGGCGGCTTACCCGGCGGCCCTGCCGCCGGCACTGTGTGTAGAAGCCTTTAGCATATATCATATCTGTTTACTATTATATCAATGACGATTGGACTGTTGATCGAAGAGAAGAAGAGCGGGAGTCGTTTTTCAATAAACAAGTATTGAAATCCCCCATAATTACTGTATGACTGTAAAAGGGTGTTAGGTTTTCAAGGATCTTTTCAAACGAAGACATGAAAGTTATGCGTGACGAAGGGCAATAATAAACATGGGTACATGACGTAATGTAGGTTATGGGGATAGGAATTAGTCAAGAGATTCTGCGCAACAGTTTCGTATTTGTAAACGCCAATAGATGGCGCCCACAAGCGGGTAACACCGAATAGAGTAGTAGGCGTGATTTGAAGGGGTGACGACTGTCATATCATTGACAACTGCCGACGGAAAAGCACGCGCTCTAACCTATTGGCTCTTATTTGTTTTAATCTGAGATTATCATTGTAATCTCTTAACATTAAAGTGATCTAAGTATCTGTACAGTTAAAATAATAAGAATCCAACATCACACTATAGGTATTGTTATCCCGTTTATCGCACAAAGTCTGACTCGGCGAGGATGGCAAACATAACGCAGATATGCAGTGTGATTTGGCGGACTCGGCGGATCAGCAAGGCAAGGTGGATGGCCTAGGGCGGCGGTGGAGGGCGTATAGTCACCGCCGGCCAGACACTGCAACCGACCCCGCCTCCAGTCGTAGCGGTTCTCCGTTCCACTGGTCCAAGGAGAGGAAGGCCAAGTGTGTGCGCCTGTGTTAGCGCGAACGCTTGCGCACCTTTAATATATCCTGCGCATCTGACCGCTTCCGTTAAACTGGACTCGGGAGTTCGCAAAAGTCCTGTGGGGATGGTTAGAGGTAGAGAGGTCTGGCCTGATGTAGCTGGACTTGGTCTGATAACTGCACTCAGGCGGTCTCGGGGGTGTGAGTACAGGCCGTGGTCGTTTTTTCGCTGCATATTTGGGACGACAGCGCGGATTCGGCAGCACCCGGGATGACAAAGCAGCCCTGTTTAGGGAGGCACTGCTTTCCGCGCTCAGCCGGGGAGGGGGCTAGAAAAGGTGCCCTAAGAAAAGCTCGTCCCACTGTAAGAGGTGGTAGTAGCCGCGGCTGCCATCGCATCACTTAAATCGTGGTCGACGTCGCAAGGAATATGGTAGCCAGACGTCTGTTATGACATTCGGCGCGTGGAACGTGAGAACGCTTCTTGATCGAGATGGAAATGCCTGCCCTGAACGCAAGACCGCCATAGTAGCTCGGGAACTTCGTCGTTACAACGTTGATGTGGCTGCTCTTAGCGAAACACATCTTGCTGATGAAGGAGAGCTGGTGGAAGTAGGTGGAGGCTACACTTTCTTTTGGAAATGTACCGCTGTCTCTGAAGCTCGGCGATCAGGTGTAGGATTTTCCATCAAAAATCACTTAGTAAAGCGATTTGAGGAGGGCCCTGTACATGTCTCGGATCGCGTTATCACATTGCGCCTTCATCTAGACAAGGATAATCACCTTATTGTCATCAGTGTTTATGCTCCAACGCTAGACAAGTCTGATGACATCAAGGACAAGTTTTATGAGGAGCTATCTCTTTGCCTCGACAGCATAAGCGCCAAAGAGCAGATTCTTTTGCTAGGCGATTTTAATGCCAGTGTCGGTAGGGACTATGAGGCTTCGCGTGGAGTTCTGGGTAGACATGGAGTTGGCAACCTGAACAGTAATGGTCAGTTGCTGTTCAGGCTTGCCGCCAAGTACAAGACAACATGGATGCACCCAAGATCCAAGCACTGGCATTTGATCGAGTATGCCATTATAAGGCAAAGAGATTTCAGCCAAGTGCGCATCACTCGTGTCATGCGGGGTGCGCACTGTTGGTCTGACCACCGGCTTGTCACTAAGCCACGACTTCGCTTCCTTCCTCCTCGTAGGTCTGCTACAAAAAAGCTTGCGTCTTTAAACGTGAAGAAGCTAAGTGATCCTGAGGTGAGGGAGAAGTATGCTGAAGCGTTGTCTGGAAAGTTGTCGCCGATTAATGAGGTAGGTGAAACCGAGGCTGCCTGTGGATCTTTGTCATCTCATACCATGGTTGCCGCTTCATCTGTACTTGGCAAAACACGCCGTCACAATGAAGATTGGTTAGATGAAAATGATGAAACACCGGGATCTCTTGCGACAGCATGGAAGGCGACAAAGAAGCATTGAAGTGTGGTCAAAGCTAGTGACCAGGAATTACGCAAGCTCTCTCGTCAGACTAAGGACAAGTGGTGGCATGACAAAGCCGATCACGTGCAATGGCTTTTTGACACTAACCAACTCGGGGAGTTTGACAGTGAGGTACGTAGGCTGACTGGTACATCCTACTATGCAAAGGTGCCTTTAAGGTCTCTAGACGGTAGACACCTGTTGACTAGCAGGGAGGATGTTCTAAAGCGCTGGGTGGAGCACTTCAATACTCTGCTGAATGTGGATCGTTCAACTGATCTTCAAGCAATCGGCTTAATGCCTCAACTCCCTCCTGTTCTTGAGTTGGACGAGCCACTATTGCTTGATGAGGTTGTTACTGCCATCAGGCAGCAGCAAAACCAGAAGGCGGCTGGTATTGACCTTATTCCGGGAGAGCTGATCAAATACGGCGGAGAGGGGTTGCATGAGTTGATATGGAAGCTGTTTGTTCGTATGTGGGAGAAAGAGCGCGTTTCTGATATGTTTAAAGTGTCGCGTATAAGAACGCTATATAAGAACAAAGGGGACCGATCCGACTGCAACTCATACCGTGGTATCACACTTTTATTGACCCCTGGAAAGGTTTTTGCTAGAGTTCTCTTAAACCGCCTAAAGGTATATTGTCTGAAAAGATCCTGCCTGAGACCCAGTTCGGCTTCCGACCGGACCGAGGTACCTTTGAAGCAATATTTTCCGTGTGTCAGCTACAGGAAAAGAGTAGAGAGCAGGGTCGTAAGCTGAACCTCTGCTTTGTTGACTTGGAGAAGGCTTTCGACAGTGTGCCTCGCGAAGCCTTATGGTTAGTGTTAGGTAAGCTGGGATGCACGAAAAAGTTTGTGAGACTTCATAGACTCCTACATGACGGCATGCAGTGCTGCGTTGCTGTGGACGGTGCACAGACAGACTTCTTCCCCGTTACCTGTGGGGTAAAGCAAGGATGCGTCTTAGCGCCAACTCTGTTCGCCTTATAATTTGCAGTGGTAGTGGGAGAGGTCTTACAAATTGTTGTTGTTGTTCGTTGGTATTTTCCGTGGCGCAGCGGTCAACACGCCTGCCTGCGACGTGGAGGGCCCCGGGTTAGATCCCCGGCCAGGTCATGATGGAAAACGATCTTTTCTTGATTGGCCTGGGACTTCGATGTTTATCTATACAACGTGTAACATAAAGGGTATATAATTACCAAGGGCATGGCATCTTTAGATCTAGCCAGATCAAGTCTAGCCAGACTTAAGGCTCGCACCAAAGTCTCACATGCACTGATTATTGAGATCATGTATGCTGATGATTTGTGCTTCTTAGCAGAATCCCCAGACGGCCTGCAACAGCTGATGTCCGCTTTTCATCAAGCCTGCCGTAAGTACGGCTGAAAAGTCAGCGTCCACAAGACCGAGGTGATGTCTCTAGACGTTCACGGTCACGAGACACTGAATATAAAGCTTGGTGAGGATGAGTTGAAGCAAGTAGACAAGTTTCGATATCTGGGGAACACTATAAGTTCTGGGTGTGACCTTGATGCTGAGATCAATAGCAGAGTCGGAGCTGCAGCTGCAGCGTTTGGCAAGTTGTGTTCCAAGGTCTTCTGCTCCCATGACCTTTAAGCTAGCTACGAAAATATCCGTATATATGGCAATTGTGCTGCCAAACCTTCTATATTCCGCTGAGACATGGTGTGTGTACCGCCACCACATACGTACTCTAGATCGTTTTCACCTTAAAAGTCTCCGATCCATTATGAAGATCAAATGGTCTGACAGAGTGCGAAATACCGAAGTCCAGCGACGAGCCAATGTTGGTGGCATTGAGGCTTGCAAAGGGTGGCGAAGCGCATCTTCTTCTCTGAGCTGGAGGAGGGCAGAGGAGAGGAGGGTTCACGGATGTCTTAAAACGGCACATGAAGAGATGCAATATAGAACCCTCTGAATGGGAGCGTTTGGCAGCAAAACGGCCAGAATGGCGCAGAATGGTGTACGGACAAGTTCGCGAGTTTGAGGAGCAGCGCAAAGCTGACCTCGATGCCAAACGCGACCAATTAAAGGCCCGCCCACCTGCTGCCATCACATACAACTACGTCGACGCCGTGCTTACGTGCCCTCAGTGTGCACGAAGTTTCGCCGCCAAGATAGGCTACATAAGCCATCTTCGGGCGCATGAGCGCCAAATCATCGGCTAGGAGTCGAAGTGGTCGCCGTGGCCGAAATCGGTCGGAACATCATCATCATCATAGGTATTGTTCAGCGTTTTATCGAAATGCCGCCCACGATGGATGAGAATCAAGGGATGGGAAGACACTTCAATTATCCGCAACCTTTGGCTACGCCTTCCTGACGGTTTTCTCCTACATATACCTACATCTCACCTGTAAAATATTCGATATGAAGCAATCGGTCTGATCTTTTTTTTTTTGATTATAAACTAGCGCTTGACCGCAAGTCCGCCTGATGGTAAGCAGTGATGCAATCGTTGGCGGTAAAGCGTGCTAGTTTATTAGAAGCCTATTCATTCTATCCTACTTAAATTGTAGTCTGACGGAAGCACCGCCGCTGGCAAATTGTTCCAGTCCCTCGATAAACGCGGTATAAAAGTCGAGGTGAGTGCTTCATCCGGATCGTAGTAGTGTCAACAAAGGGTGGAAACTCGCCGTACGACGCGACGTTTCGTTCGATGATGGAACGGAGAAAGGGGAATTAAATCATGCAAATCCTTCGACTGTTCGTGTTTTGGAGATAAAATGCATTCTTTAGAACAACGATAGGCTGGTTACTTTTCGCCTGTGCTCCAGGCTTTGGAGACCGTTTTGAGCTAAATCTGGGTCGCCGATTAGCCTCTTCGCACGCCTCGGCATTTGGCAGCGAAAGCCCAAATGTGGCTGCAGTATTCCACACACGAACGAACCTGTGTGAGAAGAAGGCATTAGAAGCTGTCCCGGTGTGAAGTACCGCCGGACCTTTGCCTTAAGGCGCTTCCATGGGCAAAACACAGCGCAAGCCGTTTTTATGTAGTTTTTCGGAGCTATCTAAGTATTAAAAATACATAAATTTTCTCCATAATCTTGGCTCTAAAATTGTAGATTTTTTATTTTACTAAATATAATGTTTAAATAATTCCTTCACAACGAAACCACTGACAAGAGAAATAATTATCATATACGTGCATCTCCTCGGAAAGTAAGCACTATTTAGATTGCGTTCTTACATTAATGGATAGGTAATTTCATGACGAACATTATTGTAGAAATATTTTTTAAAAACGACCAAAATAAAAATTGTTTCAACAACCTGAGCGTATTCGCCATTATTTCTCTTGCCCGGGCTATTGAGATTCAGTATGCCACAAGTCTCGAAGGTGGAACCCGTGTCGTTTGTCAATGCGCGGTCCGCTCGCTTAGCGCGCGGCGCATGAGCGAGAAAGCATCTGCTTGCTCGCTCACGCACCGCATGTCGCATAGAGCTACTAGATATTTATATACTATTATAAAGTGTCTTTGTTATTGATGCTTAATTTGGTGTTCGCCTTTGCCTAAAATTTCGTACTTCGATGAATTTTGGGTATTTCGACATGGGTGTCGTGATAGGGGTTTTTGGGGGCGCTAATTACGAAACACACGTCATTTTTGAAATCCAAGATGGCCGACAACAATTTTATGATATTTTGATATGGGTGTCGTGACTAGGGCATCCAAACTCGGATACTCAACAGCTTCAGATAATAAATCAGTGTTTTTGTTTAAAAATGTACTGTCTGACAGACATAAATTATAAAAGACAACTAATACTGATTATAAAATACTAGCTTTCCGCTCGAGGCTTCGCCCGCGTGGAATTCTGTTATATCGCGCTTTTAGATTCCTCATTTTCGGGGATTAATTATCGTATCACTTAGCTTCTAAGTTTACATCTGCAATTCGTTTGCAATCCATACTAATATTATAAATGCGAAAGTAACTCTGTCTATTACGCTTTCCCGCTTAAACCTCTCAACCGATTTTGATGAAATTTGGCACACAATCTTTAGACCCTGAGAAAAGACATAGGCCACCTTTTATTCCGGAAAATTTGATATTCCCGAGGGAAATCCAAAAAGCGCGATATAACCGAACTCCACGCGGGCGGAAAGCTGGTATATTATATTGTTTTAAACGACACACAGCGCCATCTATCACTGAACTGGTATGAAGCTAAAAATATTTTTGTTTTCCCTCAGGAATATTAAATGTTCCGTTATAAAAAGTACCCTATTAAATATTTAATCCGGTCTTCTACTTTACGTTGGCAAAATTTTAAAGCAATCTGTGCGTGACAGACATGCAGGACCATTTAGTCGACGTATGCGGTTGCACTCTGCACGTTCTGATGCACACTCTGTTGCTGGGTTGGTGGAAATAAGTGAGACTTCGGTGTGTTGACTTACTTCGTATATTCTTCCACAATATTAGCGGGGTCACTAGTTAACTTATACTACTATTGATTCTTGACTATAACTTCTTCTTACTGTTGATCCTGTAGAGATCTTGCTGTTGATCTTGACTGTAGCTGTTGCCTCTTCAACGTCGAAGATTCTTGCTGTAGCTGTCACTGTTGACTCCTCGAAGACTGTGATGAGTGTGTTGCTGTTACTGTAGCTTCTCAACGTCGAAGATTCTTGCTGTAGCTGTCAATGTTGACTCGACGTCGGAGATAGGTACTTCTCGATGTCGAAGACGAATGTGTCTTGCTGTAGCTGTTACTGTTGACTTCTCAAGGGCGAAGACGAATGTGATCTGCTGCTCAGGCGTGGGGCCTATTTATACTACGACTAGGGCGCAAACCGTGGGAAGCGACGAGAGCATCGGGTCTCACCAGCCATTGTCTTATGCACGTTCCTGGGCTGCATCCTAAACCTGAGCACAATAGACAGAGAACAGTAAAACATCTTCATACAAACGAGCCGCTCTCGGTTTGAATGTTTGCGTGCGCCCCGTGCGCCGTGTCGGTACGCGATTTCACGTACACGCTGGCATAATATAGGATGGCATTATGTAATAAATTAAAAAAAAAAGGAGTTTAGGCGGGAAAGCGATGATGAGTGCCATTCCAAGATAAGGGCAAATGGTATGCGGAAATTAATAATGAAATTGGACAAAAACCGTGGTTTACCAAAAACAAGAATCATATGTCAAGAAAATTTTATACACAAATATGCAGGCTACGCTTTGGACATTGTAAATTTAAGGTACACCTTCATCGAATGAACATTATTTCATCACCACTTTGTACCGATTGTTCACTGAATCAAGACCAGACGTTACACCATCTAATCTTTGAATGCTCAGCTTTTAGCCTCCAAAGACTATTATTAATAGACAAGCTTCAGGAAATATATAAGAGAATCCCGCCATCACTTCAGGTTCAGGATTTATTAAGGTGTAATTCTACCTTCATACCGGTTTACGACTACATTATCTCCACAGTCGGAGACTTATAAAACTAAAGACCTTATCCTCGGAAATGACTTTCTCCCGGATCAGACAAAACTGAAGAAAGACGTTCAAAATGTATATTAACACAAGATATGGCAAGACTGGATTTTAAAAAGAAAAAAATACAATATAACACAAGACTTGGCGAAAATGCCAAAACGAAAAATCGACGTTTTTGTTTGCAGAAGACTTGGCCAAAGCATTGCTTACAGATTAAATTATAGATCAGGCTGTATGGCTCTGTGTTGAGGTTGAATTTGATTATTGTCTCTGGCAGCTAACTTTTATAAGCAAAAATATTTTAAGTTTGGAAGATTAGGGAGACAGGTAAAAATGTTTTATGTGATCATTGTTTCAGTGTAGAATGGTTTTCGGTAGCATCAGGTGTAGTAAAAAATGTTGTAACTGAGTATGAATTAAATTATAAGATGGTTTTTTTATACAACAGTTTGTTTTTGAGCTAGCTTAAATGGAAAATATATTGTGTGAATGATTTTTTAAGTGATTTATTTTATTTTGAAGTTTTACAAAAGGATCCCAAGAGGTACTGCATCCCACATACTTATTTCATCTTTACAACAGGTTATGGGCCCAGAATGGGTGCAGCAGTAAGATAGTAATTGAAAATGTAACTATTTGAAGAATATATTGATTATGAGTTTGAGAGGGGAAGTTTAGAAAGAGAAAATAAAAATGAAAATTTTGATGTCAAAGGAAAAAAAAGAGGAGCGATTTTTCTAGAACAAAAATAATGGTGAAGAAAATGACGTTTTTGAAAATTATATGGAGAGCTAAATGAAGAAATTTTATGGAAATACCGATGGAATACAATTTTGGTGAAAATAAAATTTGTATATTAAAGAAAAAGAAATGTTTTTGGCAATATTATATTGATGATGGAATTCTAATTGGAAATAGTGGAAAAGGAAAAAAAATGAGATATCTGAAGGACTGGAAAAAGAATTTGGAATTAGAAGATTTAAATAATTATTAGAATTGATATAGAGGTTATAGAGAAAATTATTTGAAAATTTATGAGAAGTTATACATTGAACAATGAATGCAGAATTTTGGATACGGCAACTTGAAAGGAAAAGCATTTCCGAATATTTTAATTGTTGCACATCAAGAGGGGAAGAATATTAGTGTTGATGTGCATAATAGGAAATTGATGTGATGTGGAGGAGTTTTCTACTTTTGAAGAAGATCAAGAGGGGAAGAATATTATTGATGTGATGTGCTTAGTTATAGGCAATTAGTAGGGTCTTTATTATATTTGATAAATAAAATTAGACCAGATGTATTAGGGGTTTGTTGGTAGGTTTTACAAATAATAGAGATGAGTTGGGATCCTGCAAAATTGAAAGTTATGTATTCAAGGGTTGTGACATGTAACGAAAGTGTAAAGGTTAGTGATATTTATGAAATTGAAAGTTATGTATTCAAGGGTTGTGACATGTAACAAAAGTGTAAAGGTTAGTGATATTTATGAAATTGAAGGTTATGTAAAGGCTGCATTTTAGACAGGGAGTTTATTTTAGATATGATGTGTTTTTGTAGTAAAGTTGAGGTTAGAGGGTGTGCTTTTGTAATAGGGTTTTTGAAGTTTTAGGTAGGGTGTGTCTTTATAATAGAGTGGAAGTTTTAGATGGGGTATGTTTTCTAATAGAGCTGAAGTTTAGATAGGGTGTGTTTTCTAATAGAGCTGAAGTTTAGATAGGGTGTGTTTTGTGATAGAATTGAAGTTATCGATAGGGAGTTTATGGGCAGGAAGACTGTCGGAGTTGTTGAAGTTATAGATAGGGTGTTTTGTGATAGAATTGAAGTTATCGATAGGGAGTTTATAGGCAGGAAGACTGTCGGAGTTGTCGAAGTTATAGATAGGGAGTTTGAAGTTATAGATAGGGAGTTTGAAGTTATATAGGGAGTTTGAAGTTAGATAGGGAGTTTGAAGTTAGATAGGGAGTTTGAAGTTAGATATGAGTTGTCTTTGTATTGAGGGGGTTACAGGTTATGTATTGATGTTGTTGAAAGTTATGTCTTAGGATGATTTTAAATTTTACTTTGAGATAATAATAAAATTCAGAGGGGATGTTGAGGTTGAATTTGATTATTGTCTCTGGCAGCTAACTTTTATAAGCAAAAATATTTTAAGTTTGGAAGATTAGGGAGACAGGTAAAAATGTTTTATGTGATCATTGTTTCAGTGTAGAATGGTTTTCGGTAGCATCAGGTGTAGTAAAAAATGTTGTAACTGAGTATGAATTAAATTATAAGATGGTTTTTTTATACAACAGTTTGTTTTTGAGCTAGCTTAAATGGAAAATATATTGTGTGAATGATTTTTTAAGTGATTTATTTTATTTTGAAGTTTTACAAAAGGATCCCAAGAGGTACTGCATCCCACATACTTATTTCATCTTTACAACACTCTGTACCGTTGCCTTTCCATATGGGAGAAGAAGAATACTACTGATGAGTGCCACGCTCATTTTCCATTGGACTTTTAAATTATTTATAGTGTCGTTTACTAAATAAAAACGCGTGATTTATGTAGTAAAAAGTGCATTCAGTGAATAATTCATTAAGAACAGTGAAATATTGTAGCATAGTGGCCACATCATGTCTTTACGCTAAACCACTCCTAATGTGCCACACGCGGGAAACGAAAGGAGTTAGATTAGTTAGGATAAGTTTAGGATAAGTTAGGATAAGAGTTAGATTAGTTAGGATATGTTTTAAAAATACTTTAAGATTTCGACTGAAGGACTTGTATCCATGGTCATGAAATAAATTAATAAAAAAAAAAAAATTATAAAACTTTGTGCCTGGGTGGGTTTAGCGGGAATGTCAAGATGAGTGTCACGCTCATTTTTCATTGGACTTTTAAGTGTCGTTTACTAAATAAAAACGCGTGATTTATGTAGTAAAAAGTGCATTCAGTGAATAATTCAAAAAGAACAGTGAAATATTGTAGCATAGTGGCCTCATCATGTCTTTACGCTAAACCGCTCCTTATCGTCCAAACGCGTAAAACGAAAGGAGTTAGTTTAGGTTAAGTTATGCTAGGATAAATTAGGATAAGTTAGGATAGATATTTAATGAAGAAAAAAAATTACTGAAGACTTGGCTGTATGGCGTACTATGCCTTTGCCTTTTCCATTCGCCCGAACGGAAAAAATGAACCAAAAAAAAAATGGTGAAATGTCCAATGATAATTTAGGATTAGACCAGGGTTCCCAACTTAGGGGTTTTCCCCCCAGATTTAGGGGGTAAATAAGTGAGATGGGATTTTTTAGGGGTCTTAAAAGTTTAGGGGTATTTTCAGGGATTTTTTGACTCTTTGTTATTTTTGAAATTTACTATATTAATATTTATTTCTTGCCTAGTGACTGCTGGTCCGATTTATATTAAATCGAAATGATGGATCTTGTGTAACATTTAATCCATCCAATAAAATGTTAATATTCAATATCAATATGTATGATTAAAAAAAATCTGAATCTTCAGATGAAGACGAAATATTTAATGTATTAAATAACCTGCAATAAAGATTTTGAAACATATTACAGACATCATCATCTCAGCGTTAATCCCAGTCGCATCCGAAGCTTTTTTCAGCTTTGGAGTCTGGGGTCCGCTTTACCAGTCTAACTGCCGTTTTTGGGTAATCTTCGATATTTTCAGTGAAGCGACTGCCGTCTGACCTTCACAATCCGAAGGCGATATTTAAACATTGCAGTTATACCAATTGTTAGACTTTTGAGGGCTCCAACAACCCGTAACGACTGCCACTAGCATTGAGCTATATTACATACTTAGATGTTCGTATGGCAACGGCTTAACGTGCTTTCCGAGACACGACCAGCCCACTGAAAACATTCATATTCATGCATACGAATATTATACAACCGCACATTGAAACATCATATTACAGTACCTATATTATTTCTAAATCATTATGAATTTAAGTATATGTATTTTTTAGGGGGAAAACAGATGAATTAAGGCGATTTTAGGGGTTTTTGACACAAACTTTAGGGATATTTATTTTTGAGAGTTGGTAACACTGCTCAATGCTGTGGCCACCAGGGTTCCCAACTTAGGGGTTTTCCCCCCAGATTTAGGGGGTAAATAAGTGAGATGGGATTTTTTTAGGGGTCTGAAAAGTTTAGGGGTATTTTCAGGGATTTTTTGACTCTTTGTTATTTTTGAAATTTACTATATTAATATTTATTTCTTACTGCTGGTCCGATTTAAATTAAATCGAAATAATGGATCTTGTGTAACATTTAATCCATCCAATAAAATGTTAAAATTAAATGTCAATATGTATGATTCAAAAAAATCTGAATCTTCAGATGAAGACGAAATATTTAATGTATTAAATAACCTGCAATAAAGATTTTGAAACATATTACAGTCACCATCTCAGCGTTAATCCCAGTCGCATCCGAAGCTTTTTCAGCTTTGGAGTCTGGGGTTCGTTTTACCAGTCTAACTGCTGTTTTTGGCTAAACTTCGATATTTTCCTTGAAGCGACTGCCGTCTGAACTCCACAAACCGAAGGCGATATCTAGGTAAGCAGTGCAGTTAAACCAATTGTTAGACTTTTGAGGGCTCCAACAACCCGTAACGACTGCCACTAGATGTTCGTATGGCAACGGCTTATCGTGCTTTCAGAGACACGACAAGACCACTGAAAATATTCATATTCATGCATAGAAATATTTGCACTGTGCGGGCATCGAAACCGCGCCTCCTTGCGCAACGGCCGCGTTCGCTACCGCTACGCCACGGAGGCTGTCATGAAATTAAATGTATGTATAATAATAATGTAATCTAAAATAATACGTACGTGGACGTCCACTATATCATCATGCTGGGAATTATACAACCGCACATAGAAACATATTACAGTACCTATATTATTTCTAAATCATTATGAATTTATATGTATTTTTTAGGGGGAAAACAAATGAATTAAGGCGATTTTAGGGGTTTTTGACAACAACTTTAGGGATAAATATTTTTGAGAGTTGGTAACACTGGTGGCCACAGAGTACATTATCTGGTTTTTGGCGGGAAGCTAAGATGAGTGCCACGCTCATTTTTCATTGGACTTTTAAATTATTTATAGTGTCGTTTACTAAATAAAAACGCGTGATTTATGTAGTAAAAAGTGCATTCAGTGAATAATTCATAGAGAACAGTGAAATATTGTAGCATAGTGACCACATCATGGCTTTGTACCAAAACTTCCTCCTAGTGTCAGTTCACGCGAGAAACGAAAGGAGATAGGTTTAGTTAGGATAAGTTACAAAAGAAGACAAGATATAATTAAGACTTGGCTTAAAGGTCTTAGAAACCAGGCCATAAAATCCCCAAAAAAAAAAAAAAAAAAAAGTACATTATCTGTGGCGTCTCTTTATTTATGTTTCGCTCGCGCTGTTTTGCCAGAATTATTGATTATTATACTTTATCACATTATAATTAAATTATAGTCATCTAATTGAATATTTTAATTTTATGGTGTTTGGAACTTTGGATTCATTAGCAGACGTGAATAAATGATTTTTTAATAAATACCAAACCGAAGTACTTACTACATTCAATAATGTCAATTGAAATAGAATCAGCCGAGTGAGTGTGATGATTTGATAGTATTAGTTAATTGTTTTCATAAATATCACAAATCAAACAAAGTGATAAATACTTTCTCATTTCCAGTGTTATCCGGCTGATCCTGCAATACTTAAAGGAATCTAACCTCACTAAAACACTTCAGACTCTGCAGGTATACATGACATTTATTATTATAACCATGTTACTGTATAATGAGTCCTGCAGCCTAATTGCGGTGCAGTCCTTCTATAGTAATGCATTTCATTTAATCAAATTCAGCAATATTCATTAAATTATTTAAAAATTGTAACAGCATGGAATAGGCTCCTGGAGTATGTTGTATTGATGTCTTCCACATCGAACTCTTTCAAGAATCGCCTAGATAGATTAAATATTTACAAAACATACATATCCGCTAATTAGCTGCTAGTCTAAACATATAATTATTATTTTAAAATGTCCTTGAGACATCTCAAGACCCTTACAATAGGTCCTGAACCTTTAGAGAGCACATAAGCAGACAAAGCAAACTCGAAGAGGCCCCGTTGACAAATATTAATGATGTGGATGCACCAACCAGCAAGTCTCCCCTATGCAAGAGGACAATCAATTGGTGCAAATACTATTGCAGTATGAAACGCGCGTCCGGCGACATTGATTGCGACGTCAAGGCACGTATTTCCGCAGCTTGGGCGAAATGGCGTGAGGTGGCAGGTGTCACTTGTGACCCCAAAATGCCGGTTAAGCTTAAGGGGCAGGTCTATAAAACCATCATTAGACCTGTTCTCCTGTATGGCAGTGAGGCGTGGCCTGTGCTTGAGCGACACAAGCAGGAGCTGCGTGTCACGGAGATGAATATGCTGCGGTGGATGTGTGGAGTTACGCGGAAAGACCGCATCAGGAACTCCCGCATCCGGGGCAGCCTTCGTGTCCGTGACATTGCAGACAAACTGCAGGAGGGTCGCCTACGCTGGTACGGCCACGTCTTACGGAAACCGGCATATTACGTGGGTAACAAATGTCTTGCCATGGCGCCTCCGCCGGGCCGGAACAAGCGGGGTAGACCAAAGAAGTGCTGGCTTGACATTGTAAGAGATGACATGCATGCCAACAAGCTCTTACCACAGGACGCTAAAGATCGTGCGAAATGGAGGAGAATGTGCAGGAAAGCGGACCCTGGGCTCCAACGCGAAAGCCGCGGATGCAACCGGGATAAGCGCTGAGATGATGATGATGACTATTGCAGTATGAAAATTAAATATAATTATTGGGCTATGGGTTTGGGTGGTTATAATCAGTGCCGATTTTAACTCTACCAGCGCCCTGGGCGAGATTCTATAGCACCCTCCAACTGTAATTCTAACCTATATGTAAAAGGGGAAACAATGTCAAAAGAATTAATTACACTAGTTTACAAAATTGAACTTTTTGTCTGTTGCCGATAATTCTGTTGTTGATAATGATTACTTACTACTTGTTTTTATCAAATCTACTCTCAAAATTTTTTGCGCAGCTCGAGTTACTTTGTTTTTGATTTTTATAATTTACACCTATATATCAATCCATATTAGGCTTGTTTTACTGTGTTAAGATTAATTTCTCAAGTTTTTATGTCATGAGTAGTCCAAGGAGACGTTGTTTAAATAATCCAGATACCTATTGCCCACAGTACAAAGTTAGAAGAAGAATACACGAAGTTTCTCTGTTTTAAAATGTCTTTGGACAATGGAAATAAACAAGAACACCGGGTAAGAAAAAATTGGCCCTTGAGAGAACATATAGAGCATGGAAAGCAAAATATAGTCCACAATTAATTAGTACCTCGTGACAAAAATAAATTATCCTTCCAAAATTACATATAAAACTGGGCACCATGAAACAATTTGTAAAATCACTAGATAAAGACGGGAACTGCTATTTTTATATTTGCCAAAAATTTCCTCAGCTCGCAATGGAAAACATTAAAGGCGGTATTTTTGATGGCCCCCAAATTCGAGACCTTAACTCAATTTAGAAATTCTATAACTGTTTTCTATGCTTAAAAAGCTTTCGTTTCTGTGATGCAGAATTTTCTCAGAAATAAAAAGGCTAAAAATTATATTGAACTGGTATAAGACACACACTTAAAAAATATGTGGTGCAATATGAGCTTAAAACTCCACTTCCTCTATAGTCACCTGGACAGGTTTCCAGATGAGCGAAGAGAAGGGAGAGTGTATGCATCAGGACTTAGGTGTCATGGAAGCGTCCTATCAGGCTTTCTGGGACACGAATATGATGTCTGACTATATACGTCATTTTCCAAAGTCTACAGTTCAGAGAAAAGCGTTAAAACATAGTTTTTAGAACACAATAATTACTTAATTATTTTATTTAGCAAAGTTTTGCTTAGTAAATAAATACATGTGTTTTTCTGTTTGATACCTACATACGTAGGTAAAGCTCAGAAACTAGAGCTGATAAAAATATTCTAATACTATTTTTGAAAACAACATATCATATGTAGTCAGCAACAGTTAAAATTTTTTCGGCAACAGATGTACTGTAAACTAGTGTTATATATTATAAAAAATAACCATTTATTAAAAAAGAAAGTAATAAAATTTTACTTTTCTGGATTGTCTATCGGCGAACTCTTTTTGTAAGGTTATCAAAGTTGATGTTCTCAGCAATTTCGTTTTCAATTGACAAAGTTGCCAAGTTTGTCATTCTAGATTGAGATATTGTTGATCGAAGATAGGTTTTTATCAGCTTCAGCTCTGAAAAACTCCGCTCCTCACTAGTATAGTCAATAATATTTGCAACGCTATCCATACATTTGGATACAGTTCTTGTAAGTTCCTTGATGAAATTTAAAACAAAAATGGGAGGAACCACATTCTGATCAGGCATATGATATCAGACTTACAAGTTCATCACACAACATTCAACCAATAACCATCTGTCTCATTTAGAGTGTACAGTTTATTTCAATTGGAGATCACTACAGAGCCCGCAGGGTCAGGTTTTTCTGGGATCTGTTTAATATTATAAAAAAAAGAACAAGATTCTGAGTTCTCATTTAACTGTTGGAATGTTTCATTGACTGAAATGAATGTAAGTAGTGGTAAGTGCTTTGATGCTTTCCAAAAGACAGTAGAAAAATTCTACTTCAAATTTTTTTCTGGAGAAGTTATAGGGTCATCACATGCAATTTCACTAGTGTCACGCTTAACACTTCGAATTCTTCATGTAGCTCGAAACACAGATCCAATTTCTAGTTCTTCGGCCAACTCCTTCACAATTAAAATAGCACATCTGAAGCCTGTCTACTACTGTTCTACTCTTCCAAGAAATTGCATCATTTTTTCAACATTTCTTTACATTTACCAAGATCCATGTCTGTTGGCTGTAGAGATTACTTGCGGTATTTATTTGAAAAAGTTTGTCTTACCAAACAACCAATGAAACTATGAAGCTGAAATCTTTTAGCTGTCGGCTACAGTAGTAGCCACATGAGACACTTGAACATCAGTTTTCTGAGTTTCAACGGCTGAAATAATTAAAGTATCATGGATAGCACTAATTTGAAAACAGACTGCTTTAACACTGCTTCACACTGCTACATCTGATAAATCAACAAACCGCAATGTCAGCGAAAGTTGTTGGAAGCTGGAGTACAGTCAGCTATACTAGAATAATATTTTTATTCATTTGCATGCAATATGATTTCTGACTTCACTTTTTCACCCATCTGCTCTATTAATTCATTTTAATAATAATATTTTCTTTATTTGTCTAGAATGCAAGTGTTACAATATAGGTGTTTTCGTCAGATATAGTCCCAGTACATCCTGCCTTTTGGCATACAAAAATACAGAGGGGTCACTTATTATATAATTTACAATCCGAGATAGTCATATTAAAAATGAGATCATGCTAAGTCTAAAGTTATGTACACATAGTTAATTAGAATAAAATAGAGCAAACATTACAATGCTGCTGTCCAACATGAGGCCCAGATGAAGTATCGACCCCAATTCTGACGCCCTCCACGAAAATGTGGGCGTCAGGTGGGGAGCGCCGGGGGCCGTGAAAGAACACGGCCTCCGTTTTGTACAGCGCCACCCTCAAGCCCAGGCGGCGGATCCTTCCCGCCACTAAGGATCCGCCCGCCGACGCCAAACTGGCCGCCTCCTGGAAGGTGGTCCCACGGGAAGTGAGGAGAGTGTCATCTGGGAGAATGTCACAGAAGAGTCCCTAGAACGGACCCCTATGGAACGCCGGTTTCTACGCCATACCGCCGGACCTGGCCAGCCCCGTCCACGAGGAGGACGGCACGGTCCTCCAAGTAGCTGGCCAGGAGGCCCCGCAAGTATAGGGGCACACCGTGGAACCGGAGCGCCTCCAGGATGGTGGAGTGGGGGATGGAGTTGAAGGCGTTGGCAATGTCGAATGACACAGCCAACACTCCATCCCCCACCCCTACCGCCTCTGTCACCTGACCCTTTAGACGGGCCAGGGCGTTCACTGTCGAACGGCCAGTTCGAAAGCCGAACTGGGCGTCCGACAGGACCGGTCCCACGTTCCGCAGATGGCGCTTCAGGCGGGCGGCGATAATTCCCCCGAACATCTTACCGGCCCTGTAAAGCAAGACTATGGGCCGGTAAGCCGAGGGGGAGCCCGCCGGCCGCCCTTCCTTCCGCAGGAGGCACAGTTGGCCTTCCCGCCAAGGTTTCGGGAACCTCCCCGACGCGAAGCACGCGCTGAAGAGGTCCCGAAACCTTCCCTCCATTTCGGTGGCCGCGATGGCCACCACCCGTGCGGGAACGCCGTCCGGCCCGGGAGCCGTCTTTTTGGCGTGGAGACGAAGAGTCGCCGCCCCAAATTCCTCCGCTGAGACCGGAGGACGAGGAGCTTCCTCCTCCGGTAGAAACAGAGCTTACTCCTCCGGTAGAAACACTCCCCGTGGGGGGTCCATCACTGGAGGGGTAAAGTGCGGGTCCCTGCACGGAAACAGGGACTGCACCATCCCATCCAGAAGCGTTGGTTCGAGGGTCTCGGCAACTGGGGGACCAATGCGGTGCACTTTGTTCCGCGCCGCCTTATATGGCCTCCCGAATGGGTCGTTGCCGAGACCCTCCAACAGCTCGGCCCTCGCCGCGACTTGAAGGCCGCCCTCGCCTCCACGTATCTGGCGTAGAGGTGGTCCTCGTTGGCCTCATCCCTTCGACGCCACTGGCGCGCTCGTGTGTAGGCCCGCCGTGCCGCCATGCAGGTGGCCCGCAGCTCCGCCAACTCCTCCGAACACCAGTACACGGCGCGTCGCATTATGGAAAATTGGGTCTTTCGCTGATTAAAAATCTATATCTTTCTTATTTTTCAAGATAAACAGTTGAAATTTTGCACCAACGTAGTTCATACTCTATATATTTAGGTAATTAAGTTTACATCTAATACCTAAGCAGTTTTGCTTGCGGTTTTACTCGCGTTTAAGGCGCGGTGAATAGACAACTTTTAGGTATTTGAGGGGGTGAAGCAGACGAAGTGGGACACGACTAGCCCCGCCCACTGCGGGGCGCTCCGCGCGAGTACATCGATGCGTGATGTGTCGTGCATCGAGAAATACGCACGTTCTATTAAATCTATACCAACCAACCATTCTCTATTCCATCTACATTTGGAAGCGTAATTTCACAACCTAAACGCGAAGCATGATTGGCTCTGTTCGTCACAGTCCCGGTTCGCATTAGACATCCGCGGCGAGCACCAGGTTCGAATCCCACATACGTTTACTTTACCTTGCGATTTTCGAAAATGTATATTTTTAACCTTTTGAACGCCAATCACTTCTATACAAGTTCGAGATTTTCGTGCCCTCAGCGCCACTACTTGATTAGAAGTAATCACAGTATAAAATAAATTTACGACTTTTACAAGACCTTTTATTTTGTTTTTATGGAAATTTGCCCTGTTATCAACCATATTTTTAACTTTTTCACGCATAATAAGTTCTTATTTGTTTAATTTTCAATAGAAACAAAAACGCCAGAAAATATTTTAATGCCCCCAGCGCCAATTACTTGATATCAAGTAAGCCAGTGATGGGACACGACGAAGACCTCGCTATATTTCATCTCGTCGAAATGATCATAAATACTATTATTGCAAGAAAATGACGTAAATATAGAATATTTTATAAATATTGTACACTTTAAACTAGGTTTTATTTACCTTAATCAAGAATTAATAGGTTTTCTAATCATTGTCGATAGTAAAACCCCGTTTGAAAAACCCCATCCCTACAAAGTTAGTTAGTTGTCGGTCTGTACACGCCACCGACGTGTATAGAAGGAAATCTGTGACGTCATAAGCGGACGGGTTTCAAGGTCATAGTGACCTTGTGCATTTTAGTGTAGTGCAATGTTTACATCTTGAGTTGGCGCACGTGTCCTTATAAAAAAATTGTGACTGTGAATATGACGAATTATTGCGAGTTGTTCAAGTCTGAATCAGAATTTTGAAATAGTTCGTCGTCTTGACATTCCGTTAAGTCGTCAACTTCCGTTTCAGGAATTTTCTTCAGTTTTCTATTAGTTTCTACAAACCAGAAAAATAATTGCGAGTATTTAGCGACACCATTAAAAAAAGGTCTTGTGTAAAACAGACACTTAACCTCCATTATATTTTATTTTTTAAAACGTAGAAAACCACGTATTTAGCTTCTATTAATTGTATTTGTTGTAAGTAAACGAAATAAATTATGCAGGAATCGGTTGAGTTTATGCACGTGTAACTCGACCACAGTCAATATAAAATGTATACCATAGAAATCTAGACATCCCTAGAACAGAAAGGATTTTGACGTGCCTCGAGCGCCAACTACTTGATATGAAGTAGAAGGATTACATTTGGAGACAAATAGGGATGTGCCTTGTAGAACACACGTCTAATAAATTTAAAATTCTTTTCTTTATTGTGGGGAATATATCCAGGTTTTCATACTGTTTTTTTTATAAAATAAAATAAAATATGAAATTACGATTACAGTTTTTATTTAGCTTCGTAAATTGGTGAATAAAAATTATTTTAAATGTATAATATTATTTGTCGATAGGACACTAATCCCATCCCTACGTTTTACTATAGATACGTTATACATTTGTAGTGTGGCGCAGGAGGACACATCGCGTATTATATAGATGGGCGTTCAAAAGGTTAACATATTTTCATTTTTTATTATTACTTTTGTTTTCTTTTTTAGTTTTATAATGCGCTTTGTCCGTTCTGCTTAAATTTTTTATGTTATATCCTTTTTTCATGAAACTGTTAGTTTACATCATTCTAAGCACTAGTACAAACCCGACTTCGATAAGAGTTGCAGTTTTGAAGAACAATCTTTTAGTTTTTTTAAATATGCTATTTTTTTTTAACAGTTACTCTAAACAGCTGTTTATAAATAGTAATTTCTAGAAATGAAGTATATATCATTTCTAGAAATTACTATTTAAAAAAATACATTTTCGGATATTTAAAAAAAATAAAAGATTTTTTCTTCAAAACTGCAAATCCTATCGAAGTCGGGTTTGTACTAGTGCTTAGAATGATGTAAACTAACAGTTTCATGGAAAAAGGACATAACACAAAAAGATAGAAATAGATGGAGGCACTTGGAGCCACAAAGGGGCACCAAGTGCCTCCAGCACACAAAGGGGCCATGAATAATGCAACGAAATGAAATCTAAATTTACTATTATGAACTATTATCAAATTAACTGTTATTTTTATTGTTTTTCTTTTGTTAAATTATATTATGAACTAAGAAATTCATGGTTAAATAAAGGCTTATTATTATTATTTATTATTAATTTCTAGAAATTTGTAGAAAGAAAATTATAACGAATTGATTTTAAATATTAGTTTGCATTATAATTGTTACAAAAAGAATATATTTAAAAAAAAGATGGAACAATTAGTACAAAAAATACAGAAAATCGGCTAAAGTAATAATAATTTAAAAAAAAAAACTATTGCAAATAAGAAATCCAACAGGTGAAGAAAAATTTGCCGCGAAAAAATAAAAAGAAAGAATAATTACAGAAAAAAATCAAATAAAATATCGGCAAAAATACAACAGTAAATTAAAAAGCATTTATTTCAATTAAAACCTACAAAAAGCATATAATGTAAACCTGGGGTTTGAACCCGGGCAAAAACGAAATATGATTATTCATCAACAAATAGACACGTAAATATAATTATTTTCTATGCGGGGTAAAGCAAAAACTGACATAGGTCCGTCAAGCAGCGCGCCTCAGCGGTCACTGTCGCTAAGCATAGAAGTGAAAGAGAAGGACAATGGACGCCGCGATGGAGCGACGTTTCGTTCACGTTTATCATTAAATACATTATTTATTTTAGAATATCTTAGTTAAATCGATAAACAAAAACAATGGTTTCATTTACTATTATATTTTACATCGCTCTTCTCAATTTTATCAAGATTTGATGATTAATAATACAGTTACAACGGTTATAAATACAATTTTAGTGGTTACTTTAGGATTTTTTTCTATCCATAAAATTAATTCAAAACGTGTTTTGAAAACAATGGTTTCCTGCTTCATATAATCAAGATTTACATATAAATATTTGGCTGATCTGAAATGTATACATTTGGCTAATAAACTGTTTTTTGAAGCCTATTTTTACTGAGCACAGCGATTTTGTCAAAAAACCGTAGGAATATTTTAGTTTCACTTGAATGTATTTATTGTGTCTTTTTGAACCCTAAATAACTAAATAGGAATAATAAAACAATAAAATACAAATAAATAATTTAATAAAAAATATTTATTAAGCTTACTTTTTGAACTTATGTATACTATACATATAGTTAGTATAAAATATAAAAAAATAACCTTAATTACCTCAAGTATTATTATCTCTTAACATTATAATTATGTAAAAGGTAGGTATATAAATAAATAAACGTAGATTTCACACCTGAACAACCTCAGGATCCGTGATTAGTTCATTCACTTTCAAGAGATGCAGAGTATCTTCGTCCAATTCCTTGACATTCTTTTCATATGGTTTGCGACTACTTGTAATGTATGGATCCGATGTATATAGTAATGTATGGAATACATCTTCGTTAGTTGCCGATCTTGAACACTTTCTTGCATGATGTAGTCTAAAATTTTTGTAGTCTTTATTACGAGACTCTTGCGCATCTTCCGAAAGTTGTCCTATTGGTATGATACCAAAATGATTTATGATGCTCTCTCCATGAATCAGTTACTTACGTACTGATGATGGCATGTAATACCAATTCTATTTGGTAACATATATTCTTGCTGTTTCTAAAGCATAATCACCAAACTCTCTAGCATAAATCATGATACCTGATGATAAAGCTTGTAGAATTATGTATAATCTGTATATCAGGACCTCATCAACACCTGTTATTTCTGCAGAACAACTGGCATTACGGAAAAATCTTCTAGCTGTATTACCATCATTCGAGTTGCCACTTACTTGCCTTGGTTTATCAATTATTAAGGCCAGCTCTTCGTGGAATATTTTTTGTACTGTTGCTTTTTTTCCTTTTCGTCATTGATGGCTGACCATTTTTCAAATGAAAGAATATATGATGTGTGTAATATCATCTCCATGCACCTAATCGACCGAATCCGAATTTTCGTTTTCTGGTCTGACAGTGACTTTTTCTAAATTATTTATTAACCGGGGAGTAGCACCACATATAGTGCATGTGGAACTTGAAGAAGTGTCAGTCAATACTTGAGCCACTTTTCCATCTATCATATGTAAGGAATACTTGATGTTTCACTTGTATTCCTTCACCACATCTATTGATCAATGATGGGTATAAATTGTTAATTTGGCCTTGAACATTATTCACAACAGCTCTTGTTTTCTCAGGAGTTTCTTTTGAAAACTCGATTAAAATAGGTCGACAAAACCTTACAGATGAAAGTACAGGATTTTGCTAGATAACGGCGCCAGTTGCTTCATAAACTAACCTTATAGGAACAAAAGAAGCAATAATCAGATTGGCGTCTGAAACAAGTTCAGACTCTTCTGGAAGTATTTGTTTATACTCACTTTGACAGATGAGCCATCACATCCCCACTTGCTGGATAAAATTAGGTTTTTCAATCCAGCAATATTGATAGAGTCAATCAATAAAATTCTAGCTGCCGTATGATCCAACAAGTCTTGTAAAGAAATAATTTTTGCATATGTATTGGTGATTTCCATCGATGAAACAGGTGGATAGCAGCTTTTTTTACAGTTCTGTATTTTGTAATATGGTGGCAGAAGAAAACAGTTTCTTTCATTTGTTAGGTTCCTAAGGTACAAATACTGTACTTTGGTAAGATCCAAGTCAATGTATACACTTAACGCTTCTTCATCGGTTAACATTTTAATGTTATCCGAACCAATCGAGTTCAAAATGGTTTTCTTATATTGTTTGTCTGCAGTTCTAATAGCTTCAACAAGGTTTGCCTCGATGCCTTCGCTCATTGACCGTAATCCTTGCAAATATGCTTCATAAATATGTTGAAATCCGTATTCATTGAGTAATGTAGTGTTTTTACGCCTTTTACTCGATTCAGAAGAGTCTTCGTAAGGAATACCTTGCTTCTCATTAGAAGTTGAAGGCGTGCAGAGAGATGATCCGTCTTCTGTTGGTGAAGCAGGCAAAGTTACAGAATATTGTGTGTCAAGCCAACTGCTATTGGTTTCAAGAAATGTACCTTCTTGCGTGAAGCTTGAGCCCAACGACTATTGAACTGTGGTAATAAATTCTTTTGAAAATCGCGTATTATCACTTGTATGTTATATTCTGAAATTTGATAATTTTCACGTAAAAATGTTGATAGGGTCGAAGTATTTTTACTGTTGTCGATATATAAAAGTATCAATTCACGTCTAGAGCAATTAAAAGAACTCATTATAAGTATTTTGCATTGTAATTTATTAACGGACAATAACAAATTGTGGTAAAGGGTGTTCAGTGGCCAAGCTTTTTATAGGAAAATCGAATAAGGGTGGTGTGAATCATATACCATTATCTTAGACGACCTTATTTTCAAACAAAACGTGTGCAAAAACTATATCAATAACTAAAAACCGCAAAATTTTACCTCCGAAACGTCATACGATACTTATCAATTCAGTTCCCGTGATAATGAATATGGGAAGTGTTATCAAAAATCGCAAAAAACCGCAATTTTTTTTATTGTATTATACAGTATGTTAACTAACAGAGGGCGTTCCCGTTAACCCGAAATAGTATAGCATACATACATGCTAAAAAAATATTTCCATTCGAAAACAAAATGTTTTTAAAATTTTTCCATTAAGAAAATATTCAATAAAAATTTTAAATTGACATGTAAAAGAAACACACTGTACACGCAAACTTGAAAGACGGCAAGGTCGCAATTTGTTTATGATACTACGCTACTATTTTGATTTAAAACAGGAGGTTTCAAATTTATTTCCAATTAGAATTTTTTTTTATTCGGATTTTTTTATGCTTATTTTTCTATGCTGATATTTTTATTTTAATCTATTAATGATATATATTAACGAGTTTAAGGGAACGCCCTCTGTTATTTAACATACTGTACTAGGTGGATACCTTGTGCATGAAATTATATCAAATTTAGAACTTAGGCAATCTTAGCTAACATATAAAAGTTTCGTTGAAGTTAAAACAATTTAATTTTCGTCGGCATTTTACGTAAAAAATTGTGACAGTTATATTTTATCTTTTATTATAATTTAAATAACTGACTATTACTCATGTAGAGTAATAGTCAGTTAAAAAAGTAAGATATCCTTTCTAAATATATGGCACACTATATAGTTATTTCTTAACCAGTGCTCAATATCTAACTCTGAAAATATGTAATTTACAAGTTACAGTTTGTAGAATTTCCATACTTTCGAGTTCTAATGCATTTTTTTTTAGTATTTTGATGATTTAATAGATAAAAACGAATCGAATATCATAGAATGGCTTCTTATCAATAAAATAAGACCAAAAACATACAGTACTATTTGCCACATTTTAAAAAAGTATTTTTAATCAGCTCTTGTTCTACGATAATCCATAGTGCGTCGGGGAGGCGGACGTCTTCACCGAGGCATGCTGGCGTTGCATACCTCGGTCAATGACCACCTCAGTCGCCCAACCGCGCCCTACTCTAACACCGCTACTGGTTATGGTGGATTGGTTAACTATTGAAGAACTATGTCAATTGTCTGCCAGACAGGCATAGCATATGCTATACTTATTAGAACATTTATGCAAAATATGAAATTTGTAAACCATTTAACTCAGTGGTATGGGTATAAACAAGATATCCTACATAGACTAATAGTCCAAGAGTCGCTGATGCCCAGACCTTCATTATTTTATAAAAGCTGAAAGTTTCTCTGTGCATGTCCCCAATACAGGTAAGAACCACCACCGAGTAGGTACATGGTTTGTGATTGTATAAGCAGGTATCAATCTTCTAATATACAGTATGTTA
Source organism: Sesamia nonagrioides (assembly GCA_017933935.1). NCBI lineage: Eukaryota > Metazoa > Arthropoda > Insecta > Lepidoptera > Noctuidae > Sesamia > Sesamia nonagrioides. Next base: position 264,213 of record JADWQK010001369.1, read on the forward strand.
AATAACAGAGGGCGTTCCCATAAACTCGTTAATATTAGTATTATTTATAGTATTTATATGTGTTTCTTTATTATAAAAAACATATTGTGTGCCTACGGGTGTTTTACAGTGAAAGATGGAAGTACGTCAATTTAAAAATTAATTATTTTAGGTTTGAGATACTTTAATTTCCCCTAAGAAATAATTTACTTACATGATAAACTTTTAAAAACTAAATTAAACATTATTTAAGACGCACGGTAACAACTTAGAAAAGAGACACTACAAAAATAAAAATATTGGTACATTGCTAACACAAACATGGAGCACAACTAGATGTGGCATGTAAGGTGCACTACTAACACAAACATGGAGCACAACTAGATGTGGCATGTAAGGTGCACTACTAACACAAACATGGAGCACAACTAGATGTGGCATGTAAGGTGCACTACTAACACAAACATGGAGCACAACTAGATGTGGCATGTAAGGTGCACTACTAACACAAACATGGAGCACAACTAGATTGTGGCATGTAAGATTGCACTACTAACACAAACATAGACACAACTAGATGTGGCATGTAGTGCACTACTAACACAAAACATGGAGCACAACTAGATGTGGCATGTAAGGTGCACTACTAACACACAAACATGGAGCACAACTAGATGTGGCATATGGGTGCACTACTAACACAAACATGGAGCACAACTAAGATGTGGCATGTAAGATTTGCACTACTAACACAAACATGGAGCACAACCAGATGTAATGTGGAGTGCACTACTAACACACAAACATGGAGCACAACTAGATGTGGCACATGTAAGGTGCACTACTAACACAAACATGGAGCACAACTAGATGTGGCATGTAAAGATGCACTCACTTCACTGAATATGTGCAATTTTAAATTCTTTTAAAACATTTGAATTGGACTTAGCGTTTTTTATTTATTTTATTTGGTAATTTATTGTACAAAGCTGCCTTCGTAGGTGGTGAGTACAACTGTATCTCATTAGTGTTTCGCCCAACTTTGTGTTCATCATCATCATCAACCTTTTTATCGTCATACTGCTGGGCACAGATCTCCTCTCATACAGAGAAGGATTTGAGCGTAATCACCACGCCTGCTCAATGCGGGTTGGTAGACTCCAGACTACAAGTCAGGTTTCTCAAGATGTTTTCCTTCACCTTCAGTCATTGGTGTAAGGTGATATGCTTAGAAGTACATATAACTTTAGAAAATTTACATTGGTACGACTACGGAATCGAACCCGCACTCCTTACTTGAGAGGCTGGTGTTTTAACCACTAGGCCACCACGACTACAATTTGTGTATTTGGTGTATTTTTTAGTAAAGTGTATTTGTATGTGAATGTTTTTTATTGAGTATCTTTCAATTAATATACAGTTATTGTATAATTAGTGTGTTTGTGATATAATATATTTATTAGCTTGATTTCATTCTATGGTTTTTATTATTGGGTGTACTGTATTCATAATGGAAGAATGTATTTAATGACAGTATTTGTTTTCGTTGTTATTTTTTGTTTTTTTTTTTTTTTTTTTTTTTATTGACACCTGTTTTGATTGATTGACACCACATAAGAGTTATATGCACATAAGAGTTATAACTATATATATATATATATATATATATTTCCATACACATAAACGCACATATATAAAATACTGATACAGCTATATAGCAATCTGTTTTTAATTTGATTTATTGTTTTTATACAGAAGGAAAAATGCCACGAGCTAGACGAGCAAATATAGGTCGGCGAACGCGTAGTACAAATAATATGGCCTTGCAAGACGATCACAGACTGCAGATGAAGGCGCACATGCTAATGTCGCAGCATGAACGTAATGCACCAAATAGATCTGTTGACTCTGTACCTGTACTGAATCTTGCGGCGATCACGAATACGTCGTACAGTTTTGATTGAAATGATGCGTGCTGCTTTTAAGTACAACAGTTAGATTGATTATATTTATTCACACTGTGATGCGGCTAGAATTTTCAAAAGGTAAAGAAACGCGCGGCATGTGTTGTGCTAATGGCAAAGTGAGATTGCCAGCATTAGAAACTCCATCTCAAACGTCAAGCACTTTTGCTCATATTCAGCAATACAATTCAGCATTTCTATTGGCTTTGGTGCTACTAAAATTATTAAAGATAATTTTATGCCGTCTTTAAGGTAAATACTTCAACTGGATTGTCGAATTTATATATCAATCCGGTTCATAAGATTAGTTTAAAAATTCTGATCAAACATCTACCTAAAATTGCATACATGTTACAGGTTGAGGGCCAGATTTATCATCAAGCTGGTTCGTTATTGCCATGCCCCGATGATCATCAATTTTTTGTAAATTTATTTTTATTAATTGATGAAGATCGTGAATTAGCTCGACGTTGTGCAATTGCTACAAATACAAGAAATTATTCATGAACTACTAAAGTTTTTACATAGGCATAACGCAATAGCTCAACTGTTCAAAATAGCTCTCGATCGTATCTCGTATGCCTTCTCACATTCACAACATCGTAATAAGGGCTGATAGAACAATAGCTCAACTGTTCAAAATAGCTCTCGATCGTATCTCGTATGCCTTCTCACATTCACAACATCGTAATAAGGGCTGATAGAACAATAGCTCAACTGTTCAAAATAGCTCTCGATCGTATCTCATATGCCTTCTCACATTCACAATAGCTCAACTGTTCAAAATAGCTCTCGATCGTATCTCGTATGCCTTCTCACATTCACAATAGCTCAACTGTTCAAAATAGCTCTCGATCGTATCTCATGTCACCTTCTCACATTCCACAACATCGTAATAAGGGCTGATGATAGAACAAGCTAGCTCAACTGTTCAAAAATAGCTCTCCGATCGTATCTCGTATGCCTTCTCACATTCACAACATCGTAATAAAGGGCTGATAGAACAATAGCTCAGCCTGTTGTTCAAAATAGCTCTCGATCGTATCTCCGTATGCCTTCTCATTCACAATAAAGCTCAACTGTTCAAAATAGCTCTCGATCGTATCTCGTATGCCTTCTCACACATTCACAATAGCTCAACTGTTTCAAAATAAGCTCTCGATCGTATCTCGTATGCCTTCTCACATTCACAACATCGTAATAAGGGCTGATAGAACAGCAAGCTCCAACTGTTCCAAAATAGCTCTCGATCGTATCTCGTATGCCTTCTCACATTCACAACATCGTAATAAGGGCTGATAGAACAATAGCTCAACTGTTCAAAATAGCTCTCGATCGTATCTCGTATGCCTTCTCACATTCCACAACATCGTAATAGGGCTGATAGAACAATAGCTCAACTGTTCAAAATAGCTCTCGATCGTATCTCGTATGCCTTCTCACATTCACAACATCGTAATAAGGGCTGATAGAACAATAGCTCCAACTGTTCAAAATAGCTCTCGATCGTATCTCGTATGCCTTCTCACATTCACAATAGCTCAACTGTTCGAAATAAGCTCTCGATCGTATCGTATGCCTTCTCACATTCACAACACATCGTAATAAGGGCTGATGGAACAATAAGCTCCAGCTGTTCAAGAAAATAGCTCTCGATCGTATCTCATATGCCTTCTCGCATTCACAACATCGTAATAAGGGCTGATAGAACAATAGCTCCAACTGTTCAAAAATAGCTCTCTCGATCATATCTCGTATGCCTTCTCACATTCACAATAGCTCAACTGTTCAAAATAGCTCTCGATCGTATCTCATTATGCCTTCTCACATTCACAACATCGTAATAAGGGCTGATAGAACAATAGCTCAACTGTTCAAAATAGCTCTCGATCATATCTCTTATGCCTTCTCACATTCACAACATCGTAATAAGGGCTGATAGAACAATAGCTCAACTGTTCAAAGTAGCTCTCGATCGTATCTCGTATGCCTTCTCACATTCACAATAGCTCAACTGTTCAAAAGCTGGCTCTCGATCATTATCTCGTATGCCTTCTCCACATTCACAACATCGTAATAAAGGCTGATGAGAACAATAGCTCCAACTGTTCAAAATAGCTCTCGATCGTATCTCGTATGCCTTCTCACATTCACAATAGCTCAACTGTTCAAAATAAGCTCTCGATCGTATCTCGTATGCCTTCTCACATTCACAACATGTAAGCAGGCTGATAGAACAGCAAGCTCAACTATTCAAAATAGCTCTCGATCGTATCTCATGGAAGCCTTCTCACATTCACAATAAGCTCAACTGTTCAAAATAGCTCTCGATCGTAGCATCTCTGTCGCTTCTCACATTCACAATAGCTCAACTGTTCAAAATAGCTCTCGATCGTATCTCGTATGCCTTCTACATTCCCAACATCATAATAAGGGCTGATAGAACAATAGCTCAACTGTTCCAAAATAGCTCTCGATCGTATCTCGTATGCCTTCTCACATTTCACAATAGCTCAACTGTTCAAAATAGCTCTCGATCGTATCTCGTATGCCTTCTCACACATTCACAATAGCTCAACTGTTCAAAATAGCTCTCCGATCGTATCTCGTATGCCTTCTCACATTCACAACATCGTAATAAGGGCTGATAGAACAATAGCTCAACTGTTCAAAATAGCTCTCGATCGTATCTCGTATGCCTTCTCACATTCACAATAGCTCAACTGTTCAAAATAGCTCTCGATCGTATCTCGTATGCCTTCTCCACATTCACAACATCGTAATAAGGGCTGATAAAGACAATAGCTCAACTGTTTCGAAAATAGCTCTCGATCGTATCGTATGCCTTCTCACATTCACAACATCGTAATAAGGGCTGATAGAGACAATGGCTCAACTGTTCAAAATGGCTCGATCGTATCTCGTATGCCTTCTCACATTCACAATAGCTCAACTGTTCAAAATAGCTCTCGATCGTATCTCGTATGCCTTCTCACATTCACAACATCGTAATAAGGGCTGATAGAACAATAGCTCAACTGTTCAAAATAGCTCTCGATCGTATCTCATTATGCCTTCTCATTCACAATAGCTCAACGCTGTTCAAAATAGCTCTCACGATCGTATCTCGTATGCCTTCTCACATTCCACAACATCGTAATAAGGGCTGATAAGAACAATAGCTCAACTGTTCAAAATAGCTCTCGATCGTATCTCGTATGCAGCCTTCTCACATTCACAATAGCTCAACTGTTCAAAATAGCTCTCGATCGTATCTCACATTCACAATAAGCTCAACTGTTCAAAATAGCTCTCGATCGTATCTGTGTGCCTTCTCACATTCACAATAAGCTCAACTGTTCAAAATAGCTCTCCGTCGTATCTCGTAATGCCTTCTCCACATTCACAACATCGTAATAAGTAAGGGCTGATAGAACAATAGCTCGCTGTTTCAAGAAATAGCTCTCGATCATCTCACGTTCACAATAGCTCAACTGTTCAAAATAGCTCTCAATCCATTATCTCGTATGCCTTCTCCCCACATTCTAGCTGGCTCAACTGTTCAAAATAAGCTCTCGATCGTATCTCGTATGCCTTCTCACATTCACAATAGCTCAACTGTTCAAAATAGCTCTCGATCGTATCTCGTATGCCTTCTCACATTCACAATAGCTCAACTGTTCAAAATAGCTCTCGATCGTATCTCGTATGCCTTCTCACATTCACAATAGCTCAACTGTTCAAAATAGCTCTCGATCGTATCTCGTATGCCTTCTGACGGCTGATAGAACACCTTTTGGAGTGCATGCAAGGCGATTGGATGCACCGACTATTGATGAGGTTGCTATTGTAGTTGTTGGTGATCAGTTTCATTCTCGTGATATTGTTGACTAGAAATGGAAACACCAAGAATATTGTTTATCCAAATGTTTCGGATTGAGTTTTACAATTGCTAGCAATTAAAAAAAATGTTTATGTTTGAAAAATAATTTTGATGATCCAATAAATTTGTTTTTAATGTTTAACTTTATATTATACGTAGCGAAGCACGTATCGGGCCAATAGTAATAATTTTTATATTTTACTAGCTTTCCGCCCGCGGCTTCGCCCGCGTGTAATTCGGTTATATCGCGTTTTTTAGATTTCCCTCGGGAATAAAACTAATCAAATGACGATTGATCAGTTTTCAACCGGAGGTGATAAATGATTCAATTACTAAAATGACTATTAAAAAAATAAGGGTTGATCGTAGAAGGGTGAAAATTTAGGATTGTATTTATTTTTGTAGGTTGTATCATAAAAAAATAGAAACTAAAAATTTTGTCGAAAAAAAAATAAAAAATAGGGGCGGACTACCCCTAACATTTAGGGGGATGAAAAATAGATGTTGGCCGATTCTCAGACCTACTCAATACGCTCACAAAATTTCATTAGAATCGGGCAAGCCGTTTCGGAGGAGTATGGGAACGAAAACTGTGACACGAGAATTTTATATATAAGATTAGGTATATTGGATTTCTGAAACGCAATAGACTAACCACGCTATCACACTGGCACCTGTTTGAACAGTTACTGTAGGGCCCCGAGTATCCAGACGAATTGTTGTCAATAATCGAAAGTCCGGATAATGAAATGTATGAAGAAAGCTGGGCTTTTTCCATAAACACATTTTACAGTCACAAAATTTTCGCCAAATAGAGCCTTTTCTATACCAATACATGACGGCTTGAATTATTTGAACCATTTCGAAATAGCACTAGAAACAGTTTTCACCCACGAGCTGAAGTTCCGCAGCAGGTTATTGTAGCAGGCATTGTTCTGCAGGAGGAGACGGGTGTATCACTGAATACGGTGGACAGTGTGGACGGGTTTTGTGCGGACATCAACAATGGGCATTGGGACACGGTGCTGAAGGCCACGGCATCGCTCAAGCTGCCCGACAAGAAGCTCATGGAGCTGTACGAGCAGGTGGTGCTGGAGCTCATCGAGCTGCGCGAGCTGGGTGCCGCGCGCTCGCTGCTGCGTCAGACGCACCCCTGTCTGCTCATGAAGCAGCAGGAGACCGACCGCTACATCCACCTCGGTAAATACTTGCCCATACGACTACACTACATGAGCAGTGAGTCGGTGTTATAACAAGCGTTCATCTCGTCTCCTAGAGAACCTGCTGGCGCGCTCGTATTTCGACCCGCGCGAGGCCTACGGTAGCGGCGGCGGCAAGGAGCGGCGCCGCGCCGCCATTGCCGCCGCGCTGGCCGGCGAGGTCTCCGTGGTGCCTAGCTCGCGTCTGCTGGCGCTGCTGGGCCAGGCGCTCAAGTGGCAGCAGCACCAGGGCTTGTTGCCGCCCGGTATGACTTTTCTATCACTCAAAACGAAAGATATCAGACCATCGACTCATTGGAGACGAAGAAGACCAGACAGTATACAAAGTTAATAAGTGCTAAGCCTGAAGGCTGGTGTTGTTTGTATTGTGTTACCGCTACTGACGAGCGCGCTCCGCAGGCACCACCATCGATCTGTTCCGCGGCAAGGCGGCCATCCGCGACGAGGAGGATGATCAGTGCCCCACGCAGCTCTCCAAGATCATCAAGTTCGGACAAAAATCACACGTAGAATGTGCCAGGTTAGTGCTCACCTTACCCAAACAGAGAGAATTCAAAACGCATGCAGCGAATAAGTGCACTCCAAGCTTTCAAATCAAAATATGTATACAAAGTGGTGATGATAATACGACAATAAATTAAACATCGTGTACCTCAACAAATCTTCAGTCTACTCATTAAAACATCATATAAATATATTGATTGGTTAAGTCGCAGGAAATTATTTTTAATTTTTCATATTTTCTACATGATGTACTATCACATTTAGAAGTCCTCTTCCACCTGAAAGACTACTATCGGCTGTGCTAAACCGGCCACGGCACTAACGCATTATTTTGTATCCGTGTGTCATATTCCAACCAATCAACCGAAGGCTGTGTAGTATCTCTAAGAAGAATTAAAGATGTAGTCTATGTTAGACAACGAAAACAACATTAATAAATCGTTTTTTATGGCCGTCTTCGTCTGTCTTTAAAGTAATGCAAAATTTTGTTACCTCAGTTGAAACTAATTTAGCAGCCGCACCTAACAACGATGCGATCAAATGCGTGCGATTGTGGGTTCGAATCCTAACTATGACAAAATCTTTTTGTTTTTTCATATAATTTATTATTGTGATTATTGATTTGTATTTTAAAGTAAAAATGTTTGCAAATAATATTTAAACGAATAGGAAAATTTATTGAATATTAACACCAAAAATGGTGGTTGTGATTACATGTTTTAGTTTGCTATGGATTTACAAACAATAAACGTTATAGTGCATTAATTAAAATTATATGTTATTAGGTGTAGGTATACTAATAAATAAAACTGACGTTGATTTGGTGGCATTGTAATACTTAATATAAAAGTAATCCCTGACAAACTTATGATATTGTTATGGTAGACATTATAAAAATAATTATTGGTTTTAAGATATGAAAATCTTTATATTATAGCCTAATTATTCATTTTCTCAAAGAAAAGAGGATTGAAGCTTAACCTCAATGTTATTACAATCATAAACTAATCTATTATAGAGTAGGCAACTCTGTTGGCTCGTGTAGGTATGAAACTTAATTCATCCGGCCCCTGAGCACTAACACACCCCCACGTAATAACACATTTTCTGCCTGACTCCGTATTTGACAAAACATTGTTTTCAGACCAAGGCGTGTTATTTTTATAAATGTAACCCGTCGTAAATGTTGTCTCACAATCAAAGTCTATATATACCCGTGCAAAACGTAACCTTTCCTCTTTTTGCCGTTACGTTAAAAACTATATTTTTTTTGCTGGCGTTCGTTGATGCAGACCTTCGGCATGTAGTGTGCGTAATGATGTGCCGAACTCGTTGGCAAAACGTCTTGTTGGGATGAAACCGTTTGTCTCATATTCAGCTACCATATAACGACGTTGAGGTTGGCTAATAAAGGGTGGCCTTCCACTTCTCTCACGACACTGTAAACTACCTTCGTTCTCAAACCTCTTGACCCAAAGACTTACAGTATTTCTCTAAAACAATAAAAATGTTATTACACACTTTCAGCAAGCGATTGGTTTGCACCTTATCCAAATAATAATAAAAACAACTTACACAAAAGCCGGTTTCATATGATATTTGAGATATATTGAGTCCATTCGTAGGTATATAGGGCCACAATATTTGCCTTAGCTACGACACTAATATTAGCCTGCATATTGATTAAAAAAGTAATACTAATAACACAAACTCAATACTATATGTTCACCAACCAACAACAGCTAATATTATTTGAGATATATCGCAGCTAATAGGTAGTGGAATATTTGATGTGAACTAGTGATTCACTTTGTTTCAAATCTACCCTCATCTTTTTATAATGACTAATATAGAAAAAATCTTAAAAGAAAGTATTATCATTAAGTTGTGGATCGGTATTTTTACATATTTTTGTTGTCAGCATTCATAACTCACCAAAAACATTTAAAAAAGAATTGTGAGTTATTAGATTTGAACTCGAACTACCTACCTTAAATGCTTATCACGGCGTAAACCGCTTAGCTATTTAGACATTTATGATAAGCGTTGAAATAGTAGTGCCTAACAATCATAAGCGGCAGCAAGTTGTCAAAGTGTATGAGTGTGTGTGACTTTATTATAGAAGAAGAAGGTCGTAACTACAACTAGTATTGCTTGGCCATAGTTTTGTGAGATTGTAACTCGACTTTTGGTCGTAATAGTACATGTTGATAAGGAAGCGCTTACAGGTTGATGACCGTCGCATCCAGCGGTAGGTACTAAACATTAATAATAATGGCGCGAAAAAAACAAGTCGGTACAGAACCGCGCTGCCGCCGATCGGAGGTCAGTGAACCAATATTGTAACGGTGTTCTATTCAGTTTATAATTTTATGCGATTTAGTTTGTTTGAAATTTTGATATTTTTCATGTTAGGTTTTTAGGGTTCCGTAGCCAAACGGCAAAAAATGGAACCCTTAGATTCGTCATGTCTGCCTGTTCGTCTGTCCGTCCGTATGTCACAGCAATTTTTTTCCGAAACTATAAGAGCTATACTGTTGAAACTTGGTAGGTAGATGTATTCTGTGAACCGCATTAAGATTTTGATACAAAAATAAAAAAATAATAATACATAGGTATTGGGGACTGTCCCCATACTTAGAACTGGAACTAAAAAATAATAATACATATTGGGCACTGTCCCCATACTTAGAACTGGAACTAAAAAATAATAATACATATTGGGGACTGTCCCCATACTTAGAACTGGAACTAAAAAATAATAATACATATTGGGGACTGTCCCCATACTTAGAACTGGAACTAAAAAATAATAATACATATTGGGGACTGTCCCCATACTTAGAACTGGAACTAAAAAATAATAATACATATTGGGCACTGTTCCCATACTTAGAACTGGAACTAAAAAATAATAATACATATTGGGCACTGTTCCCATACTTAGAACTGGAACTAAAAAATAATAATACATATTGGGCACTGTTCCCATACTTAGAACTGGAACTAAAAAATAATAATACATATTGGGGACTGTCCCCATACTTAGAACTGGAACTAAAAAATTATAATACATATTGGGCACTGTTCCCATACTTAGAACTGGAACTAAAAAATAATAATACATATTGGGCACTGTTCCCATACTTAGAACTGGAACTAAAAAATAATAATACATATTGGGCACTGTTCCCATACTTAGAACTGGAACTAAAAAATAATAATACATATTGGGCACTGTTCCCATACTTAGAACTGGAACTAAAAAATAATAATACATATTGGGCACTGTTCCCATACTTAGAACTGGAACTAAAAAATAATAATACATATTGGGCACTGTCCCCATACTTAGAACTGGAACTAAAAAATAATAATACATAAAAATATAAATAATAATAATACGTAAACCACATACAAATAACTTAAATCCTTTAATTAACCAGACAACGACATACTGCCAAGCGATTCGTCGTGTTCCGGCATGATGTCTGGTGAAGCCGTTCGGAGGACGGGTCTGAGCAGTTGTGTTGCGATGTGTGCCGGGTGCGATGCGCCAGATGGTGTTGTGTCGGGAGTTTGTTCGTGGAGGGTAGCGGGATCTGAAGCACGGTTCTCCGCTGGCCGACCGCAGGTAGTTGGGGCCTAAGTAGTGTGCCAGCCACATACGAAAGGCTGCCCCGCCAACTGCGAAAAATTCCAGGGCCCCATCATGTCGGTTGGCGACCGGACGAGAGGACCCGATGGCGATCCCTGGGGGGGATCGCGCCACTTCTCGTCCCTATGGCTGCTGGTTGACACTGGTGTGAGGCTGCTGACAATGCGCTGCATCGGCACCCTGACGCTCAGTTCGTCGCTCTGGGGGACTTCAACGCCTGCCACCAGGACTGGCTCTTCCCATACCAGAGGACCACCGCCACGCTGGGAGAGAAGCGCGAAACTTTGCGCTTTCTATGTCGGACTACAATTTGAGTGTCTTCAAGGCTAGAGTGAATAGGCTCTTAATAAACTAGTGCCCTTTACCATCAACGATTGCGTCACTGCTTACCATCAGGCAGGATTGCGGTCAAGCGCTGGTTTATGACTTGTAAAAAAAAAAAAAAAAAACGTAAATCAATGGTACGGAACCCTTTTTGCGTGAATCCGACACGCACTTGGCCGTTTTTTTTTTAGGGTTTTGAATTATTCCAATGAACCAGCATTGTCCGTGTTTTCATTTATTGTCGTATTACTAGCACCACATATTTCCTAATATCCCATACTAGCTGCGCCGCACGGTTTCACACGCATACGCGGTTTCGATATGTTATATGGCGTGATGTTATATAGCATAAAGCCTTCCTGGATTAATGGGCTATCCAACGCAAAAAGTATACATATTGCAAACCAGTAGTTCCTGACATTAGCGCGTTCAAACAAACTCTTCAGCTTTATACAGTATGTTAACTAACAGAGGGCGTTCCCGTTAACCCGAAATAGTATAGCATACATACATGCTAAAAAAAATATTTCCATTCGAAAACAAAATGTTTTAAAATTTTTTCAATATGAAAATATTCAATAAAAAATTTAAATTGACATGTAAAAGAAACACTGTACACGCGAACATGAAAGACGGCAACATCGCAATTTATTTATGAATGACGAGCCGCGTATGCGGCGGCGATCTAAGATCTAATTGATTGATGTGTGTTGGGCAATGCAACGTTAGGTAGATACTATTCCGCGCTACTATTTTGATTTAAAACAGGTTTCAAATTTATTTTCAATTATAATTTCTTTTTATTCGGTTTATTTTATGCTTATTTTTCTATGCTGATATTTTTATTTTAATCGATTAATGATATACAGTATGTTAACTAACAGAGGGCGTTCCCGTTAACCCGAAATAGTATAGCATACATACATGCTAAAAAAAATATTTCCATTCGAAAACAAAATGTTTTAAAATTTTTTCCAATATGAAAATATTCAATAAAAATTTTAAATTGACATGTAAAAGAAACACACTGTACGCGCGAACATGAAAGACGGCAACGTCGCAATTTATTTATACATGACGACTACTATTTTGATTTAAAACAGGAGGTTTCAAATTTATTTCCAATTGGAATTTTTTTTTATTCGGATTTTTTTATGCTTATTTTTCTATGCTGATATTTTTATTTTAATCTATTAATGATATATATTAACGAGTTTAAGGGAACGCCCTCTGTTATTTAACATACTGTATATTAACGAGTTTAAGGGAACGCCCTCTGTTATTTAACATACTGTATATTAACGAGTTTAAGGGAACGCCCTCTACAAAACAAAACAAATCCTTATGGTAATAAAGTTTATTCAAAATGCCCATGCATACCCAATTCCTGTTATTGAACATGGTATGAGAAACAGGTTCCACAAGTTTGTCAGGAGTGTATTTTGATACACAACTGCATTCATTTTTACCTTTCTCACAAAAATGTACCGCAGTGAAGCCCTAATGAGAAACTACTGTGGAGGTGTGAGGAACACGGTGTAAATGTACCGCAGTGAAGCCCGAATGAGAAACTACTGTGGAGGTGTGAGGAACACGGTGTAAATGTACCGCAGTGAAGCCCTAATGAGAAACTGCTGTGGAGGTGTGAGGAACACGGTGTAAATGTACCGCAGTGAAGCCCGAATGAGAAACTACTGTGGAGGTGTGAGGAACACGGTGTAAATGTACCGCAGTTCATGAAGCCCGAATGAGAAACTACTGTGGAGGTGTGAGGAACACGGTGTAAATGTACCGCAGTGAAGCCCTAATGAGAAACTACTGTGGAGGACTGGAGGTGTGAGGAACACGGTGTAAATGTACCGCAGTGAAGCCCGAATGAGAAACTACTGTGGAGTAAAACTTTTTCCAGGAAACGCAAGATGAACGTTTTTAATTTTTCAAGCTTGTTTCCGTTACGCAATGTATTGCATACATTACATTACGCTCGGCTCGCGCTGCGACGCAACGGCGCGGCGGTCGCGCCTGTATGGCGCTAATAGAATGCCTCTCGGGATTAGATACCGTTCTTCGTTCTCAGCGCGAGAGTACGTGCGCCATAATTTGGAATAGGTAAATAAGTCTTCAACGTACATAACAATAAAACACCTGTTAAAAAATGAAAACACGTATGAAATAAATTGGTTTTGGTTGCCATTGCAAGCAGGTTGCAATGAAAGATTCGGTTGGCCGATCTCGGAATAGATACTGTTGGCCAGAAGAGGGCTGCGGATGGCGGAATGTTTCTTTCAATCATCATCATCCCAGCGTTAATCCCAGTCGCATCCGAAGCCTTTTTCAGCTTTTGGAGTCTGGGGTCCGCTTTACCAGTCCAACTGCTGATATGGCTAAAATTCGACATTTTCCGTGAAGCGACTGCCGTCTGACCTTCACAACCCGAAGGCGACATCGAAGCATTGCAGTTAGACCAATTGTTGAACTTTTGAGGGCTCCAACAACTCGTAACGACTGCCACTAGATGTTCGTATGGCAACCGGGACCAACGGCTTAACGTGCTTTCCGAGGCACGACCAGACCAGTGCAAATATTCATATTCATGCATACAAATACTTGCACTGTGCGGGGATCGAACCCGCGCCACCTTGCGCAACGGCCGCGTCCGCTACCGCTACGTCACGGAGGCGGAATGTTTCTTTCAATCGTTGCTGTAAACTGTTCCTTGTTCCACCAAAGCTGACATCCTCGCCAGCCGCATGAGGGAGGTCCTTACCGAGTACGATATGCACGTCCAATGAAAATGCCTGAGGCGAGGATCTTGGACCTTGACGATGCAGTCATGCCAGCAGATGTGGCGCATGGTGGTGTGGTGTGGTGTGTGGTGTGATGTGGTGGTGTGTGGTGTATGGTGTGGCAGCTATTGCCGAGGCGGATGGCTGTTCTCCCAGCGACATACGGGTGGGTGAAATTGACGTCCGCCTACTTTCTAGGACATGTCTGGGTTCGTGGTCCACTTGCGGCGATAAAGAAGTTGGCTCCCAACAAACGCTTGCATATAGGATAAATCACAGGCAACCTGGCTCGGGGCCGGATGGCCTACGAGCTCGACGTAACTACCGCGGCCGGTGCCGTCACAGCGCTTACGTTGGCGCTGGAGACCGGCGGCGGCGAGGCGGAGCTGAGCAACGAGTCCGGACGTGGGCGTGCTCGTCATGCGGGCTAATCGTGTCGAGTCCGGACGTGGGCGTGCTCGTCGTGCGGCTGATCGTGTCGAGTCCGGACGTGGGCGTGCTCGTCGTGCGGCTGATCGTGTCGAGTCCGGACGTGGGCGTGCTCGTCGTGCGGCTGATCGTGTCGAGTCCGGACGTGGGCGTGCTCGTCGTGCGGCTGATCGTGTCGAGTCCGGACGTGGGCGTGCTCGTCATGCGGGCTAATCGTGTCGAGTCCGGACGTGGGCGTGCTCGTCGTGCGGCTGATCGTGTCGAGTCCGGACGTGGGCGTGCTCGTCGTGCGGCTGATCGTGTCGAGTCCGGACGTGGGCGTGCTCGTCGTGCGGCTGATCGTGTCGAGTCCGGACGTGGGCGTGCTCGTCGTGCTGCTGATCGAGTCAACATTTCTTTTCACTTTTCATGTTTGTGTAGGTGACATGTATTGTTATTTGTCGATAATGTGGTTTTTCCATTTTATTTATATTTTGGAATTATTTTTGGTGTTTGTTTATTATTTATTATTCACAGCCTAGAGATGTGAAAGTATTCAAAATATTGATGGATCGATCGATACGATTACTCGTAACGATTTTTAGTATCGATTTAGTATTGCAGAATCTCACGCATCGATTCAACATCGCATGGAATTCTTTAGAATTTTCACATAACTTAAATTAGGTAAACTTAATGCTTTACATTGTTTATAATAACTTTACTAAAATCGTATTTCATAAGACTTTCTAGTTTCTGTTTACTAATACCTGTGTTATAATAATGTTATTAGTACCCAACTAATCGATAATCAAACGAAAGCACTTTTACCATTAGGTAATCTGTTTTACAACAAATCATTCAACCAGGTACACGTTTCGATTAATAGCGATAAAAAAACGTTATTACGCAAAAAATAGTGCATCTCACTATCCGGCGTTGATCGCGGCTAGACGGACTGACGCCGCCAAAAAATGAAGGAAAGCCGACAGTTATACCGTCTAAAACGGTGTTCTCACCTTTTAGAAGTTTACCAAATTTTGGGGAATTTAGAATAAATTCGCGGAAAAAAAAGATGGTTTCAAAATTGATGCAAAATTTTAAATTTTAATTGGTCATGTGATTACCTAACCTTTATTATCCTTATGGGTCGGACGGGGTTTTCTTTACATATTGTATATATCTTATATATAAAATCTCGTGTCATAGTTTTCGTTCCCATACTCCTCCGAAACGGCTTGACTGATTCTCATGAAATTTTGTGAGCGTATTGAGTAGGTCTGAGAATCGGCCAACATCTATTTTTCATCATCCTAAATGTTAGGGGTAGTCCACCCCTAATTTTTTTTTTTATTTCTTATACAACATTTTTAGTTTCTATTTTTTTTATGATACAATATACAAAAATACATACAATCTTAAATTTTCACCCTTCTACGATCAACTCTTATTTTTTAATAGCCATTTTAGTAATTTAATCATTTTTCATCTCCGGTCGAAAACTGATCAATCGTCATTTAATTAGTTTTATTCCCGAGGGAAATCTAAAAAACGCCATATAATCGAATTCCACAGGGGCGAAGCCGCGGGCGGTAAGCTAGTGTGTATATAATATACAGTATGTTAACTAACAGAGGGCGTTCCCGTTAACCCGAAATAGTATAGCATCCATACATGCTAAATAAAATATTTCCATTCGAAAACAAAATGTTTTAAAATTTTTACAATATGAAAAATTCAATAAAAATTTTAAATTGACATGTAAAAGAAACAGACTGTACACGCGAACTTGAAGAACGGCAACGTCGCAATTTATTTATGAATGACGTGCCGCGTATGCTTAATGTGTGCCGCCCCGTCACAAATGTCCCCCCCCCCCGTCGTCCCCCGAATGTCCATCCCTAATTTTATTCGCTAGTAATCTCTCCGCTCACGCGCTGACCGGATGTGCTAATTTCGCATTGCAACGTCTTGCGTCATTCTTGTAAAAATGCCGCGTTATCAGTTTAGTGCTCAGGAGTATGTGAACATGGTGCTCATTTATGCTGAGTGTAATTTTAATGGTGCACGTGCTCTGAGGATGTATGCTGAGAGGTATCCTAATGCACATCAACCGCAAAATTCTCGTGTTATTGTGAGCGCTCTGGTGCGTATGCGTAACAATGAGTGGTCACCACGGTCACCTGACTTAACACCTCTTGATTTCTTTTTTTGGGGTTGGGTCAAACAACTCGTTTATAAAAAAGAAAGCCACTCGCGGGAGGAGATGCAAATGCGAATTCGCACAGCATTCCGTATTATCAGGAACCGCATACGCGATGACCCGACTTTAATGCGACGAGTGCACCAAAATAACCGTCGGCGACTGCGACAATGTGTGGACAGAGGAGGTCAGCATATCGAGCAGTTTAAAATCTAGGTAAGTTTTAACATTAGGTATTTAAATGTTTCATAACACCTAAAACATATCGAAAACATTAAAATAAAAAAAAAATAACACTAAACGACTGTGCCACAAAATAAGTTCAGAAGTCAAATTCCTTCCTAAAACCCGTTCCACAAACGTGTTACTACTGTGACGTTACTCGATTGCTATGAATAAACGCAAGTAGGTACCTACTTAGGTATTACGAAGGTAACTACATAAAAAGTTTTTAAATCTCTATTATTGGAGAAAACATTCACTTCCTAATGTGTAATACGTCATTATCATTTTAATCCTAGCCTAAACTGTGTTTTAATAAATTAAAATTTCCTCAAACTTAACCGCAGGCTATTTATTAGCGGTACATTATTTTTAAGATTAAATTAATTTTGGTTTTACATAACACTGTATGCTTGTCGTACCATATTCCACCCACCGCTCTGAATGGCTAGGTAAAACGAATTCGTGTAGGTACTTGTTCCGTGAGTGGACCTTCTGTACTCGTATCTGTTTATTATGTGGCCACGAGCGCGCGATGTCGCCGGCGACGTATCCGATCCTCAGAACTCAGAAACGCAACCACACCACCGCGCCTTGCCTGCGCGCACCTTGGCTGACAATATCTGTATAAATCTGTGTATTTTAATTGAAATGTTATTGATAGGAAGGCAAGTACCTACATGAATTTGTTTTTTTTTATTTACTATGTTTGCGATTGCCAATAGGTAAGTCCTCCACAGTCCAAGGTCAATGACGCGTTCCTTTGTCAGCGTTATTTGAGACGGGTTGTTAAGTGTTATTGTTAAAACTAAACATACCTACATAAATGTTTAATTTTAATGATAACAACACGACGATGTCTCTTTGTAATTCACTAAGCCGCCTTTATAAAAGACGCCGCCGCTCAAAATCACGCGCATTGCAAAGCGACGTTGCCAGTTTGGGCAATACAACGTTAGGTAGATACTATTCCGTGCTACTATTTTGATTTAAAACAGGTTTCAAATTTATTTTCAATTATAATTTTTTTTTATTCGGATTTTTTTATGCTTCTTTTTCTATGCTGATATTTTTATTTGAATCTATTAATGATATATATTAACGAGTTTAAGGGAACGCCCTCTGTTATTTAACATACTGTATAAAGGGTGTATCTGACATCGACGCACAAACGAGTACCACGGATCCAGTACATGATTCTGAACCCCCCAGTGGTGGAATTTTTCGTCGGCTTTTTCATGATTTAAAAAAATAATGTAGTTTTTTTTTACTTCAGACCATTCACAATTGCTATACTTTTATAACCCAATAAGATTTTAAAGTAAAAATTAAATAATTCGCTAATTACATAAAAAAGCGCAATGAAAACAAAACCCGAAAAACGATCTTATCAGCTGATTTAATAGAGTTCACATCAGGGATCAACGTCATACCTACAAAGTCGCAAGGCGGCACGCTTGCAACGTTCAAAAGCCGAGCCGACACTATATTTTAAACAGTGTGTATTCTGTAACCGTTCATTAACGACATAAATGACTATCATAATTATATTAGTGGCATGCGGTCTAGCCTTTTCGCGAAGTTTGCGTTACGATGTCAGATACACCTTGTATGTGGGGGAAAACCGTCAGGAAGGTGTGGCCAAATGTTCCGGATAATTGAAGTGTCTTCTCATCCCTTGATTCTCATCCATTGTCGAAATACCACCCATTTCGATAAAAGTTGAACAATAACTATAATGTGATGTTCGATTCTTATTGTTTTGTTTGAGATTACTGATGATATGGGTTGTTTAAGTGAAACACCTTAAGTACACAAGCACACTATTTATATAGTTCACTAATGACACTTCACAATGTTATTATAAGTCGATTATTTCCACTATTTTATTAATTATTGTGCAGAGCGCGTGTATGTTGTATGGCTGTACCAGAGAGCGAGGGAGAGAGAGCTCGTAAGAAAGAGATGAATGTAAAAACTATAAATTAGTATGGCAATACTAAACATTCTCACGCCCTCTTTTAACAAACTGAAACTGCACTACCTGAATATTTACAAAGCAAATTGTTTTACAGTTAATTTAGTGAGTAGGTATATTAATCTACAATTTATAGTAATGACAAGTTAATATTTGGGTATGTGAAGGTAGGCTATGTTACTTAAGTATTATAATTAGTACAAGAGATGTAATGTGTAAGTATATACCTATATAAGTATGCAGTATAATAATTATCTATGACTAACTATTCTGTTTCACTAAGTTTAAAGATACAATTCTTAATTATGTAAGCTAGTTATTATTATTACATTGTTGTAACAAAATCAATTTATGTATGGGCCTAGTATAATCACCCTTGGATGTATGAATGGTTACAGATCTTATTAAGTTATCATTCTTGTTTACATTAGTAGATACAACTTTGCCTAAGGGCCACAAGGTAGGAGGTGTACTTTCATCTTTGATTATTACAATGTCTCCTACTTTTAAGTTTTTCTTAATATCTAACCACTTATTTCTACTCTGTAATTCTGAAATATAAGTAAAATAAAATTGTTTCCAAAATCTTTGCTTAATTAACATTATTTTTTGGTACACACTTAATCTAGATTCATTCAAATCTAACACACTAGGTTCTGGTATGTCTGTCATAGAAGTTCCTATGATAAAATGGGCTGGAGTTAAACAGATAACATCATCCGGAACATCAGCGATTGTACATAAGTCTAGAATTTAATATGCCCTCTATTTGGACTAAAGTTGTATATAACAACTCATAAGTTAATTTAGTAGAAAACAAATGTCTTTTAAGTAATGACTTAACTGATTTTATACCAGCTTCATAAATACCACCCATATGACTGGCAAGAGGTATTGTAAATTTATAATTAATAGAATTAGAAACACAAAATTCAATTATTTGGCTGTATGATTTATCAGATTTAAACATTTTATAAAGCTCATGTAATTCAGTTTTAGAACCTCTAAAATTGGTAGCATTATCGGTATACAGACAAGTTGGAGTACCTCTTCGAGATACAAACCTTTTCAAAGCACAAATAAATGCCTGGGAACTTAAATCTGTAACAAGCTCTAAATGTATAGCTCGCGTCGCTAGACATACAAATAGACATATGTATCCCCTTGTGTACTTACAGTTTCGAGTCATGGAAGTTCTGATAGCTATTGCACCACTGAAATCAATGCCTACATGAAGGAACGCTCTTGTTAGGGTTACTCGGAGCGAAGGGAGGCTAGCCATTTGCTGACCACAAGTTTGTGCTCTAAATCTGATGCATTTAACACAAGAATGAATTATCTTTTTGACTTCATTCCTACCATGCATGATCCAGTACTTTAATCTTATATTATATAAAGTGCTTTGTATTCCAGAGTGTAGCAACTTATGGTGATAGTGTTTAACAACTAATGATGTTATATAATCTTTAGCAGGTAGTATAATAGGGTGAGCTTGACTATAGGATATGTCTGAGTGCTGAATGCGACCTCCAACTCTGATGAGCTGATCTTGGTCTAGGAATGGATTCAGTTTCCTTAGGGGACTGGATCGGAATGTATATAGTCTTCGTTTATGTAAGTCTGAATTATCTGAGTGACTGAGTGACGACAACTCTAAATGTTCTCTTAAAAAGGATTTAAGTTGTGTTATTTGAACAATGAAATTAGTAGCTCTGTTGAGTTCTTTTACAGTTAAGTAAGGAGAATATTTTAAGCTCTTGTTTTTGAGTTTATTTAAAAATCTAAGCATGAATGCAATGATTCTTGTTAGCTTAGTGAAGTTAGACACTTTAACAAACAAATTATAAAAATATTCATAATTAATAGGGATTTTATTTGACATTGTGGATGTATGATATAATTGTGTACTTGTATTGCGGATAGGAGTAAGTACTTGAGTGTTAACTACTTGGGGTACTGTTATAGGCCATGTAGATTCATCCTGTTTAATCCAGGTAGGGCCTTGCCACCATAAATCACAAGTGGGCAATTGTTTAGGCATAACCCCTCTAGTTATTAGATCTGCTGGATTTTGCTTGGTGTTTATATAGTACCAATCATCCATGCCAGTTAATTCCATAACCTGCCTTATACGATTAGATACATATGTGTCATGTTTATGTTTGTAAGGAGATTTTATCCGGCTCGAAGGACCAAATTATGTTTGAGATTACTGACGATATGGGTTGTTTAAGTGAAACACCTTTAGTACACAAGCACACTATTTATATAGTTCACTAATGACACTTCACAATGTTATTATAAGTCGATTATTTCCACTATTTTATTAATTATTGTGCAGAGCGCGTGTATGTTGTATGGCTGTACCAGAGAGAGAGGGAGAGAGAGCTCGTAAGAAAGAGATGAATGTAAAAACTATAAATTAGTATGGCAATACTAAACATGTTTTAACTGTACGGGCACATAGATCACTTTAATATTAAGAGATTACAATGATAATCTCAGATTAAAACAAATAAGAGCAATAGGTTAGAGCACGTGCTTTTCCGTCGGCAGCTGTCAATAATGTGACAGTCGCCACCCCTTCAAATCACGCCCACTACTCTATTCGGTGTTACCCGCTCATATTTTAAATTTACTCGAATCGAGTCGACTAAAACAATATTGATTAAATCGAGTTATGATCTTTCTTATTAGTCTTAATAATCAGCGCGCCGTCATATATGTATATATGAATATACTAGCTTTCCGCCCGCGGCTTCGCCCGCGTGGAGTTCGGTTATATCGCGCTTTGTAGATTTCCCTTCCATTATAAAACAGTTTTTCTGAATTGAAAAATAAATAAACGTCTTTTTCTTTCAAAAATTTAAAAAATTTTCTGTCCGAGACCGGCCGTAAACTCATAGATAGGTACAATGCGACCGAGGTACGTATCAGTGCAAAGGGCGTTGACCTCTGGCACTGGCAGATCGTTTTAACTACCTACGTAAGTTATAACTAACTAAATTCCAATAAAAATACGCTACACATAACCTGTGATGTAACTTTTCCTTCAAACTTTTCCTAGGTATTTAAAAGTTAATCACATTCATCTACAGTTTCATTAACAATTACTTGTTAAAACATCGATTGAATAATGTACACTTACATTAACATGAAAAACGGTGCTGGAAATTTTCCGTATTAGATGTTCGTGCCGTATGTGATTTACGCGGCTCCCGTAATGCTCACTATGAACATAGTACCTAGGTTAATACGTAAATTCTTCGGGCCTCGTTCAGGTTATCGCCAGGCACGGCGTAAAGCCGAACCATTTCGGTCCACTGTAGTCACTACATAACACACATACATACATACATGACACACATATGACACACTTTGCACGATAAATGAGCGGTTACGAGCAGACTTCGCACTTCGCGCACAGAACACAATTACTCCTAGCGGAGAAGAAGGTCAACTTCATACAAAAAAAGTAGGAACGAATTTTAGTTTGGAAGTGCTGCCATCTTACTTTAGCCCAAGTAAACTAAGTCGGCGTAGTAGGGCCGCGAGAAATTTAAACCACTTCATGATGACTATTGTATTTTAAGTTTTAACATTAGTGCCACATTATTAAAAAAAAAAAAAAAGTTTTAACATTTTATTACACATCCAGACCAGGAGTGCAGCCTCGAGATTTTTTCCTCCTCTCGAGACCACCCTCCCGATCTGAATGTATCAGAAACGGAAAATAGAATGAATCTAGCATAGAGAAAAAAACTTTGTAATAAAAAGAAATCTAACGGGCCCCGTCCATACAAATTACATTCATACAGAATGCAATGTGCGGCCGGTCATATGAAATAACAATGTAACATAAATTGTAAAACGTTATCAACGTGCTAGATTCAATTCTAGTTCCTTTATTTTAACTGGGAATAGAGATTGGAAATAAAAGTATTGTTTAGCCAATATTTTATATATTACATGATAAATTTTATAAATTTCGTATCATCATCATCGCATCTGCCATGGCAGAACTGAGGTTCACAAACACTGGTCACAACAGCCACAAAATAAATAGGTTCAGGATCATTGGTTCAGAGTCAATGTCTCACGAAAAACAACAGTAATGTTAGAGTCACTATCTCACAATGCGCTAACACTAACCACGATTCGCGGAACTTTGTAACACATAAAACGGAGGAGCAGAGCTCGACTCAACTGTTATAGCAAATAATTACAAGCAAATCGATGAAATATGGAATTGTGTTTACATCGGGTGACGCCATATTGTTTAAGCGGACGCCATGATCGGTCACGTGATTCAAGAGTGTTGCCATACAAATAAATTGAGATATTAATTTATATAGTAACATCGCCCAAAATTCAGCCCTTGTAGGTATTCTAAGGGCTTCCATACAAAGTTGACCCCGGCTGACTTCGCGTCGCGGGCATTGCGCAGCGAGCATGCGCACGTCCGTATCAAACCTTGGCAAGGCGAACTGACGGGCCCTCTGGCCGCGCGCGCTGGCCACATTCGTTGACCCGGTAGCGTTCACGAAACAGCTGGTTTCGCTAGCCGCTAGAGTTAAGAGCCGATAAGTTCGTAGAAAATTGGAGATTTTAGTAAAAAAAAAGTGTTCTGTTTTCATTGAATTTACGTTCTGAAAGTGAAACCAAACCACTGGTTTCATGACCAACATTTTTTAGCCTAACAGCCTGTATAAAAAATCATAATACCTCTGCTTTTTCCATTTCTGTTTTGCTGGTTTTGTTTCAATATCAGTATGATTGCTAATAAAGCTGAAGATATTGTTTGTATGTTTGAATACACTTCATCTCTTGTGCCGCCAGTCGGATTTGAAATCTTTTTACATTTGATAGGTCATTATCGAGGAATTTTCTAAGTTAAATCACGGGTGGGCGACGCGACGGACGGTCGCCGGACTGTTCCGGAGGCCGAATTGAAGCTGATGTAGTGATATGATGAGCTTGTATAATGCTGATGCACAGTATTGCAAAATATTACAATGAAGGCTTAAACCCCTTTATTCATAAACGTTGTTTAAAGTTACCTAGTGATTAGCGATTCTTTAACCAGACTTTTGAGACGTTTGCCCGTCACTTATCTTTAATCATCGTTTATGAATAAACCCCTTAAACACTGTAGTGGTGTTTATTCAGAAACGATTATTAAAGTTAAGTGACGTTAAAAGGTCATAAATGTATGGTTAAAGAAGCTCTAATCACTAGTTAACTTTAAACAACGTTTATGAATAAAGGGGTTTATGTTGTGTGGTAAACCCCCTGCTGATAAAAATAAAGCTGCTGGTTTAATAATCGGTTCTTAGGTTCTCGCCAGACGGTCAGTACCTGGTCACGGGCTCGGTGGACGGCCTCGTCGAGGTGTGGAATTTCACCACCGGCAAGATCCGCAAGGACCTGCGCTATCAGGCGCACGAAGAGTACATGAGCATGGAAGAGGCCGTGCTCAGCCTCGCCTTCGGCCGGGACAGCGACACGCTCGCCGCCGGCTCCAACGACGGCAAGATCAAGGTACGTGCCGCGGCGCTAGCGGCCTGTCGGCCTGACCGCGCGGCCCTCGCTGACCATGTCCGGCGCGATGTTCTCAGGTGTGGAAGGTGTCGTCGGGCCAGGTGCTGCGCAAGCTGGAGCGCGCGCACGCCAAGGGCGTCACCTGCCTGCAGTTCACGCGCGACAACACGCAGATCCTGTCCGCCTCCTTCGACCGCACCATCAGGTGAGCACCAGTCCTGCTCCCGCTCCCGCCGGCCCGCGGCGTGCCGCGTGCTGACCGCCTTCTGCTTGCAGGATCCACGGGCTCAAGTCGGGCAAGGTGCTGAAGGAGTTCCGCGGGCACTCGTCGTTCGTGAACGAGGCGGTGTTTACGCCGGACGGGCACGGCGTCCTGAGCGGCTCTTCGGACGGCAGCGTAAAGGTGTGGTCCGTGCGCACGGGTGAGTGCACGGCCACGCTCAAGCCGCTCGGCAGCGGCGAGCCGCCCGTCAACTCGCTGTTGCTGACGCCCAAGAACCCCGACCACTTCGTGGTGTGCAACCGCACCAACACCGTGGTCATCATGAACATGCAGGGCCAGATTGTGCGCTCGTTCTCCAGCGGGCGGCGCGAGCAGGAAGGAGGCGCGCTGGTGAGCGCGGCGCTGAGTGCTCGCGGCCGGCTGGTGTACTGCGCCGGCGAGGACCTGGTGCTGTACGCCTTCTGCACCGCCACCGGCAAGCTGGAGCGGACCATCAACGTGAGTACTCGCCCTGTGCCCAACACGACGCGCGCGATCCGCTCTTACCAACGCTTCTGTTCCAGATCCACGAGAAGGCGGTGATCGGGCTGACTCACCACCCTCATCAGAACTTGCTGGCCACCTACGGCGAGGACGGTCTGCTCAAGTTATGGAAACCATAACGCCGCACATTTGGATACACTTTTACTCTTAACTAAGGTTTTTATTTTGTAAGCGCTATCTCTAAGTGGTAATAAACTTTATTAAACCTTTCATTCAGTATTTTTATTCAGGGGATTAAAGTGGGGACGAGTGAAGAGCATAAAATTATACTACGTTTTCTACCGTTTAATCTCTATGAAGTTGACAGTTCAATTTCAAAGGTAAATTGGAAAGGTACGCTTTTGTCTAAAAGGATTAAAGAAACAACATAGTCTTCATACTTACACACACATACTGCACACATACATACATGCAAACCACGAGCATACAGTCCACTATTAAAATTGTAAGTTTAGTGCATAATAAATAGCATTCGAGAACAGACGTAGCGAGAGTTTTATTTCAACTAAATCACCAAACAAAGAGATATAGACCTTATTGCCGTGAACATATGGTCCTTCGAGCCGGATTCATCGAGTAACAACGGGAGAACGAGCACCGTCACTGAGAATAAAGAGCGGATTATTTGCTACCTACCTTCGAGCTTCATATCAAATCATTAGCAAATAATTATTCAAAAGCTGTATTTATTTGTTTGGATTTTGAGTTACTACGTTTCATACACCATTGTGCACCATGGAGGGACTTTTAGCCTATCAGAAAGAAACACTGGAGAACTTAAAGAAAACCGAGAAAAATTACAAGAAGACACCCAAAGATCGGATCAAAAAACCCTACTTGGAAACCAGATTGGATAATTTGGAGCAGTTGTGGACAGCTTTCAAGGAAGGACACAAAGCCATAACAGGCAAAGCGACTCAAAAGGAAAGGCAGGATACCTACTTTACTGAGGATATGTACGAGAAGTTCGAAGAAGCCTATGTGTCATACAAGACTTTATTGAAGGAAGCCCTGCAGCCCTATCTTGTGTCACCGAGTGGAACTTCGTCCGTAACCCCGAAATCTAGTGCTGGACACGTGATAAGTGAGTGCGACATTAAGTTACCTCGTATTCAATTACCGACATTCAGTGGAAAATATGTGGAGTGGCAAACGTTTTATGATATGTTCGTTTCAATGATTCATAACAATAATAATTTAACACCAGTGCAAAAATTGCATTATCTTAAAAGCAACTTGTCGGGTGAACCAGAATGTTTGTTACGTAATTTTTCTACAACTAATGACAATTACGAAGAGGCTTGGAAACGGTTACTAAAGCGTTACGATAATAAGCGTTATAATTGCAATGCACTTATGAGATTATTGTTTACGCAAAAACCAGTTACGAGTGAATCTGCAAGTGCCATTAGACAATTATTAGATACAAGTACAACTTGTTTACAATCCTTACGTAATATGGGCATTAGTTCTGAGCGACTTAATGATGTGTTTGTTATCTATTTAGTGGTTTCTAAGTTAGATCCTGAATCCGTAAAGCAGTGGGAATATCATTTAGGTATACTTAGCGACGACCTACCCACATGGGCTCAATTATCTGAGTTTTTACAATCAAAGTTTAGGTCGTTAGAAATGATAAATATTAATAAAGTACGTACCACCGATACTAATACAAAGTCAAAGACATTTCATGGGTCTGTTGATAATACTATGAGTAATTCTAACGTGACTATCAAATGTAATAGGTGTAAAGGGGAACACTATTTATATCAATGCAAGGAATTTAGTCAGCTAAATGTTAAAGATAGGCAAGATTATGTTCAAAAAAACAACCTGTGTTTTAATTGTTTCTCTCCGTCTCATCCAGTTAAGAAATGCCATAATTCTGTGAGTTGTAAGCGATGTGGCAGGAGGCATCACTCATTACTACATTTCGAAATGGAGGTGAGCAGCGATAGTGAGGATGTTCCTGCGCAGCGTGAGTCAGACAAAACCGTGAGTTCTATTTCAAGTAATTTCTCGAGTAAAGGATTAGAACCGAATCAAGTTTTGTTAGCAACTGTGTCTGTTTTTGCATACAATGATCACGGTTACAGACAACAATTGAGAGGATTGTTGGATCAAGGCTTGCAGGCATCTTTTGTTAGTGAATCGGTAGTTCAATTGCTTAGACTTTCTCGTAAACGCGTTAGTGGTACGGTTTCGGGTCTAGGCAGTGATAGCCACACAAGTGTAAAGCACATGGTTTCTTTCCGAGTGGTTTCACGTCATGACCCTGAAGTATCTATCCAAGTAAATGCATATGTATTGGGATCTGTTACATCATTACTTCCTTCAACCGAGTTACACACACCCGATTGGTTACATTTAGAAAAAATACCACTAGCTGATCCAGGGTATGCCAAACCAAGTAAAATTGATATTCTTCTTGGAGCAGAAGTTTATAGTGAGATTTTATTGGACGGCATTGTACGTCATAATAATATATTGGCACAAAACACTACCTTAGGTTGGGTATTATCAGGGAGGGTGTCACAAAACTCAACTTCTACTGTCAATAGAATGATCACCATGCATTTACACTTAAGTGGAGAAGAGCTACTTAAGAAGTTTTGGGAAATAGAAAATGAGCCCAACTTGATACAACAAAGAATGACAGAATCAGAACAACGATGTGAAGAATTTTATAACAGTACAATTACCCGAGATGAAGAAGGGTATATTGATAAACTACCTTTCAACAAAGAGGAACCAGAGTGTCAATATGGAAACTCAATACTTATAGCTACAAAAAGATACGAGTTTTTAGAGAAGAAACTGCAGAGAAACACTACTTTAAAAGAAGAATACCACAAAGTTTTGCATGAATACCTTACTATGAATCACATGACACCAATACAAAATGAAGACATAGACAATCCCAAGGCGATTTATCTTCCGCACCATGCTGTAGTTCGAGAGGATAAGGAAACGACCAAAGTCCGAGTAGTTTTCGATGGTTCATGTAAAGGTCTTAACAATTTTTCACTTAATGATAACCTCATGGTTGGTCCTAAATTACAACAAGATTTGAGACATATCCTCATGCGATGGAGAAGTCACAGAATTTGCATAGTAGCAGACATTATCAAGATGTTCAGAATGGTTAAGGTCAGTCCGGAGCATACAGACTACCAAAGAATTGTGTGGAGGCCACAAATAGACGAGAAATTAAGACATTATAAACTATTG
Organism: Sesamia nonagrioides; assembly: GCA_017933935.1. NCBI lineage: Eukaryota > Metazoa > Arthropoda > Insecta > Lepidoptera > Noctuidae > Sesamia > Sesamia nonagrioides. The sequence goes on from JADWQK010001369.1 coordinate 292,880, forward strand.
CGAGTGACTTTTGGTACTGCGTGTGCTCCATATTTGGCTGTAAAAACTCTTCAAAGATTAGCTGATGAAGAACAAACAAAATTTCCGACAGCAGCAACAATATCAAAAAAAGACTTTTATATGGATGACCTTTTGACTGGCTGTGACACTCTACCGGAGGCCATACACATCTATAGTGAGATGAATAAATTAATGAACTGCGGTGGTTTTGAACTACAGAAATGGAGTAGCAATAATGAAGACTTACTGACACACATAGAAGGGAACAGCCACAGTAGAAATGATTCATTAAAATTAAAAACTACTGCTATTATGAAAGTACTTGGCTTAAAATGGCATAGAAATATGGATTGTTTTCAGTATACACTTGATTTACCAGACATTAAACAACCTATTACTAAACGGCAAGTATTATCGGAAGTAGCCAGGCTGTATGACCCATTAGGGTGGATTGCGCCTGTGATAATTACAGCAAAAATATTCATCCAAAAATTATGGAAATCGAAGCTTGATTGGGATGAGGTTCTGGGTACAGACTTAACAAGAGAATGGTTACAATTTAGAACAAGTTTAATACATTTAGAGAAAATAAACATACCCCGATGGTATTATTTCAGTCCAGGTTCAAAGGTCAAATTACATACATTTGCTGATGCTTCCAAATTGGCATATGGTGCTGCTGTATACATCCGCGTTATCAATAATGACAACGAAATTTATGTGAGTCTGGTATCAGCAAAAAGCAAAGTTGCCCCAATTGAGAAGGAGATATCTATACCAAGACTAGAATTGTGCGGTGCAGTTCTAGCAGCAAAGTTAATATTTGAGGTATCACAAATAATGAACATACCAAAGGAAAACTTGTATGCATGGTCCGATTCTACAATAGTTCTAGCCTGGCTGAGAGGAGGGTCCAGTCGCTGGACTACTTTTGTGAGCAATCGTGTGTCTGAAATTCTCAATATTTTAGAATATGATCAATGGAGGCATGTTACAACTGATTCAAATCCTGCTGATTGTGTCTCAAGGGGCATAGCTACACAAGATTTACTTGATCATTCCTTATGGTGGGCAGGACCATCTTGGTTTTCACAATCCACTACAGAGTTAAATAGCCCTAATGATTGTATTGAAGATACTCATGAAGAAGAAAGACTTACATCTTTAACTGTTGTACCTGTATTGAAGAATAAATTTCTTTGGACTATGTTTTCATCACTGTCTAAAACCTTAAAGGCCATATCATATTGGAGACGAGTTTTAAAGAATTTAAGATTACCAAGAGAGAAACGGATTTTATATTCCAACATAATTACACCTGAAGAGCTAAATATGAGTTTAACAGTGGCGAAGAGTCCATACAAGCCGATTCCCACCGGGTTACCTTTCAAAAATCAGTTCCATATTCATACAAAAGTATTTACATTCTATTTCATTAACAAAGTATTATTAATCAAATGCCTGCGCGATTTACAATAGCAATAGTAATTCTTAGCAATACCCTAAGTATCACATTTTATTTTATAGTCGTAAATTAATCAGCGCTTAAATTTTTCGTACCTAAATTACATTAAAGGTAACTCGACGAATTACAGCTTATCTCGGCCAACGTTTTACTATGAGGCGAAAAGAGACAGAGCGTGTCAGACATCTCTTTCTAATGATCGCTAACGGTCCGTAATTTTTGAGAAAAGATAGGCTACTGCCGACCGGCTTGCAGTTCTCTCCTCTCCTCTATTAGAATGAGACAAAGAAACGTTATAATGAAATCCTTCGCAAGTCATATTCTTTTTATTTTGGCATATTTTCGTGTTCCATTTCGTTTGGTTGAAAATAAATTATTGTTAGTATGTGACATGTGTTCGTTTTTCGTGTTTTTCGTTTGTTATATTTTAATATTTGTGGTATTTAAACTGTGACTGATTCTGTAACGTAATTTAATCGCAGATTTGGTTAAATACTGTGTATTTTGTTTGTTATTATGGCTTTAATTCATATAGAGTGCTGCTCAACTGACTACCTGCTGAATGAACTTAAAGTCTTACGTCAGCGTCGTTAAATAAATTGGACACCTACGAGCTTTTTTTACAGCTCCAGAATACGTCTTTGAAAGACGCATTTTCTCAAGTGTCGACTCTTTGCAGTTTAATTCTGACCCTCCCCATTTCAGTAGCTTCAGCTGAGCGGTCATTTTCTGCTTTAAAACGCATTCACACATATGTGCGAAACTGCCAAAAAGAGCAGAGATTGTCCGATTTGGCTATCATGTCAATTAAAAAAAATTTGCTTAATAAAATGAAAAGTAATCCGAATTTTTATATCATCATTTTAGCTCATTTTGTTAAAAAAAACAGACGCATTGCATTACAATATAAATAACGTTGTGATTGTGTATAATTTGCTTTATTTTTGCTTAATATTTTTGTTGGTTTTGGATCGGTGTTTGTGTGGTTCGGTTTTTAACACTATTATTTTTGTAATTTTTTATTTTATTTTTTCTTGACTCTTATTCCCTAACAATAGGTACTTAACTTAGTACTTACTAACAAGCATGCATGTGTGGTATGGAGATGCACGTCGAAAAAGGCTTTTTTTTTCTTTTGCTGCCGCTTTTATCATACTTGAAAGACACTGTTATCAAATCATCAGTCCTTTTTTGTATGGTGAAGGTGGGGCTTTTAATACTATTCTTATCTGAAGACCTCCTCCAAGATATCCTGCAGTAGGTAAGTGTTTATTTTTTTGGACCGGCTTCCCTTTGTCAAAATTTCACCCTTCGCCACTGGAGTTTAATAATATGCATCAAACAGGTTCATGACGAGCATTTTCGTGATGAAATAGAACAGCTAAAGATGAAGAAGTTCGTCCCTAAAAAAAGTAAACTCCGCAGCCTTTATCCCTTTTTTGATGAAAATGGAATACTAAGAGTTGGCGGTCGTATTAATGAGTCAGAAGTCACATACGATACAAAGCATCCTATACTTATGCCAGCTAAGAGTCATCTTACCAAGCTCATAATTGGTGATGCTCATATCAAAACCTGTCACGGCGGACCACAAGCTATGTTGTGCTATTTAACCACTAAATATTGGATTATACGAGCAAAGGAGATGGTTAAGGGTCATTACAGAGCGTGTGTTAAGTGCTTGAGGTATTCCAAGTCTAAACCTAATCAACTCATGGGTCAAATTCCAGAACATAGGTTGAAACCGACTCGACCTTTTAAATCATCTGGTTGTGATTACTTAGGCCCTATTAGTGTGAGATTTTCTCCTGGAAGAGGAGCGAAATCCTACAAGGGATATATTTGTTTATTTATCTGTCTGGTTACTCGAGCCATCCATTTGGAAGTGGTAACTGATTTAACATCAAAAGCGTTCATTGCAGCATTCAAGCGTTTCACAGCACGACGAGGTCACTGTCAAGACTTATTTAGTGACAATGGCACTAACTTCGTTGGGGCTAACAAGCAACTTCGTCAAATGTTTGATCGAGCTAGATCCGCTGTGCCGCGGGAAATTGAAGAATTGTTAAGTTTGGAGAACACCACATGGCATTTTATACCCCCACACGCACCTAATTTCGGAGGTCTCTGGGAGGCCGGTGTACGTAGTGTTAAAACACATTTATATAAGGTAATTGGGAATAGCACACTTACCTATGAAGAGTTGTCTACTGTTCTAGCACAGATCGAGGCTTGCCTCAACTCCCGGCCAATGACAGTAGTGAGTGATGACCCTAGCGAACCTCAAGCTTTAACACCAGGTCATTTTCTTGTAGGTGAACCATTAATAAATATTTCCGATGAAGATAATTCAAATCAAAATGTTGTAGGTCTTGATAGATGGAGATTAACACAAAATATGGTTAATAATTTTTGGAAGCGATGGTATAGGGAGTATTTGGTAAACCTTAATAAACGATATAAATGGAACACCCAGAAATCTGAGCCTGACATTGGTGATATCGTAATTTTGAGAGATGATAATATCCCACCTGCTAAATGGATTTTAGGAAAAATAACAAAAAAAATACTTAGGACCTGACAATATTGCACGGGTTGTATCTGTTAAATGTAAGAATGGCGAATTTAAACGTCCTATCAGTAAATTATGTATTTTACCTAAGTAAATACTACCTAAGTTAATTAATTGTTTACTTATACTTTATATGGTTTATTAAAGCACTGCGTGCTTTGGTGGGCGGTATGTCTAAAAAGATTAAAGAAACAACATAGCCTTCATACTTACACACACATACTGCACACATACATGCAAACCACGAGCATACAGTCCACTATTAAAATTGTAAGTTTAGTGCATAATAAATAGTATTCGAGAACAGACGTAGCGAGAGTTTTATTTCAACTAAATCACCAAACAAAGAGATATAGACCTTATTGCCGTGAACAGACACTGTACGGTCACTTCCCTTCGCGCCTCCGCGCCGTGTGGTGTGAAATTAATACGCTCCGGTTATATTTACGAATATCGCGTTCCGATTGTCAGTTTCCGGCTCGTGGTTTGATTCTAGGCTGTGAAATTGTGTCAGTTTTTTGGTATCGTAAGTTTATTCTTGGTGTTTGTTTGGTATTTATTGTAAATCAATTAATTTCGGTATGTCTACTTCCAATGATGACCCGCCTGATCGTGGGGGAGATATTTTCCGCAGAAATAGTAAGACATTCAGATCGCCGCCACAGCAACGCCGCCGCCGTAAATCAAATGAGCAACTTTTCTTCAGATAATTTCACGATCTCCGACATCCTATACTTAATTTAAAAAATAATTGCTCGAACATCAAAATATTAAAATTAGTTACCTACCTAGGTTATAAATTATAATTAGTTACCTACCTAGGTTATAAATTATAATAGACAAATCAACTGTTCTTTTATTATCTTTATGTACCTATTAAGCGCATTATGTACTTACCATATTTATCAACAGAGTGAGGCGTGTTGGCGTCAAGTTCCGGCACCCAGTAGAAGTTTTCCACCTCCTCCGTAGGCACCAGCGGCACGTGCAGCGTGCGGCGCGTGTGGAACACCATCAGGCGCTGGGGCCGCTCCGCACTGTAGGGCGCGCCCACCGAGCTCACGAGCACCAGCAGCACGCTGGTCGCGCACAGCACGGCCGCGGCAGTGCGGGCGCCGCGGCCGCCAGCACGCCCAGCGCGTGCGCCACCGCGCCCGCCAGCAGCGCGCGCCCCACCGCGCGCCGCAAGACATCCACAACGCGTCGCGCGCGGCGCGGGCGCTGGCGTGCACCTTGAGTACCGTCAGCCCTATCGTGCCCAGCCCCAACAGCAGCGCGGCCGGCGCGCGCAGCCCCAGCACGTCGAAGAACACCGGCTGGCGCGACGTCGCGTCGGGCTCCGACTCCAGGCTCTCGCTCGCCAGCAGCCCTGCGGAAGGTACCGTGAGACGATGCGGGCAAGCCGGCCGAGCGCCAGCCGCCTCCCGCGACACGTACCGTGCGTCAGCGCCAGCACGTTGTCTCCGGTGCGCTGCAGCGCTGCGGGCGGGACGCGCTCGGGCGTGTCGAGTCGCGTGTGGTACACGTAGCCGTTGGAGCTCCACGCCAGGTCCACGCCTGCAACACATGCGACAGTCAGAGCGGCCCGGCTCCTCGCGGGGGAAGGGAACTCGACCTACCGGACAGCTTGCCGAAGTCGCGGAAGATGCGGAAGTCGGTGTCGGCGGGGATGAGACCGCTCTCGAACAGTTCCTGCGCCAGCGACGATGCGAACGGGTGCGGCACGGCGCCCGCGTACATCTGTACACCACACATTACATCAGAATGACATTGAAGTTCGTCAAAGTCATCGGTCATCAGCGACATGCAGTATGAAAATGGTCAAATTTCTGTTAGAAAAATTCATGAATCTAAAAACGAAATATGAATAAAGCTATTTCTGAGTTAAGTTGCACGAATTTTGATAAAGTCGTGCACTGACCGGACAGGTCCACTCAATTTATATAATAAAATCGTGCACTGACCGGACAGGCCCACTCAATTTATATGATAAAGTCGTGCACTGACCGGACAGGTCCACTCAATTGATATGATAAAGTCGTGCACTGACCGGACAGGTCCACTCAATTTATATGATAAAGTCGTGCACTGACCGGACAGGTCCACTCAATTCATGTGATAAAGTCGTGCACTGACCGGACAGGTCCACTCAATTCATGTGATAAAGTCGTGCACTGACCGGACAGGTCCACTCAATTGATATGATAAAGTCGTGCACTGACCGGACAGGTCCACTCAATTCATGTGATAAAGTCGTGCACTGACCGGACAGGTCCACTCAATTCATGTGATAAAGTCGTGCACTGACCGGACAGGTCCACTCAATTCATATGATAAAGTCGTGCACTGACGGGACAGGTCCACCCAATTTATATGATTCTTTCCTCAAAGATCATTTCAGACACAAGTCCATATGATCTTCGCATTATCTAACGAAGACTAGGTATGTCTGGACTTTAAGACATTGTCAAACTCTGAAATACGAAAAGCCGAACTCATCTAGTTAAAAAATAGAATTGCCGTGGAAAAATGCTTGTACAAACAACTACTTGCACAAAATAAAACATTTATAAGTATAGCCTGCGAGGGTCACGTACCTCGATGATCCAGGGGTCGTGCGGGCCCGCCTGGAACAGCACCTCCCGCCCGCCGGCGCCGCATGCCTCGATGTTGATGAAGGCGCGCACGTCCTTCGCCCACCTGCCGCCACCGCCGCGCTCGTTACTAGCTCGTCATATGTGATGCTCAAGCCGACAAGGTACAAACGTTTAAACCTTCTATTACCCTTTTCGAATTTTTGATTTTGTAAAATCTATCCAACCAAAAACATTCTGTAAAAAAATGCCAAGCCTCGCTGGAGCTGCTGGTTTATCTCTAAAAAGTAATGAAATCTAGACAAAGCCGTGCCAAGTTGAAGGTTCCTTATTGCGATTTCTTCAATATTATTATAGTTAATATTGTGTGACTTGGCCGTTGAAGGGTATACAAGGCTACAAATTCAGGTGATCCATGACACCATTGCACCAATCTGTCGCCAGAACCGTTACCCATTGACCATGGAAAATTGCCACTTGGAAAACGTTGATTCAATAACCAGGGCTTGATAAAGTTGCGCATTTTAAAAATACTTATGTATAGACGAGCCGGAAACGAACAGCAAAAAAGTCATTATCAGTACAGATGGACTAATCATTCATAGAAATCCGTCTGTACGTCTATTTTATATTAGATAGGTGGTCGATTTGACGCTCCAAAAAGAACAGAAGTCATCATTGTCAATGATTAATACATGTGCTGCACAATGTCTTAAGTTCAATTACAAATACCAGTATGGGCTATTATTCTCACATAACAAACATAGGTAGTTATAACAGATATAACATTACGTGTTAACAAAATCGCACTAACGTATAATGTTCAACGGCCAAGTCACACAATATTAACTATAATAATATTGAAGAAATCGCAATAAGGAACCTTCAACTTGGCACGGCTTTGTCTAGATTTCATTACTTTTTAGAGATAAACCAGCAGCTCCAGCGAGGCTTGGCATTTTTTTACAGAATGTTTTTGGTTGGATTTAAAAAAACAAAAAGTTTAGTTTGTGAACCGGACGGGAGCGGGGCCAGCTCCCAACATTTAAATAAACAAAAAGTTTAGTTTGTGAACCGGACGGGAGCGGGGCCGGCGTCACAACATTTAAATAAACAAAAAGTTTAGTTTGTGAACCGGACGGGAGCGGGGCCGGCGTCACAACATTTAAATAAACAAAAAGTTTAGTTTGTGAACCGGACGGGAGCGGGGCCAGCTCCCAACATTTAAATAAACAAAAAGTTTAGTTTGTGAACCGGATGGGAGCGGGGCCAGCTCCCAACATTTAAATAAACAAAAAGTTTAGTTTGTGAACCGGACGGGAGCGGGGCCAGCTCCCAACATTTAAATAAACAAAAAGTTTAGTTTGTGAACCGGACGGGAGCGGGGCCAGCTCCCAACATTTAAATAAACAAAAAGTTTAGTTTGTGAACCGGACGGGAGCGGGGCCAGCTCCCAACATTTAAATAAACAAAAAGTTTAGTTTGTGAACCGGACGGGAGCGAGGCCAGCTCCCAACATTTAAATAAACAAAAAGTTTAGTTTGTGAACCGGACGGGAGCGGGGCCAGCTCCCAACATTTAAATAAACAAAAAGTTTAGTTTGTGAACCGGTCGGGAGCGGGGCCAGCTCCCAACATTTAAATAAACAAAAAGTTTAATTTGTGAACCGGACGGGAGCGGGGCCAGCTCCCAACATTTAAATAAACAAAAAGTTTAGTTTGTGAACCGGACGGGAGCGGGGCCAGCTCCCAACATTTAAATAAACAAAAAGTTTAGTTTGTGAACCGGACGGGAGCGGGGCCGGCGTCACAACATTTAAATAAACAAAAAGTTTAGTTTGTGAACCGGACGGGAGCGGGGCCAGCTCCCAACATTTAAATAAACAAAAAGTTTAGTTTGTGAACCGGACGGGAGCGGGGCCAGCTCCCAACATTTAAATAAACAAAAAGTTTAGTTTGTGAACCGGACGGGAGCGGGGCCAGCTCCCAACATTTAAATAAACAAAAAGTTTAGTTTGTGAACCGGACGGGAGCGGGGCCAGCTCCCAACATTTAAATAAACAAAAAGTTTAGTTTGTGAACCGGACGGGAGCGGGGCCAGCTCCCAACATTTAAATAAACAAAAAGTTTAGTTTGTGAACCGGACGGGAGCGGGGCCAGCTCCCAACATTTAAATAAACAAAAAGTTTAGTTTGTGAACCGGACGGGAGCGGGGCCAGCTCCCAACATTTAAATAAACAAAAAGTTTAGTTTGTGAACCGGACGGGAGCGGGGCCAGCTCCCAACATTTAAATAAACAAAAAGTTTAGTTTGTGAACCGGACGGGAGCGGGGCCAGCTCCCAACATTTAAATAAACAAAAAGTTTAGTTTGTGAACCGGACGGGAGCGGGGCCAGCTCCCAACATTTAAATAAACAAAAAGTTTAGTTTGTGAACCGGACGGGAGCGGGGCCGGCGTCACAACATTTAAATAAACAAAAAGTTTAGTTTGTGAACCGGACGGGAGCGGGGCCAGCTCCCAACATTTAAATAAACAAAAAGTTTAGTTTGTGAACCGGACGGGAGCGGGGCCAGCTCCCAACATTTAAATTAACAAAAAGTTTAGTTTGTACGAGTGGACGGCGGGGCGCAGGGCGCTGGGCGAGCGTCCGGCCCCCGAATTGAGGGAGGCCGTCCGGCGGGAGGCGAGAGTCGCTTTTGTCCAGGAGTGGACGCGGGACCTCGCCTCCGCCGTCTTCGGCCGCCGTACCCTCGACGCCATCGCGCCGGTCCTGGAGGACTGGCTCGACAGGCGTCACGGGTTCCTCTCCTTCCGTCTGGTGCAGGTACTCTCCGGTCACGGCTGCTTCGGCAGGTACCTGCACCGGATAGGACGAGAGGAGACACCGTCGTGCCACGGTTGTGGCGCGGCGGAGGACACGGCGGAACACACCCTCGCGGTGTGCCCGGCGTGGGCCGTGCCGCGCCGCGGTCTTGTCGCGGCGGTTGGTGGGAACCTCTCGCTGCCCGCCATCGTCAGAGCGATGGTGGGGAGCGAGGAGGCTTGGGTGGCGATGGCCTTCTTCTGCGAGGTCGTGATGTCGCAGAAGGAGGCAGCGGAGCGCGAGCGGGAGGAGGATCCCCTCGCTCCGGCGCTCCGCAGGCGGCGTAGGGGGAGGAGAAGGCGGGATTTCGCCCGCTTTCTCCCTCCCTGAGGTGAGCGGCGGGCGTGAGGCCGACGCCCGCCTTACATCGCTCACCACGTGGGAGCCACGGCCCCTCCCTGGGAGGGGCAATTGGGGCCCGCCTTTTTAGGCGGGTTTCGCCGGCGGGGGAGAGGTAGCTCAGGCTGCGCTAGTTTCCCACTCCCCCGCCACTATGGCGATGCCGGAGTGCCGCTGTGGGTTTAGTGGGTATTCCCAGCTTCGGCTGGGCGAGTCCCACACACGCCCTTCGGGGTAAGGGGCGTAAATGCATTCCCACAGCGTAAACAAAAAAAAAAAAAAAAAAAAAAAAAAAAAAAAAAAAAAAAAAAGGTTAGGTTGGGGTCCTGGCCAGCTACTTGGAGGACCGTGCTGTCCTCCTCGTAGACGGGGCTGGCCAGCTCCGGCGATACGCTGTCGGGGCCGGCGTTCCACAGGGGTCCGTTCTAGGGCCTCTTCTGTGGAACGTCGGTTACGACTGGCTCCTGCGGGGAACCCTCCTTCGAGGCACGAGTGTCATCTGCTACGCGGATGACACTCTCCTCACTTCCCGCGGGAGCACCTTCAGGGAGGCAGCCAGTTTGGCGTCGGCGGGCGGATCCTTAGTGGCCGGAAGGATCCGCCGCCTGGGCCTGAGGGTGGCGCTGCAGAAAACGGAGGCCGTGTTCTTTCACGGCCCCCGGCAGCGCCACCCACCTGACGCCCACATTTACGTGGAGGGGGTGAGGGTTGGGGTTGAGGCCCAGATGAAATATCTGGGCCTTATTCTAGACAGCAGGTGGCGCTTCGGCCCGCATTTTAGCGGGCTGTCGACGCGCCTGCTGAAAGCTGCGGACGCCCTCTCATGGCTCATGCCGAACATGGGAGGGCCGAGCATGCGGTGCCGGCGTCTGTACGCCGGCATATTGCGGAGTATGGCCCTTTATGGGGCCCCCATTTGGTCGGATTCCCTCAAAAGGAGGGAGAATATCACCGCCCTTCTTCCTCAGCCTATAGATGTCCACTGCTGGACAAAGGCCTCCCCCAAGGCTTTCCACAATGACCGGTCTTGTGCTGCCCGCATCCATCGGCTTCCCGCGACCTTCACCAGGTCATCGGTCCACCTTGTTGGGGGTCTCCCTACGCTTCGTCTTCCAGTACGTGGCCGCCACTCCAGAACCTTGCTGCCCCATCGGCCATCGGTTCTACGAGCAATGTGCCCTGCCCACTGCCACTTAAGTTTAGCGACACGCAGAGCTATGTCGGTGACTTTGGTTCTTCTGCGGATCTCCTCATTTCTGATTCGATCACGCAGAGAAACTCCTAACATAGCTCTTTCCATTGCCCTTTGTGTGACTCTGAGCCTTCGTATGAGACCCATTGTGAGCGACCACGTTTCAGTTCCGTAAGTCATCACTGGCAGCACACACTGGTCAAAGACTTTAGTCTTGAGACACTGTGGTATCTTGGACGACGAGAAGATGTAGCGTAGCTTCCCGAACGCTGCCCAACCGAGCTGGATTCGCCGAGACACCTCTTTCTCGAAGTTGGACCTACCTAGTTGGACTTTCTGTCACCGCCCTTCGGGCGCCCCAAAGGGCCATAGCCCAGCGGGCAGCGCGGGCCTACCGCACGGTAGGCTTCGCTTCGGCATGCGCTCTGCGGGCACCCCGCCTTGGGAGCTCGAGGCGTGGGTGCTCGCCAGAGTGTACGAGTGGACGGCGGGGCGCAGGGCGCTGGGCGAGCGTCCGGCCCCAGAAGTGAGGGAAGCCGTCCGCCGGGAGGCGAGGGACGCCATCGTCCAACATTGGACGCGGGACCTCGCCTCCGCGGTGTTCGGCCGCCGTACCCTCGACGCCATCGGGCCGGTCCTGAAGGACTGGCTCGACAGGCGTCACGGTTTCCTCTCCTTCCGTCTGGTGCAGGTACTCTCCGGCCACGGCTGCTTCGGCAGGTACCTGCACCGGATAGGACGAGAGGAGACACCGTCGTGCCACGGTGGCGGCGCGGCGGAGGACACGGCGGAACACACCCTCGCGGTGTGCCCGTCGTGGGCCGTGCCGCGCCGCGAACTTGTCGCGGCGGTAGGAGGGGACCTCTCGCTGCCCGCCATCGTCAGAGCGATGGTGGGGAGCGAGGAGGCTTGGGTGGCGATGTCCTCCTTCTGCGAGGTCGTGATGTCGCAGAAGGAGGCCGCGGAGCGCGAGCGGGAGGAGGATCCCCTTGCTCCGGCGCTCCGCAGGCGGCGTAGGGGCAGGAGAAGGCGGGATTTTGCCCGCTTTCTCCCCCCCTGAGGTGAGCGGCGGGCGTGAGGCACGAGAAGGTGCCGACGCCCGCCTTACATCGCTCACCACGTGGGTGGCTAAGCCACCACATGAGGGCCCGCCGTACTAGGCGGGTTTCGCCGGCGGGGGAGAGGTAGCTTAGGCTGCGCTAGTTTCCCACTCCCCCGCCACTATGGCGATGCCGGAGTGCCGCTGTGGGTTTAGTGGGTATTCCCAGCTTCGGCTGGGCGAGTCCCACACACGCCCTTCGGGGTAAGGGGCGTAAATGCATTCCCACAGCGTAAACAAAAAAAAAAAAAAAAAAAAAAAAAAAAAAAAAAAAAAAAAAAAAAAAAAGAAAAAAATGGTTAGGTTAGCTACCCAGCGGGCAGCGCGGGCCTACCGCACAGTAGGCTTCGCTTCGGCATGCGCTCTGGCGGGCACCCCGCCTTGGGAGCTCGAGGCGTGGGTGCTCGCCAGAGTGTACGAGTGGACGGCGGGGCGCAGGGCGCTGGGCGAGCGTCCGGCCCCAGAATTGAGGGAGGCCGTCCGGCGGGAGGCGAGGGTCGCTCTTGTCCAGCCGTGGACGCAGGACCTCGCCTCCGCCGTCTTCGGCCGCCGTACCCTCGACGCCATCGGGCCGGTCCTGGAGGACTGGCTCGACAGGCGTCACGGGTTCCTCTCCTTCCGTCTGGTGCAGGTGCTCTCCGGTCACGGCTGCTTCGGCAGGTACCTGCACCGGATAGGACGAGAGGAGACACCGTCGTGCCATGGTTGTGGCGCGGCGGAGGACGCGGCGGAACACACCCTCGCGGTGTGCCCGTCGTGGGCCGTGCCGCGCCGCGACCTTGCCACGGCGGTTGGAGGGGACCTCTCGCTGCCCGCCATCGTCAGAGGGATGGTGGGGAGCGAGGAGGCCTGGGTGGCGATGGCCTCCTTCTGCGAGGTCGTGATGTCGCAGAAGGAGGCAGCGGAGCGCGAGCGGGAGGAGGATCCCCTCGCTCCGGCGCTCCGCAGGCGGCGTAGGGAGAGGAGAAGGCGGGATTTCGCCCGCTTTCTCCCTCCCTGAGGTGAGCGGCGGGCGTGAGGCCGACGCCCGCCTTACATCGCTCACCACGTGGGTGGCTAAGCCACCACATGAGGGCCCGCCGTACTAGGCGGGTTTTGCCGGCGGGGGAGAGGTAGCTGAGGCTGCGCTAGTTTCCCACTCCCCCGCCACTATGGCGATGCCGGAGTGCCGCTGTGGGTTTAGTGGATATTCCCGGCTTCGGCTGGGCGAGTCCCACACACGCCCTTCGGGGTAAGGTGCGTAAATGCATTCCCACAGCGTCAACAAAAAAAAAAAAAAGGTTAGGTTGGGGTGCGTGGCAGAAAACCTCCCCGAGTGTTCAGTGGCTGCTGGTCCTCTTGTTGTTACCTTGAGGACGAGCAGACGCTGGGCCGGTGCACCCTGGGCGTGGGCAGCAATCTCTTCGTGACTATTGTGCAGGAGGAGATTGTTGTCCCCGGCGAATTTCTGCCGGAGCGGAGGAGTCGCTCCCGAGGGCTCCCTATCTGCGCTCTGCAGCAGAGCGTACGAATAGGGAGCGAGGTGGTGTAGACCGCGGGCCGTTTTCACAGTCCGCAGTCTAGGCGTCAGTTTAGCGTAGGCCGTGGGTTTCTCCTCAACCTGCGGTCTATGGGCACCTGTGGCGATAGAGGGTTTACAGCTACGGTGCTGGGTGGTGGGTAGGTTAGGTTAGATGTAGGATAGTTTTAGGCTTTTTAATTAAGGGGGGAAAAAAATAAATAAACGCATATATATAAAATCAAAGAGAAAATTCATAAAATTTATTAAAAAACCAAAATACAAAAACACAAAAAAAAAAAAAAAAAAACCAAAAATATATTTACTTCTAGATACCGAACAGCGGGCGGTATAACCTGCACCAGAGGCATCCGCGGGCCTCGGGAGGATTAATACCCTCCCAAAAAGAGCGGCCGCATCGCCTTGGGGAAGCGATGTGCGTAATACCTATAGTAAAAACCGGCCAAATGCGAGTCGGACTCGCACACCGAGGGTTCCGCCGTACAAACGTAGCGGTTTACAATTTATGACGTACTAGCTTTCCGCCAGCGGCTTCGCCCGCGTGGAGTTCGGTTATATCGCGCTGTTTAAATTCCCCTCGGGAACATCAAATTTTTCCGGGATAAAAGGTAGCCTATGTTCTTTCTCAGGGTCTAAAGATTGTCTGTGCCAAACTTCATCAAAATCGGTTGAGAGGTTTAGGCGGGAAAGCGTAACAGACAGACAGAGTTATTTTCGCATTTATAATACTAGCATTGATTTAGAATTTTTCACAGTTTAGAGGCAATTAGATTTAAGAAGTGTTTGATATGAATTTCAACTTTAATATCTCTACGCGTTCATGTGAAAAAGGGTAGGTAGTAAGTTTATAATTATTAAAATAATATTTTAATATTTTATGTAACTTCAAATTTATCATTTTCACAATTTTTCCTTTATCTGTCTGTTTAATATAACGTTGCTTCGTGCCGAACTTCAAGATTCTGAGTTCACGGGAAGTACCTTGTAGGCAAAGAGATTTAAGATATGTAGAGAGGGCATGTGTCAAAATGGCATAGAAAAACTGTGATCCCATGGTTCAGTTCCGCCATCTAGTACAATATAGCAAAATTAGATCGACAATTGGAGACATCAAATAGTAAAAATGAAATAAGTTTATATAAAATATATTCAGCTATTGCCCGGTAGGTGGCCAGTGTGGTCTATGTTGCCAGATCCGATTTAATACCCTAGTATAGTTCAAATCGAGTAAATAAATATTGAAAAGTAAATAAATTAAGTGAAACTTGTCTTGTACAAACAAAAACTGTTTTAGAATTTTATTCGCTACTATTCATTTACCGTGACACGTCTATTGGCATTTTAGATGTTTTATGCTTACGAATTATTTTAACGCTCAGTTTATTGCGATTTTTGAGTGTAATAGACCTTTTAGGCCATAAAGCGCATTTTGTTTTGCAATTTTCGTTTGCATTTCGTTTTTAGCAAAATTATTCTTTTTACACGTTTGTTTGCAAATATTTTTAAATGGCAATGCAAAAAACTGTGGTAGGGTTTGTATCATTACGATATAAAGTTATCGATAATATTCAAAGAAGTTACTACGACGATGTTTTTTCGCATTATGATAGCTTGAAACAAAAAAATAGGAAGCAGAATAATTATGGGTAATTTCAAGTTTACAAGTTTCTTATTAATATAATTCTTTTAATATAATAGGCGTTAAAGTTTAAAATTGCCGATTAGTACTGAAAATGTAAATAATTGCTTATTTTTTAATTTTTAAATAATTCATTTATAATCAATATATAGGAAGGTCGTTTATGCCTTTGTGATAGAACTCTGAGGATCTAGACTGCACAAACTGTGTGAAAGCAGAACTGCCTCCTGGGAAGAAAACTTCTTGTCACGTAGATAATTGTCCAAATCACGACAAAAATGGTAGTCTGCTGGAGCAAGACCTTTACAAGATTTGTACGCCATTATCTTTAAAAACGGCAAAAAAATCACGGTTATTGTATGGGAGCCCGCCTTCAGGATTTATTTTATTTTAATTATTTATTTGTAATTTGAATATATAACCAAATATTCTGTGAACATTTTAAGCGTCTATCTGTTTCCGTTATTAATATGGAGCAAAAAACGGCAAAAATTCACGTTTGTTGTATGGGAGCCCCCTTAAATATTTTATTATTTTTATTCTTAGTACTTGTTGTTATAGCGGCAACAGAAATACTAACACAATCTCTGGAAATTACAACTGTCTCGCTATTACGGTTTATGAGATACAGCCTGGTGGCAGACGGACAGACGAACAGAGAAGTCTCATGAATAGGGTTCGTTTTACCTTTTAGGTACGGAATCCTCAAAATCACAAAGTAGCTCGCAATCATTGTACTACATATACGTACCTACATATTTTATGAATATATTTCATTATAAATAAGTTATGTAATCTATGTACTTATCCACTTAACCGTAAATTTTATTCCAATTTTTACGGTTAAGTAAAAAAGTAATGAAATTAGTAACTTACTATTTCATTTCTAATACAAGGTACCGATTCTTTTTTTTTTAAATTTGATCGACAAGTCTTTCCAAAGTAGATAACTTCTCTTTTAAAATGCATTGAGCATAATTTCGACGAATGAGACGGAAGTCAATTTTCTTCTCTACGGTCTATCTGGACAAATCGTATCCACTTTTTCCCTACGACATTATTTTATTCGGAAACCAAAAATAACAAAAACCTAGATAAATGAATAGTAATTGTTCATTCAATTTTGTTTATTAATATGATATGATTATGTTTAAATAGAGTTAATAATAAATAAACTTGAAATATAGTAATATTTTAAGTTTATTTAGCTATATTTTAAATGTCAATAAAATACAACAAAATGTATTCATCTTAATAAGTATTATCGATAACTAAATCAATAAACAACATTACTACATCTCTACAAGAAAATAGTAAAACTACTCAACAATAGAGGGCGCTTATTACAATAATGGAAAATTTTCTAGAACTAAGATTTTTTTTTAAATTTGTATTGCAGACGAAATATAAATAATTCATAGAAAAACATTCCGAAGTTAGGTCCAGTCGTTTTACTATAACGAGATGTACAGTAACACAAAGCGCAACATGGCATATTTCCTTAGAAAATGTTTATTCTTGGTGGACACAAATTACGTCCTGACGCGCAGACTAGACTGAGCGACTTTTAACCAAGTCGATAAAATTTTGTTCGTGATGTCCTGTCTATTGTAAATATAATTTTAATGTCTTTGCTTGTAGGTTTTGATTCCCTAGCGTGTGACGGAAATTCGTCTAAGGTGTCGGTATAAACTGCTGTATCTTTTGATCGCTTTAACTTAGAAGTTTGATTTTTTCACTGCTTAAAGGGACAATAGACCTAGGTATTTGGTATAAATTTCAATTTGATACCTTTATTAGTTCGTGAGAAATAAGGTAGTAAGTTTCATTTTATTAAAATATGTTTATTATATTATACAACTAAAAAAATGTGATTTTCGCAATTTTTCCTATATTTGCATTATATGACAATCCTTCATGCCAAATTTCAAGATTCTGAGTTTACGGGAAGTATCCTGTAGGTTTTGATTCCTTTGCGAGTGTCGAAAATTTGTTGAAAATATCGACATATCGGCTGTATCTTTTGATTGGCTTGGCTTAGAAGTTTGATATTTTCACAGCTTAAAGGGACAATAGACTTAGGTATTTGGTATAAATTTCAATTTGATAACTTTATTCGTTCGTGAGAAATAAGGTAGTAAGTTCCATTTTATTAAAATATGTTTATTATATTATATAACTGAAAAAATGTGATTTTCGCAATTTTTCCTATATTTGCATTATATGACAATCCTTCATGCCAAATTTCAAGATTCTGAGTTTACGGAAAGTATCCTGTAGGTTTTGATTCCTTTGCGAGTGTCGAAAATTTGTTGAAAATATCGACATATCGGCTGTATCTTTTGATTGGCTTGGCTTAGAAGTTTGATATTTTCACAGCTTAAAGGGACAATAGACCTAGGTATTTGGTATAAATTTCAATTTGATAACTTTATTCGTTCGTGAGAAATAAGGTAGTAAGTTCCATTTTATTAAAATATGTTTATTATATTATATAACTAAAAAAATGTGATTTTCGCAATTTTTCCTATATTTGCATTATATGACAATGCTTCATGCCAATTTTCAAGATTCTGAGTTTACGGGAAGTATCCTGTAGGTTTTGATTCCTTTGCGAGTGTCGAAAATTTGTTGAAAATATCGACATAATCGGCTGTATCTTTTGATTGGCTTGGCTTAGAAGTTTGATATTTTCACAGCTTAAAGGGACAATAGACCCGAGTATTTCATGTGAATTTCAACTTGATACGTCCACGCGTTCTTGAGATAAAGGGTGGTGACAGACAGACAGACAGACAGACAGACAGACAGACGGACAACAAAGTGATCCTATAAGGGTTCCGTTTTTTCCTTTCGAGGTACGGAACCCTAAAAATGAAAATGTCGAGTAATAAGAAATGCGATTTGTCGTGCGATCCGGCTAACGCCCGGCGCTCGCAGGTATCCGGGCCTGCGAGTGATAAATTGGTTACCGATGAACGCGCAGGGGTAGGCGACCAGGCCCCTGCTGCCGTTATTGCTACTGGAAGCGATGGGATCACGAATAAGGAAGGTGCCTGTCCCGATGGGGACCTAGGATTGCCAGGGTGCACTTCCAAATTCTGGAGGAAGCGCCTGAGAAGCACCAACTTGGGGTCGGGTCTCTCTTCCAGCGAGGAGAATCTGCCACCCCCCAAAGTGCCAACGGCACAAAGAGGGCGGACCCGCACGGTGGCGGGGAAAGCCCCCGCTCGATTACCGGGCCGTGACGGTGTGAGTCGGTTCGTGGCGTCTTCTCAGCCCGTTACACCAGCTTCCACAGAACGTCCAGCGGGAAGCGTGGAGAGTGATCCCGGACCTCCTACATTGGACCTGAGTGAGGACTCCTCTTCCTCGATGCCGTCCTTGCTAAGGTCCAACAGGGCGGAGATCAACGCCGCAAAGCGTGCCCAACGAAAGGCGGTGGCGGCTGACGAGGTCAGCGAGATGGCTCGACTGGCCCGAGAACGACGCTCTGCTCAGGCGGCCTCTGGAGAGAGCCCATCGGCGGTGGAGCTAAATCGCCAAGCTTTGGACGGTGTGGACATCATCCTTAAGGTTGCCACCAAATCGGGCAACCTGAAGGGCACATTCGCGTCCACAAACCAAAAATGGGGACATCATTCAAGATTTGGCCAAACAATTAGAAACGGGGTGCATAAAGCTAAAAAAATTACATGTATATCTTGTCTACTTGAGTATCTTGCTCCCGGCCCTAATCGTGACACGCTTAGAGACATTCTCACAGAAGACGATAAAGCAACTTTCCGATGCGCCACTCATTCACTGGGTCTTACAGTACAAATTAGCGAGGAAGAACACCTCAATAACGCTCAAAATACCGAAAGGAGAAATCATGTACTTCGCGAACAAAGGACAGCACTTGGTGAAATTCACCCCGAAATGGTGGCATGCGATTATGAAGCCGATGAAGAACTATTTGAGCATCGACGAGAACAACGAATGGTCAATCAACAAGTTCAATTACAACCTGACGTACAACAAGGAAACGCTAATATCTTCGGAAACATTATCTCAACAAGACAGAAACAATATAGTGAAATTAATAACAATCTGGTGCTATTCTTATGTGATGAGAGAGCATTTGACGAAACCGAAGCACAAAGAGTACTTTGCTCAACGCCTGAAGGGATTGCCTTGCAATTTGGCAAAAAGTTCAACGAAAGAATCAAGACAGCAACTAGTATATCCAGAATTTTGGTATTTCAGGAAACGCCAATACAACGACTCGAACGCTGCAAACAACACCAGCTAAAAAGAAACCCTGAAATAACCAAACCGGACTACATAAATAAGCAAATCCAAAAACTTGAAACAATCCTCACCTACAACCACATCAACATACAAGCTTTCGCGACTATAACGAAGAAACACTTCTACGGAAAACCAACAAAAAAAAATAACTTATTCTTCGTAGGAACACCAAGCTCGGGAAAAACAATGATCATGGAATCGCTGGTACAGATGCATTACAACTACGAGCGACTACCAGGATTAACACCGGGATCATCCTTCAATTTCTGTTCACTAGTCCACAGCAACGCGTGCTTCATGGACGAATGTAAATTAACAGAAAACCAATTCGAGCAGTGGAAGCTACTAGCGGCAGGACAACCGATGGCGACAGACATCAAATACAAAAACAGGACATCGGTATCAAACTGTCGACTATACACGGCAAGCAACTATCCAATAGACTTATATGTCAATGTCCCAGATGCGACGGAAGCAATAAGAACAAGAACATACACATTCAGATTCAACTGGAAAGTGAACAAATACACACACTTCAGCGCATTCACGTGGGAAAAATTCTGGGAAACAAAAATAGACGACAACGAAGACGACCCGGAGAGACAAGACTTCGACACCCTAGAAATATATCAATAGTTACTAATAATTATAAGAATAGAATAAAATAGATATAAGCCAACGGATTCACCCGCCATACCATGTACATAAATTAGATAATAAATACACATAGAGACTAACATAGAATAAGTATAAAACATGAAAAAAACATAAAAACAACTAACCAAACTAATCTATATATATAAAAATGAATTGCTGTTCGTTAGTCTCGCTAAAACTCGAGAACGGCTGGGCCGATTGAGCTGATTTTGGTTTTAAAATATTTGTCGTAGTCCAGGGTAGGTCTAAACGGTGAGAAAGTAAGGAAAAAATGATTTAATAATAATGATGTATAAGCTTCATTGTTTTTACTTCTTCTCTACACTTTAGTGCTACCCTGGTACCCTGCACCTCCAAAAAGGAGACAAAATAAAACTCACTTACAAGAGCAATGGGAGAATGGCAATGATAAATGTCACAACAATACAATATTAGTTTGAAGTTGAAGTTGGCTTTGTGGCTTTTTATTAGAAACTTTAAACCGGCAGAGAGTATTTCTTGCTATAAACGAATGCATCAACGGCTGAGACTTTTTTTTTTATGTACGGTGTATGGTACCAGGGTAGCACAAAAGTGTAGAGTCGAAACAATAAAGCTCATTCATCATTATTAATCTAATATTACATCGATGAAGTTATTTTGCCTACTTTGAGGAGTTGCAAGGTACCAGGATCGCAAAAAAGTGTAGGAGAAGTCGAAACAATGAAGTTCATTCATTCACACAGGAACAACGGGAACGGGATAAAAAAGGATATCCTATATCCTTCTTCCAGTTCTTAGCTACCTCCCTACCAATTTTCAGCCAAATCGGTTCAGCCGTTCTTAAGTTATAAATAGTGTAACCAACACGACTTTCTTCTATATATATACAGATTATCCTAATTTAAAATAGTAGTTAGTAGTAAATAAGATCATGTCATATTGCCTTTAGGGCGGAACAAAGTTCGCCGGGCCACTTTTGTGCTACCCTGCTACATAGCACCTCTACAAACTAGGCACAATAAAAGTTCTTTGATGTAATTATTATGGTTTAATCATGAATGAGCTTCACTGTTTCGGCTTCTCCTACACTTTTGTGCTGCCCTGGTACCTTACACCTCCACAAAGTAGAGAAAATCAAATTTCTTCTATGTATGTATTAGTACTATTAGTGATTTAATGATGAATGCAAAGCCGATTACAAAGTGAAGGAAAACATTTTAAGGAAACCTGGCCTTTTGTAAGTCTGAAATCGCCAACCCGCATTGAGCAAGCGTGGTGATTACGCTCAGTCGTTCTCCTCTCTAGCTATCTCCAGCAGGGGGACGATAAAAAAAGGCTGATGATGATGATGATGAGCTTCATTGTTTCGATTTCTCCTACACTTTTGTGCTGCCCTAATTATCCTAATTTAAAAACTATTATATAAGATCATGTGATATTTATTGCCTTTAAGACGGAACAAAGTTGGCCGGGTCAGCTAGCGGGTCTTCTAGCTGACCTTGCGAACTTTGTTCCGCCTTAAAAGCAATATGACATGATCTTATTTACTACTTTTTAAATTAGGATAATCTATACATATATATAAAAGAAGTCGTGTTAGTTACACCATTCATAACTCAAAAACGGCTGAACCGATTTGGCTGAAAATTGGTAGGGTGGTAGCCAAGAACTGGGAGAAGGACATAGGATATCCTTTTTAACCCGTTCCAGTCATTCCTGTGTGAATGAATGAACTATATTGTTTCGGCTTCTCCTGCATTTTTGTGCTACCCTGGTACCTTGCACCTCCTCAAAGTAGGCAAAATAAAACTTCATCCATGTAATATCAGATTAATAATGATGAATGAGCTTCATTGTTTCGACTTCTCCTACACTTTTGTGCTACCCTGGTACCATACACCGTACATCTTTAAAAAAAAAGTCTCACCCGTTGATGCATTCGGTTAAAGCAAGAAATCCATACTAATATTATAAATGCGAAAGTAACTCTGTCTGTCTGTCTGTCTATCTGTCTGTCTGTCTGTCTGTCTGTCTGTCTGTCTGTTACGCTTTCCCGCTTAAACCTCTCAACCGATTTTGATGAAATTTGGCACAGACAATCTTTAGACCCTGAGAAAGAACATAGGCTACCTTTTATCCCGGAAAAATTTGATGTTCCCGAGGAAAATCTAAAAAGAACTCCACGCGGGCGAAGCCGCGGGCGGAAAGCTAGTAGTAGATAATAATACAGCTTGATAAAATAAAAAAAACTAACCCTACGCAGTCGTTTCATTAACCCTAACAGCCCCTATAAATAGAACACACACAAAGCTGCATACCAGTCACACGGGAACCGCGCTCGCATACCATTCCCACGAGAACTTTGAAATTCAAAATGGCGGAAAGTGCAGACGAAACGGGCACCATAACAGCCAGTCCGCCGATAATTACAACAGGAATAAATAACGAAGTGAACAAAAAAACATACAAGTTTCAAAAAGCATTCGCTATGAACGTGGAATCGAAACTATTAGAATATCAATTAACAAAAAACCGAGAATTTAATATTGCACTAGTGAGAACATGGGTACACACACTACCATAGCAATTCGTTTACTTTTACTTGACACCAAAAGAATTTCACGACATACAATCATGTAACCACTAAGCAAAAGTGGTAAAAGTGAAAGTTGAAATCATCAACTTGGGCAACAGAACACCATTCATAACAGGCGCAAGAACAGTCAGTTATGCAAACGCAAATTCACAAACAACAATAGGAATATGGGAAAAACTAGAAGATTTGGGACCGTTCCAGTGCGGAGATAACCTACAGCATAAACAATTATACGGATACAGCTACGGATTCAATGACAACTTAAAAGCAGCAAATTCGATGAGAGAAGTCCATTTTCACGACCACGGAGCAGCACAACAGCCGATAATGCTAGACAACAGAGGGTACATACATGATACACATAAACGAAAAGCAAGACGGAGTAGACATACCGCTAAACGACAACAGTTACTATCTGCCTCCACTAATAGGACATGCAAAAATTTTATACAACGCTACAAACAGTATTGGATCAATATACACAAAAGAATACTCACCGATAGATGGTAGTTAGAACCCTATCAGGTGCTTTAATTTGTGTCAATTATTTCATCACTACTGCTCTCAAAACGGTGCAGTGAAGGAAAACTTCGTGAGACAACCGGCATGTTTTAGAAGCAAAAACTCCGAAGGCATGTGACATTTATCAACCCGCACTGTGCCCGCCTGGGCCGCAGTGGGCCGTAATCTACACGGGTAGATTACGGCCCACTCTATCTCATCGAGAGGAGGCATGTGTCCTAGGAGTGGGAATATTTTAGGCTGATTATATATTCCTGATTTCTGTCTCAATATGTCAAAAATGCATCCAATTTCTCTATATTTATGAAAAAAAAAGAAAAGTGTGTTTGTTCCGCTTACACGCCGTAACTACTGAACCGATTTCTTTGAAATTTTGTAGACACAAAGATAGAAGTCCGGATTAAATAATAGGGTAGTTTTTATCCCGGAAGAAGCGATATTCCCAAGGAAAATCTAAAAAGCGATATAACCTACCTAAAGCTAGTGGATTATATTTTGACCAAATTTTGAGTGAAATTTATTTTAGGGTAATTTGTTCATTTCATTTGTGTAATGTTTATGTTCGAGTTGAAAAGTTAGTAGTACTTAGTAATCGTTCGACTATTTCTTCGTGTAAACTAAAAAGTATAAAAGCCAGTCTAGTCTTATCCACAGTTTTTATCAAAGCAGAAGGGGAGGCATTTCCAGCAGTGGGGCGCTCTAAGCTAGATTAAATTAGAAGATATATGTGTCCCACTACGCTGGATTTTTGCAATGACAATCATTTTTTTTTATGTAGCAATAGTAGATTTGATTATAGATTACTGAACGACGAACATTTATTCTTTCTGATCTAATTCAAAGGTTACTGCAGACCATAATTTTTGCCTATATAGGTGCAAAGTTCTCATCAATATAAATGAATTAATTCCAAACACAAAGTAGCTACTGTAAACCGTTGGGAATCCCCTAACTGCCCTTCGTCTTTGTCATAAGATCTCTAATGACAATCCTAATTTATCTAGGTATAAAGCTCTTATCAATACAAATTAATCAGGCACAAACACAAGGTAGCTGCTGTGAATCGCTGAGGACTTCCTTCGTTTGTCTCTCGACTCCATCATCAAATCTACTTCAGACCTTCATTATAACCCATATGGGTGCAAAGTCCTCATGAATATAAATGATATAAGTCTAGTCACCCCTACGATTTTTGAAAGTTACCCTTGATTTCTCTGGTCTTCCATCATCAGATCCTGACCTGAGTAACTCATTGGACCACCTGGAAAGTATACCCTTTCAAACAAAAAGAAATTTGAAAATCGATCCAGGCGTCTTTGGGTAATCGGTGAACACACCTACACGACGAATTGAGAACCCGCTCCTTTTTTTGGAAGTCAGTTGATGAAGCGGCCCACCAAGTTGAATATTTTATTGACGGTGGTACGTCAATCTCTACTAGTTTGGTAGGGCTCTTCTGCTTTCTAATCAAGGTCACCAGGTACTTCAGATCTTCGATTATTCCAGTTTTTATATTTTTCCCTTTATATGACCATTAAACCCTGGCTCTGTACCAAATTTCAGCTCTCTGAGTTTATGGGAAGTACTACTTCTATTTTGATGATCATGAGTGAGTGAGTGTCGAAAACACGGAAATTTACTTTCGCTTAACTTCAGAAGTGGATGAGCTACAGACTTGAAATTTTAGATTTGAAGTGTGTTAATACAGCTTACTGGATGACCAAAATTTCAGCGTTCTGGTACTATCCAGAGGTTCTTAATTAGGGGCCTGAAAATGCAGCGAAATGGTTCGGGTAAAGATGGTACGGCAGTGTTTGCTTCGCGCTCGACTTGGCGAGGGCACTGCCGTGCCCTCAGACCCCGTTCAAAGTCAATAAAACGGCAAAACATCTATAAAGATAAAACTGAATTTCCTTATCATTTTGTCAACCGATTACACGCGCACAACACATTCGCGGGAACCCATATTTAAATGGGTTATCTCGGACTCCTACGCAATAACTACTTCCTTTAAACGGGTTTCTCCACGATGTGTGACTGAGTTGCGATAAGCCGCAAAAGGTAGAAGTGAGTATGTGGTCGTGTGTCAGTACTTGTGTTGCGTGATGAAGGCGTGCGACGCCTGCAGGATGTTCTCCTCGGCGCCGTTGAACAGGAACACCGCGTCGTGGCGCAGCGGGCCGGCCGCCGCCAGCGCGCGCAGCGTCTCCAGCATGACGGCGCAGCCGGCGCCGTCGTCGCTGGCACCTGCGACCGTTACACAACCGAAACGATTCTTATACTTACACTCATTAGAAAAAAAAAACTGCCGGTTTTGATTTTCATTCATCTTTAAAAAGATACAATACAAAAAGGTTTCAATCGTTTGTACACGTTACTGACCGGTTTTAAAAATGCCGTGGTATTTAAAATAAGTACGTTCTAAATTCAAATTTTCATTTGATGCTCATTTTTACAGAAAGTCCCCTTTTATCCTACAATTTTGGCGCGAAGTTCCAGAAACTAACATTGACTTTCGTAACTTTTATTAAATTTTTAGCGATTCATTTAATTTCCTTGACTGTCAAAGCTGTATTTATTGCTGTTTGGCTGTATCAAAAATGATAGATAAAGTGGTAAAAGCTACCAAAACTATCGCGCTGTTTGAAGAGGGTTGCAGCCAATGCTTCGTGGCTAGGAGGCTAAATGTTAGTCGGTCGACGGTCCAAAGGACCTGGCAGCGATATCAGGACACTGCTTCCGTCGAAAGAAGGCCTGGTTCTGGAAGAAAACCATGTACCCAACCACGATAGATGACCGTTTTGATGAGTCGCGCATTGAGAAATCGCAAATCTTCGTATGTGGATCTTAAGAACAACCTCCAAGAAGTAAGAAATGTGCTTATTAGTCTATGGACTGTCGGGAGGCTTCTCATTGCCAACATACGCAGTCACCGCCTGGCCCGCGGCCCCAAATTATTCCCTGAGCATCGAGTTCACAGGCTACAGGTTCGCTAGAAATTGTGAATCATGGACTCAAGAAGATTGGAATAGAGTTTTGTTCTCTGATGAAGTCAGAATATTTCTGCTCGGTAAAGATCGACTTCGGCGAGTGCTAAGAAGAGAAGGAGAACGCTTTGCAGAGGTATGTTTTGAAGAAATCACACCTTATGGTGGGGGCTCTGTTATGTTTTGGGCAGGAAGAAATTCAATGGATACATATGGTACAGAGTTTAGTTCTAATTCCACATGTACAACCCGCATTGGCCGCTGTAGATGAAAACTCGATTTTTATGGACGACAATGCTTGCACCCACGGGTCTCGCGATGTTCTCCTCGGAACCGTTGAACAGGAACACGGCGTCGTGGCGCAGCGGGCAGCGTCTCCAGCATGGGCAGTAGCATAGATTACTCTAATTTTTCAGAATTCAGATCCCATATTAAGAAATTAATTAACACTGCTTACTTACAATACAAAACGAAAATGCAATGTCAATTTGCCAAGGACCCAAAGTCGTTTTGGCAGTTTATAAGATCACAGCGAGGTGCAATGGGTAGACAAGTCATTGTAAAAGACGGTAAGTATCTATCTGACAGCGAATGTGCTCAGCAGTTTTCTGCCTTTTTTGAGTCCATACTGAACCGCCACGACTGAATCCACAAGAGGCGTCAGCGTCGGCGAAGACGGGGAACTGTACAGAGGTGGAGATCGAGCAGCTTACTGTCGAGGACGTACGCATTGCCCTTGTTCGCTTAAAGGCCAAGCGATCGGCGGGTCCGGATGGTATTCCAGCTTTTCTTGTTAAAGACTGTAGTAGAGTACTAGCGGAAACATTGCGTTATATATTTAACACATGCCAAACTCTGCCACTTTTCCGACCCGCTGGAAAATCACCAGTCATTCCAGTACGCAAAGGTAAGGCGGGATCTAGCATTGATGGGTATAGACCAGTGGCAGTGTTGTCGACTCCGGCTAAAGCGTTTGAGTCAGCGTTGCAGCGCTGCTTACAGGCACAGATACACCGACAACTGTCGGACGCACAACACGAATTTAGACCGGGTCGAAGCACAGCCACAAACCTCCTTAGTTTTATGACGAGGGTGGTGCCAGCGATGAATGCTGGAGTGCAGGTTGACGCGGTTTATCTTGATTTTAGAAAAGCATATGACACGGTGGATAACGATATCTTATTAAGACGCTGTGAATAGCAAACTTTTAGGTATTTGAGGGGGTGAAGCAGACGAAGTGGGACACGACTAGCCCCGGCCACTGCGGGGCGCGGGGCGCTCCGCGCGAGTACATCGATGCGTGAGGTGAGGCGTTGTGCATCGAGAAATACGCACGTTCTATTAAATCTATACCAACCATTCTCTATTCCATCTACATTTAGAAGCGTAATTTCACAACCCAACCGCAAGGTATGGTTGGCTCTGTTCGTCACAGTCCCGGTTCGCATTAGACGAGCAGCAGGTTCGAATCCCACATCCGTTCACTTTACCTTGCGATTTTCGAAAATGTATATTTTATACATATTTTCATTTTTTATTATTACTTTTGTTTTCTTTTTTATTTTTATAATGCGCTTTGTCCGTTCTGCTTAATTTTTTTGTGTTATGTCCTTTTTTCATGAAACTATTAGAAATATATCATTTCTAGAAATTACTATTTATAAACAGCTGTTTAGAGTAACTGTTAAAAAAAAATGCATTTTCGGATATTTAAAAAAATAAAAGATTTTTTCTTCAAAACTGCAACTCTTATCGAAGTCGGGTTTGTACGAGTGCTTAGAATAACACGACACAAAAAGATTGAAATAGATGGAGGCACTTGGAGGAGGCCTATACTGAAAGGGGCCATGAATAATGCAACAAAACGAAATGTAAATTTACTGTTTTGAACTATTATCAAATCAACTGTTATTTTTATTGTTTTTCTTTTCTATTCCATCTACATTTAGAAGGGTAATTTCACAACCCAACCCCGAAGCATGGTTGGCTCTGTTCGTGACAGTCCCGGTTCGCATTAGACGAGCACCAGGATCGAATCCCACTTTACCTTGCGATTTTCGAAAATGTACATTTTTTACATATTTTCATTTTTTATTATTACTTTTGTTTTCTTTTTTATTTTTATAATGCGCTTTGTCCGTTCTGCTTAAATTTTTGTGGTATGTCCTTTTTTCATGAAACTGTTAGAAATATATCATTTCTAGAAATTACTATTTATAAACAGCTGTTTAGAGTAACTGTTAAAAAAAATGCATTTTCGGATATTTAAAATAATAAAAGATTTTTTCTTCAAAACTGCAACTCTTATCGAAATCGGGTTTGTACGAGTGAAATAGATGGAGGCACTTGGAGGAGGCCTATACTGAAAGGGGCCATGAATAATGCAACAAAATGAAATCTAAATTTACTGTTTTGAACTATTATCAAATCAACTGTTATTTTATTGTTTTTCTTTTCTATTCCATCTACATTTAGAAGGGTAATTTCACAACCCAACCCCGAAGCATGGTTGGCTCTGTTCGTCACAGTCCCGGTTCGCATTAGACGAGCACCAGGATCGAATCCGACTTTACCTTGCGATTTTCGAAAATGTGTATTTTATACATATTTTCATTTTTTATTATTTTTTTTGTTTTCTTTTTATTTTTATAATGCGCTTTGTCCGTTCTGCTTAAATTTTTTGTGTTATGTCCTTTTTTCATGAAACTGTTAGAAATATATCATTTCTAGAAATTACTATTTATAAACAGCTGTTTAGAGTAACTGTTAAAAAAAAAATGTATTTTCGGATATTTAAAAAAATAAAAGATTTCTTCTTCAAAACTGCAACTCTTATCGAAATCGGGTTTGTACGAGTGAAATAGATGGAGGCACTTGGAGGAGGCCTATACTGAAAGGGGCCATGAATAATGCAACAAAATGAAATCTAAATTTACTGTTTTGAACTATTATCAAATTAACTGTTATTTTTATTGTTTTTCTTTTTTTTAAATTATATTATGAACTAAGAAATTCATGGTTAAATAAAGGCTTATTATTATTATTTATTATTAATTTCTAGAAATTTGTAGAAAAAAAATTATAACGAATTGATTTTAAATATTAGTTTGCATTATAATTGTTACAAAAAGAATATATTTAAAAAGATGGAACAATTACTACAAAAAATACAGAAAATCGGATAAATTAATAATAATTAAAAAAAAACAATTGCAAATAAGAAATCCAACAAAAAGCATACAACGTAAAGCTGGGGTTTGAACCCGAACACATACAGGTGAAGAAAAATGTGCCGCGAAAAAGTAAAAAGAATAATTACAGAAAAAAATCAAATAAAATATCGGCAAAAATACAACAGTAAATTAAAAAGCATTTATTTCAATTAAAATCTACAAAAAGCATATAATGTAAACCTGGGGTTTGAACCCGGACAAAAACGAAATATGATTATTCATCAACAAACAGACACGTAAATATAATTATTTTCTGTGCGGGGTAAAGCAAAAAGTGACATAGGTCCGACAAGCACCGCGCCTCAGCGGTCACTGTCGCTAAGCATAGAAGTGAAAGAGAAGGCAATGGACGCCGCGATGGAGCGACGTTTCGTTCACATTTTTTAACATTAAATACATTATTTATTTTAGAATATCTTAGTTAAATCGATAAACAAAAACAATGGTTTCATTTACTATTATATTTTACATCGCTCTTCTCAATTTTATCAAGATTTGATGATTAATAATACAGTTACAACTGTTATAAATTCAATTTTAGGGGTTACTTTAGGATTTTTTTCTATCGAGAAAATTAATTCAAAACGTGTTTTGAAAACAATGGTTTCCTGCTACATATAATCAAGATTAACATATAAATTTTTGGCTGCTCTGAAATGTATACATTTGGCTAAAAAATTGTTTTAAGAAGCCTATTTTTACTGAACACAGCGCCTTATGGAAGCTGACCGAGGTTGGGTGAAAGCCACAATTAGTACTGATTTTTGCTAGTTACATGAAACAGGCAGCAGTATGTCGACTGCAATGGTTGGGAATCTAATCCGTATTACACCAGATCCGGAGTGAGTCAGGGCAGCAATTTGGGGTCTCTGGAATTTTGACGTACCGTACCTACTGAGTGATTTAGGTGTTTACATGACCCCCGATCTATTGTTCCGTGAGCACATAATTAAACTTTGTAAGAAAGCGTATAGAAATCTAGGGTTCTTATTGAGACAAAGGCGTGATTTCACTAATATTTCTGCAGTCCGAGCCGTATATGTCGCCGTATGCATTAGTCAGAAGTCAGGAGTACAGTGCAATCATATGGGCGCCTCATGAGAGTAAATATTCACTGATGCTAGAACGCGTGCAGAATAAATTTACACGTCACTTGTACTATAAGTTGTATGGAGTGTACCCGTTGTATCCGTTGATGTATCCCTCTCTATTCGTCTTGAGCATGGTCGGGAACAATCAATTGAAGGTGCGTCGAGAATGTACTCTGGCCACTTATCTGGTGAAATTGATCGGGGACTGGTACATAACCCTGATGTCCTAAAAACAATCAGTTTCTGGGTACCAGACAGCTATGTAGGGAGGCGGCGGCGTCAGCCTCTGTTGGCGGTGCCTGTGGCTAGGACGAATTTACTAGCAAAAGCCGCGGTCACGCAAGCTATCTAATGTTGTGCACGAGCAAACAGATATCTTTACATGTCAGCCGAGTGAATTCACAAAAATTTTGTTATATAATTTGTGTTATCGAGACATGAAATGTTAAAAGTAATAATTTTACTTAGTTTTTTAATTAGTGTATTATAAGGACTAGCATTGTTGTTTGAGTTATTATTATATGGTTTGGTATATGGTTTCTCTAGGTATAAGTAGATCTGTAATGTATTAAAATACCTTGTTATCGCATTGGGTCTTAATAACCTGTACTGTATCAGAGAAAGGATTCATAAATAATTAAATGTTGAAGCGTATGTGCAAGAGGTTGGCATTCGTCCTTTGAATTGGGGACGTTCTGAAACGGCGCGTGAGATCAGTACAACCGGCTCCGCAGACCATCAGAGAGCTGATGAATGTGATTACTGTGGAGTAGGAACGTATTCCGCAAGTAACGCTCCTGTAACCGTCTACTGATACACGTAATTACCATATTCCAGTGGCCTCCCACAAGCGGGTCGCACCACTGGGATTCCAAGGGCTATATTCACGGTATTGCTACGTTACACCAGCAGAGTCCGTTCAGGATAGCGAACAGCAGGCAGAACGTTCCCTGGGTTGGGCTGCTCTCCCCAGAAAGCTCCGTCAGCATCGCTAGGCCAGCATGTACCACAGGAAGGAGGGCGAATCGATACGTTCCTACTACAGCCATAACGCCGTGATTGTAGTGAGAACTGCGTGACCATCATCGACCGGAAAACCAAATGGCCTGAAGCGATACCCGTAGGAAACATCACCGCCGAGACTATCTCTACTGTATATTTGGCTGTCCCGTCATGATCACAACTGATCAAAGACGCCAGATCGAATCGGATCTGTCCCATCAGCTGACAAAGACGCCAGTTCGAGTCGGATCTGTCCCATCAGCTGACAAAGACGCCAGTTCGAGTCGGATCTGTCCCATCAGCTGACAAAGACGCCAGTTCCACGAGGGAGTCCCTAGACATCGGCGCCGATTCTCTTGTTCACAAACTAAACTAATTTTAAGTTAAGTGCATCTCTTTCTTTCCATTTCGTTAAGAAAAGGATAGTAGATGAAATTTTAGTTTAATCCTGTCAAATTAAGATACTCCATACACAGTTTAGACGCGATTAATTAAAAACATGGCGACTTAAATACGCCAGTTTACGACAAGAGCACACCAATTTGATAGGTCTAAAACTCTAAACTAACATTTTATCTTCTGTCCCTTTCTTAATGAAATAGAAACAAAAAGATGCACTGAAGTTACATTTAATTTAGTTTGTGAACCGGACGAGAGCGGGGCCAGCTCCCAACATTTAAATAAACAAAAAGTTTAGTTTGTGAACCGGACGGAAGCGGGGCCAGCTCCCAACATTTAAATAAACAAAAAGTTTAGTTTGTGAACCGGACGGGAGCGGGGCCAGCTCCCAACATTTAAATAAACAAAAAGTTTAGTTTGTGAACCGGACGGGAGCGGGGCCGGCGTCACAACATTTAAATAAACAAAAAGTTTAGTTTGTGAACCGGACGGGAGCGGCGCCAGCTCCCAACATTTAAATAAACAAAAAGTTTAGTTTGTGAACCGGACGGGAGCGGGGCCAGCTCCCAACATTTAAATAAACAAAAAGTTTAGTTTGTGAACCGGACGGGAGCGGGGCCAGCTCCAACATTTAAATAAACAAAAAGTTTAGTTTGTGAACCGGACGGGAGCGGGGCCAGCTCCCAACATTTAAATAAACAAAAAGTTTAGTTTGTGAACCGGACGGGAGCGGGGCCAGCTCCCAACATTTAAATAAACAAAAAGTTTAGTTTGTGAACCGGACGGGAGCGGGGCCAGCTCCCAACATTTAAATAAACAAAAAGTTTAGTTTGTGAACCGGACGGGAGCGGGGCCAGCTCCCAACATTTAAATAAACAAAAAGTTTAGTTTGTGAACCGGACGGGAGCGGGGCCAGCTCCCAACATTTAAATAAACAAAAAGTTTAGTTTGTGAACCGGACGGGAGCGGGGCCAGCTCCCAACATTTAAATAAACAAAAAGTTTAGTTTGTGAACCGGACGGGAGCGGGGCCAGCTCCCAACATTTAAATAAACAAAAAGTTTAGTTTGTGAACCGGACGGGAGCGGGGCCAGCTCCCAACATTTAAATAAACAAAAAGTTTAGTTTGTGAACCGGACGGGAGCGGGGCCAGCTCCCAACATTTAAATAAACAAAAAGTTTAGTTTGTGAACCGGACGGGAGCGGGGCCGGCGTCACAACATTTAAATAAACAAAAAGTTTAGTTTGTGAACCGGACGGGAGCGGGGCCAGCTCCCAACATTTAAATAAACAAAAAGTTTAGTTTGTGAACCGGATGGGAGCGGGGCCAGCTCCCAACATTTAAATAAACAAAAAGTTTAGTTTGTGAACCGGACGGGAGCGGGGCCAGCTCCCAACATTTAAATAAACAAAAAGTTTAGTTTGTGAACCGGACGGGAGCGGGGCCAGCTCCCAACATCTGAGGGCACGGCAGTGCCCTCGCCAAGTCGAGCGCGAAGCAAACACTGCCGTACCATCTTTGCCCGAACCATTTCGCTGCATTTTCAGGCCCCTAATTAAGAAACTCTGGATAGTACCAGAACGCTGAAATTTTGGTCATCCAGTAAGCTGTATTAACACACTTCAAATCTAAAATTTCAAGTCTGTAGCTCATCCAGTTCTGAAGTTAAGCGAAAGTAAATTTCCGTGTTTTCGACACTCACTCACTCATGATCATCAAAATAGAAGTAGTACTTCCCATAAACTCAGAGAGCTGACATTTGGTACACAGCCAGGGTTTAATGGTCACATAAAGGGAAAAATATAAAAACTGGAATAATCGAAGATCTGAAGTACCTGGTGACCTTGATTAGAAAGCAGAAGAGCCCTACCAAACTAGTAGAGATTGACGTACCACCGTCAATAAAATATTCAACTTGGTGGGCCGCTTCATCAACTGACTTCAAAAAAAGGAGCGGGTTCTCAATTCGTCGTAATCTTTTTTTTTTTATATAGGTGTGTTCACAGATTACCCTAAGACACCTGGATCGATTTTCAAATTTCCTTTTGTTTGAAAAGGTATACTTTCCAGGTGGTACAATAGTTACCAGGTCAGGATCTGATGATGGAAGACCAGAGAAATCAAGGGTAACTTTCAAAAATCGTAGGGGTGACTAGTGCATTTCTAAGTATTTTCAATAAGTATTAGAAAACACTACAATTTAATAAAGGTACGGAGTAGATCTGATGATGAAGCTGGAAGACAGTCGTGAGAACTCCTCAACGATTCACAGCAGCTACCTTGTGTTTACGTTTGATTAATTTGTATTGATGAGAACTTTACACCTCGATGGGTTGTGACTGTCATAAAGGCTCTGATGATGAAGACAAAGGTCAGTC
This sequence comes from Sesamia nonagrioides, assembly GCA_017933935.1. Taxonomy (NCBI): domain Eukaryota; kingdom Metazoa; phylum Arthropoda; class Insecta; order Lepidoptera; family Noctuidae; genus Sesamia; species Sesamia nonagrioides. Next base: position 327,302 of record JADWQK010001369.1, read on the forward strand.
CCGCGTACTCCTCAACGGTTTACAGTAGTTACTTTGTGTTTGGACTTATATCATTTATATTCATGAGGACTTTGCACCCATATGGGTTATAATGAAGGTCTGAAGTAGATTTGATGATGGAGTCGAGAGACAAACGAAGGAACTCCTCAGCGATTCACAACAGCTACCTTGTGTTTGTGCCTGATTAATTTGTATTGATAAGAGCTTTGTACCTAGATAAATTGGGATTGTCATTAGAGATCTTATGACGAAGACGAAGGGCAGTTAGGGGATTCCCAACGGTTTACAGTAGCTACTTTGTGTTTGGAATTAATTCATTTATATTGATGAGAACTTTGCACCTATATAGGCAAAAATTATGGTCTGCAGTAACCTTTGAATTAGATCAGAAAGAATAAATGTTCGTCGTTCAGTAATCTATAACCAAATCTACTATTGCTACATAAAAAAAAAATATTGTCATTGCAAAAATCCAGCGTAGTGGGACACATATATCTTCTAATTTAATCTAGCTTAGAGCGCCCCACTGCTGGAAATGCCTCCCCTTCTGCTTTGATAAAAACTGTGGATAAGACTAGACTGGCTTTTATACTTTTTAGTTTACACGAAGAAATAGTCGAACGATTACTAAGTACTACTAACTTTTCAACTCAAACATAAACATTACACAAATGAAATGAACAAATTACCCTAAAATAAATTTCACTCAAAATTTGGTCAAAATATAATCCCCTAGCTTTAGGTAGGTTATATCGCTTTTTAGATTTTCCTTGGGAATATCGATTCTTCCGGGATAAAAACTACCCTATTATTTAATCCGGACTTCTATCTTTGTGTCTACAAAATTTCAAAGAAATCGGTTCAGTAGTTATGGCGTGAAAGCGGAACAAACACACTTTTCTTTTTTTTTCATAAGTATAGAGAAATTGGATGCATTTTTGACATATTGAGACAGAAATCAGGAATATATAATCAGCCTAAAATATTCCCACTCCTAGGACACATGCCTCCTCTCGATGAGATAGAGGCCGTAATCTACCCGTGTAGATTACGGCCCACTGCAGCCCAGGCGGGCACAGTGCGGGTTGATAAATGTCACATGCCTTCGGAGTTTTTGCTTCTAAAACATGCCGGTTGTCTCACGAAGTTTTCCTTCACTGCACCGTTTTGAGAGCAGTAGTGATGAAATAATTTACACAAATTAAAGCACCTAATAGGGTTCTAACCTACGGCCTACAACTTGTAAATAGCGGAAGATACTACTAGTCCACCGCTGCTCTATCAGTGTGCAAGGGGATTGCATGATTTAATTGAACGACGAAGCGTTTTGCTCCCTCTTTACCGACTGGAACAATTATAATATAATAATAATAACGTTTATTCAGAAATTATTTACATTGTTACACAAAATATATTAGAGGCTATAATTTATTGTTACAATCGGATTACACATCTGTAACCGAACTAGGCAAAAGCCTGTGTTTCAGTTATCAGCGCCCAATCCCTTAAAAAGTAGACACTAGATATACAATATGTAAAGAAAACCCTGTCCGACCCAAAAGGATAATAAAGGTTAGGTAAACACTTGACCAAATCTATATAAATAAAAATGAATTGCTGTTCGTTAGTCCGGTTAAAACTCGAGAACGGCTGGGCCGATTGAGCTGATTTTGGTTTTAAAATGTTTGTCGTACTCCAGGGTAGGTCTACACGGTGAGCAAATAAGGAAAACTTGCGAGTAAGATAGAGTAAAACGACAATTCCATTTTCCCATATAAAAGTTGACCACTTACTTTCTGTCAAACATTTGACAGTATTTGTACTCTCAGTTCCACTCGAATTGAAGAACGCATTAAAACAAGACTTTTGAATCGACAACATAATATCAACTTTGCTCATAAAATGATGTATTTAAATTTCAAAATATAAAAATAATAATTAATGGGTTGACATGTTTGACGTGTGCCAACCTGACAGTGTTACCAACTCTCAAAAATATTTAAATACGTCCATGGATACAACGTGTAGGTGCGCGGATCAGCTATATTTATATAATATAGCATAACGTTATGCTATTAAAAAATATTATAACACCCTAATATTTGCGTTCAGCTTTTTTACCATTTTCATAGACCACACAGAAATAACACCACATTTGTCCGATTCAAAGCATAATTAATGAATAATAAAACCGTATATTATCTTAAAACAATATTTCTACAAAAACGGACCCGAAAGTTACTCAGTCATACCGAAGAACACTCCTGACTAGATTAGCACTGAAGAAGAGCAAGAAATTGCACGTGAAGAGCGCCGCCTTAGTATGGCTCGACTGCGTGCTTCTGACTCACAGGAGCAAAGAGAAGCAGCCCGTGAACGGCTTGGTTAACAATGCGAAATAATCGAATAAACCTCAGAGATTAACAGCTAGATAATTTATGAAACACAAGAAGAAATTCATCAAATACTGATTTGATTCAGGCAGCGTTTCAGTACGATTGCAGCAATGATTACTGCTTGCATACTAGCGTTTGGTGGAACTGGTAAGACATTCCTCATGTCAGTAGTTTTAGCCACTGTTCACGCAAGATCCAACATTGCCGTTGCAGTTGCTTCTTCTGGAATAACAGCTACATTGCATATTCTGCATTAAAATTTCCGATTGCTATTGAAGAACAAACATGTCACATTACAAAGCGCTCCGCTGTGGCCAAAGTTTTATCCGAATCGAAGATCATTACCTGGGACGAATGCAAAATGGCGCATAAACGTGCATTGGAAGCATTTAACCGAACATTGCAAGATCTAGGTAATGATTCGAGTTGTTTTGGAGGCGCAATAATTTTACTGTCTGGCAATTTCCGCCAAATTTCGCCAGTAATTCCCAGATCGACTGCTGCCAACGCAATAAACGCTTGCCTCAAATCATCGAATCTATGGCGCTATGTTAAGAAACTTCAGCTGACAACAAATAAGAGAGTTGCATTGCTGAACTATACATCTGCTGAAGATTTCTCTGAGAAATTGCGGAATATCGGTAATGGTCGAGTACCTGTCGACGAATCGAGCGGACTAATTTCATTTCGTCAGAATTTCTGTAACTTTGTCCTATCGAAAGACGAACTCATCAACAAAGTATTCCCAAACATCATTACTAACCTCAAAAATAATGAATGGTTGAGTAAGCGAGCAATATCGGCAGCGGAAAATAAAGATGTAGATGATTAAAAGTACATAATTCAGAATGAGAACATTGGTACACTGCATTCTTTCAAATCTATTGACAGTGTAACAAATGAAGATGATGCCACCAACTATCTAATGGAATTTTTAAACTCCTTGGATGTACCTGGCTTACCACCGCACACTTTAAGACTAAAGATTGGTTCCGTAGTAATCATGATTCGAAACTTAAACCAACCATAACTGTGCAACGGAAGACGGTGGTAAGTAAATTTATGAACAATTTGATTTACGCCACAATACTCAACGAAAAATTCAAAGGTGAGGAAGTTCTCATTCAGAGGATCTCGATGATCCCAATAATAGGTAGCCTATGTCCTTTCTCAGGGTCTAAAGATTGTCTGTGCCAAATTTCATCAAAATCGGTTGAGAGGTTTAAGCGGGAAAGCGTAACAGACAGACAGAGTTACTTTCGCATTTATAATATTAGTATGGATTATCCTAATTTAAAAAGAAAAAAATGTGATCATGTGATATTGCTTTTAAGGCGGAACAAAGTTCGCCGGGTCAGCTAGCTAGCTAGCTAGCTGACCCGGCGAACTGCACCCCTCACCCGTGCAATCCGTATGGTGAACGAAGTCCATGATAGACTGGACATATTTTCATGTTCTTTGAGTGAACTCGCAAGTTTTATTAAATACTAGCTGACCCGGCGAACTTTGTTTGTAAAGTGCGCGTTAAAATTCAGCATTAAAATTTCCGTTAAATCTTTAATCTATTGAAGAACCAACATGTCAAAGCGCTCTGCTATGGCCATAGTTTTATCCGAATCGAAGATCATCATCTGAGACGAATGCAAAATGGCGCACAAACGTGCATTGGAAGCATTTAACCAAACATTGCAAGATCTAGGTAATGACTCGAGATGTTTTGGAGGCGCAATGATTTTACTGTCTGGTGATTTCCGCCAAACATTGCCAGTAATTCCCAGATCGACTGCTGCCAACACAATAAACGCTTGCCTCAAATCATCGAATCTATGGCGCTATGTTAGGAAACTTCAGCTGACAACAAACATGAGAGTTGCATTGCTGAACGATACATCTGCTGAAGATTTTTCTGAGAAATTGCTGAATATCGGTAATGGTCGAGTACCTGTCGACGAATCGAGTGGACTAATTTCATTTAGTCAGAATTTTTGTAACTTTGTATTAACGAAAAACGAACTCATCAACAAAGTATTTCGAAACATTATTACTAACCTCAAAAATAACGAATGGATGAGTAAGCGAGCAGTATCGGCAGCTGAAAAAATATAGATGTAGATGACTAAAAGTACATAATTGGTCCACCGCATTCTTTCAAATCTATTGACTGCGTAACAAATGAAGATGATGCCACCAACTATCCAATGGAATTTTTAAACTCCTTGGATGTACCTGGCTTACCACCGCGCACTTTACAACTAAAGATTGGTTCCGTAGTAATTATGATTCGTAACTTAAACCAACCATAACTGTGCAACGGAACACGGTGGTGAATAAATTAATGAACAATTTGATTTACGCCACAATACACAAAGAAAAATTTAAAGGTAAGGAAGTTCTCATTCCGAGGGTCCCAATGATCCCAACCGACAGGCTGATCCGTCTTGCATTCGCCATGACTGTAAATAACTCACAAGGCCAATCGTTGAAAGTTTGTGGTCTTAATCTCGAACATCCATATTTTTCCCATGGCCAATTATATGTGGCATGTTCACGAGTCGGAAGACCTTCGACGTCATTTGTTTTCGCGCCTGATAAAAGGTGGCAAATAAAGAATAATTGAATAATTATATGTTTTTTTTAAAACTAGCCTTCCGTCCGCGGCTTCGTTCGCGTGAAATTCAGTTATATCGCGCTTTTTAGATTTCCCTCGGAAATATTTTTTTTTTTCAATAAAAGGCCTGTGTCCTTTCTCAGGGTCTAAAGATTGTCTGTACCAAATTTCATCAAAATCGGTTGAGAGGTTTAAGCGGGAAAGCGTAACAGACAGACAGAGAGACAGAGTTACTTTCGCATTTATAATATTAGTATGGATTATCCTAATTTAAAAAGAAAAAAATGTGATCATGTGGTGTTGCCTTTAAGGCGGAACAAAGTTCGCCGGGTCAGCTAGTATAATATAAAATTTTACATAATCATCATAGTAACAATACTAATGAATTTTGAAATAATTCTTTTTCCCGGGAATTAATTCCAATTTCCCCGAAATTTGGTAATTTTTAAAAAAGTGACAACACCGGTATTATTATAAGCAAATAGCGACGCGACCAGGTCACAGGTGCCGCGTGCCCTGCCCCCCGCCGCCTGCGGAAGGGGTTGCTTATCGCACATGTATTAAGTTGCCTTTTTTTGCGAAATAATATTTATTTTTTTAAAGGGATTTCTTTTTTTAAGTTTAGCCTGTCTTTGTGGGCATTATTAGAATCAGTTATCGATACCTAACAATACCTTCACGGATCGGACAGGGTTTTCTTTACATGTTGTATGTAGGTAGCCATTGAGTACAGTCAACACCTTGTAAATTTACATGTTCAAAAATAGAATAAATCAATCAAATTTAATGAAAAAAAGTAAAAAAACTAAAACCCAACTACGTCAAAAACGACACTGAAAAAGTATAAAACAAGATTTTCAGAATACTGAACTGAACAAAGTTGCTAATGTAGTTGCAAGTAAATGGACACAGTAGACTCTACCAAGATGCCTTCGTTGTAAATTGACAATAATGTCATACAATACTATTCTGAAGTATGCAATATTCACTATGTAGAAATAAATTTTCATGTTTGGAAAACCGCAGTCACACGTCTAAGTGCTACGGTAGGTAGGTATATGTAACGTGTGACTACGGCTTTCCAAACATGAAAATTTATTTCTACATAGTGAATATTGCATACTTCAGAATAGTATTGTATGACATTGTTGTCAATTTACAACGAAGGCATCTTGGTAGAGTCTACTGTGTCCGTTTACTTGCAACTACATTAGCAACTTTGTTCAGTTCAGTATTCTGAAAATCTTGTTTAAATTGATGAACTAAAACGAATTCTTGTAATTATGTATAAGCATAAAGTACTCGTGAAGCTCTTTCAAGTGATACCAAACACGGTATATTTATTTTAATTTTATATTAACATAGAACTTTTTGTCCGCTAGAGGGCGCAATACTAAATTTGGTTACAAGCTTTATATCTCATAACTAACAGAATATCAAGGCGCTTCTAATGGTACTGCAGTGGTCTTATTCTGATAAGTAGTAAAGAAGCTGTGAACGAAAAGATGTGAATTATATGCAATCAGCCCATGAATATAGGTAAAGTCACAAGCAAATGCTAGTAATATATATATATTCAGAATGTACTAGAAAAGCGCTTTGAAATGATACCAAACACGGCATATTTATCTCAACTTTATTTTTATACTCTGTATGTTTTGTCCGCTAGAGGGAGTCACCTTAGATTTTTAAAAAACCCTATATAGCCTATAACCAGCGGACAATTAAGACGCTTCTAATGATATGTCATTTGTCTAATTCTGATAAGTAATTTAGAAGTTACGAGGGAACAGATGAACATACATACATACATACATACATACATACATAGCCTGTCAAAATCATAACCCTCCTTTTGCTTTGCCGTAGTCGGGTAATAAAATAAAATAACAGCATACCAAATAAAATTAATATTTTTATAATTTACCAGAAATAATAAATTAACTTAAAATTAGATTAAATTAAGAATAAGCACTGAACAGTACGTGTGTCCTCTATTTGTGTGATATGATTATGTGTGTATGAATGTAAGAGGGTGTGTGTATGTGGTAAATAGTCAATCACTGTGGTATGTGTAGTATTAACTCAGTCTCTTCGTAATTAAGTTTTTGTAAGTGTTTTGTAACCTTTTCCTTACATTGAGTTTTTGTTAAAGGGTAGATATTAATTGCTTTATTTATCTTATTATAGATATAAGGTCCAATGAAGTTTGTAAATCTTCAGCTAAATTTAGTAGTATTTAGTATTTATATAATTTGCCAGCGGCGGTGTTTCCGTCACACTACAATTTGAGTGTCTTCAAGGCTAAAGTGAATAGGCTCTTAATAAACTAGCGCGCTTTACCATCAACGATCGCATCACTGCTCTGCTTACCATCAGACGGGATTGCGGTCAAGCGCAAGTCAGAGTACCACAATCATATGTATTTAGAAAGCTTCAACTTATAGTGCATTGGACTTACGAGTGGCGGTGATACCCGCTTAAGGACATACTTAAAAACTATCGAACTATTTATTATAGGTGAATTGTCTATGATATCTAATTAACCTACATAAATCTTCGTTTATGCAAAGTGTTTGATTCTTCTGATCTAGAAGATGGTTGGTTTGGAAAAAAACATATTTTAGTGCTTGGGGATCTTTTGCAACTCAAACCAGTAGTGTAATTACGTAAAATGCCATCAGTAGCAATGTGTTTCATTTTGACAGATCAACAACATTCATTGCGTTATTAACGTTTGTGAGCACTCATTTTTTAAACATATGGAGCAATGGATTAGCAATATACTTCAAAATGATTCCAGTTAATATCAATAGTGTGTTACGTAATTAGGGAGTCGTCAGAGAAAAGTCGCTGTTTAAAAAAACTAATCCTCTTAGAAAAGTGGTAGGCCTTGCCATCCGCCGCCGGCAGAAGTTACCACCCACCAGACAAAGTCTTGCCGCCAAGCGATTCCTCGTGTTCTGGCATAATGACTGGTGAAGCCGTACGGAGGACGAGTTTGAGCAGTTGTGATGCGATTTATGCCGGGTACGATGCGTGAAATGTTGTTGTTTCGGGATTTTGGTCGTGGAGGGTCTCTAGATCAATCTCCCTTTGGCGCAGCATCGTTGGTCGTGTTGTTGGGTTTAACATTACACCACCTCGCTCAACTGCCGTCTTCCTTCCTATTCACTCAGTTTTTTTGAGTGAATAGGCTCTTAATAAACTAGCGCGCTTTACCATCAACGATTGCATCACTGCTTGCCATCAGGCGGGATTGCAGTTAAGCACTAGTTTATAATTATTAAAATAAATAAAATTCCAATCTTTTGTACTGATTTTTTTTTTAAACAATGATCTTACGTTGTATATTAGACCGCTGGATGATTCTACGTTTGTTGAGATGTCAAAAAGAACCAAAGTAGGATTGACAACTCAATCAGACAGAGATATACTGCCTAACCGATTGATACCTCTGCTCTCGCATTCTAATGAAGGAATGTTATTGGAAATATGTAACACAATGTTTCAGGGACGTACCAGAAGGTACTGCTTGTTTACTACCGTCGAGAAAAATGTGTATGCATAATACTATATTCAAAGCAGTCCCGCAATCCGAGATAAAGTTAATTGCTAAAAATTTCTTGGATTGTTCAAAATGTATGATAACAAAAGCCCGGGCTTGTTAACAAAAATATGAGGATGATGCGACGATGACTGCTGGACTGGAAGAAACTATAAGTATTGAACAGGGAGCTAAAGTAATGCTTAAGAGAAACATTGATGTTTGGTTTAGTTAATGGTTCGACAGGCTAGTACAAAAAATGAGGTGGGACCCGGAAGACTAAATAAAGCCTAAACAATTGTTAGTAAAATTTGCTTATAATTTGACTCACGAATTATTACTTATTATGTAAGTTATAATTTGAAATCATACCCCGGGCATGCTTGTACAGACAACAATTTCCAATCTGTGTGGCGTATGACCTAACATTTCACAAGAGCCAAGTTCTAACTCTAAAAAATGGACATTGGCACCTCCATATTCTCTCGTGGCCAAGCTTATATGGCGCTTTCACGAGTATAAAATTTTCATTGGGCGCACCTCATATTGATTGAAGAAGTAAACATAAATGTTGACTTCCAGAGTATAAAAACTCAAGTTTCAGCGATCACTGAATACAACCACGCACGCCACGCGAACGGGCAATACATAAAACTATTGCTACTGTACAAGAATCAGAACCGGAAAAAAGAAAAGGAAGATTTGTAATAACTACTTCTAAAAAGAAAAAAAACTGTGTTAAATAATAAAATTAATATAATACGCTTCTACAAAAAGAAGTGAAATCCAACCAAAAACATTCTGTAAAAAAATGCCAAGCCTCGCTGGAGCTGCTGGTTTATCTCTAAAAAGTAATGAAATCTAGACAAAGCCGTGCCAAGTTGAAGGTTCCTTATTGCGATTTCTTCAATATTATTATAGTTAATATTGTGTGACTTGGCCGTTGAAGGGTATACAAGGCTACAAATTCAGGTGATCCATGACACCATTGCACCAATCTGTCGCCAGAACCGTTACCCATTGACCATGGAAAATTGCCACTTGGAAAACGTTGATTCAATAACCAGGGCTTGATAAAGTTGCGCATTTTAAAAATACTTATGTATAGACGAGCCGGAAACGAACAGCAAAAAAGTCATTATCAGTACAGATGGACTAATCATTCATAGAAATCCGTCTGTACGTCTATTTTATATTAGATAGGTGGTCGATTTGACGCTCCAAAAAGAACAGAAGTCATCATTGTCAATGATTAATACATGTGCTGCACAATGTCTTAAGTTCAATTACAAATACCAGTATGGGCTATTATTCTCACATAACAAACATAGGTAGTTATAACAGATATAACATTACGTGTTAACGAAATCGCACTAACGTATAATGTTCAACGGCCAAGTCACACAATATTAACTATAATAATATTGAAGAAATCGCAATAAGGAACCTTCAACTTGGCACGGCTTTGTCTAGATTTCATTACTTTTTAGAGATAAACCAGCAGCTCCAGCGAGGCTTGGCATTTTTTTACAGAATGTTTTTGGTTGGATTTAAATAAACAAAAAGTTTAGTTTGTGAACCGGACGGGAGCGGGGCCAGCTCCCAACATTTAAATAAACAAAAAGTTTAGTTTGTGAACCGGACGGGAGCGGGGCCGGCGTCACAACATTTAAATAAACAAAAAGTTTAGTTTGTGAACCGGACGGGAGCGGGGCCGGCGTCACAACATTTAAATAAACAAAAAGTTTAGTTTGTGAACCGGACGGGAGCGGGGCCAGCTCCCAACATTTAAATAAACAAAAAGTTTAGTTTGTGAACCGGACGGGAGCGGGGCCAGCTCCCAACATTTAAATAAACAAAAAGTTTAGTTTGTGAACCGGACGGGAGCGGGGCCAGCTCCCAACATTTAAATAAACAAAAAGTTTAGTTTGTGAACCGGACGGGAGCGGGGCCAGCTCCCAACATTTAAATAAAAAAAGTTTAGTTTGTGAACCGGACGGGAAAACATTTAAATAAACAAAAAGTTTAGTTTGTGAACCGGACGGGAGCGGGGCCAGCTCCCAACATTTAAATAAACAAAAAGTTTAGTTTGTGAACCGGACGGGAGCGGGGCCAGCTCCCAACATTTAAATAAACAAAAAGTTTAGTTTGTGAACCGGACGGGAGCGGGGCCAGCTCCCAACATTTAAATAAACAAAAAGTTTAGTTTGTGAACCGGACGGGAGCGGGGCCAGCTCCCAACATTTAAATAAACAAAAAGTTTAGTTTGTGAACCGGACGGGAGCGGGGCCAGCTCCCAACATTTAAATAAACAAAAAGTTTAGTTTGTGAACCGGACGGGAGCGGGGCCAGCTCCCAACATTTAAATAAACAAAAAGTTTAGTTTGTGAACCGGACGGGAGCTGGGCCAGCTCCCAACATTTAAATAAACAAAAAGTTTAGTTTGTGAACCGGACGGGAGCGGGGCCAGCTCCCAACATTTAAATGAACAAAAAGTTTAGTTTGTGAACCGGACGGGAGCGGGGCCGGCGTCACAACATTTAAATAAACAAAAAGTTTAGTTTGTGAACCGGACGGGAGCGGCGCCAGCTCCCAACATTTAAATAAACAAAAAGTTTAGTTTGTGAACCGGACGGGAGCGGGGCCAGCTCCCAACATTTAAATAAACAAAAAGTTTAGTTTGTGAACCGGACGGGAGCGGGGCCAGCTCCCAACATTTAAATAAACAAAAAGTTTAGTTTGTGAACCGGACGGGAGCGGGGCCAGCTCCCAACATTTAAATAAACAAAAAGTTTAGTTTGTGAACCGGACGGGAGCGGGGCCGGCGTCACAACATTTAAATAAACAAAAAGTTTAGTTTGTGAACCGGACGGGAGCGGCGCCAGCTCCCAACATTTAAATAAACAAAAAGTTTAGTTTGTGAACCGGACGGGAGCGGGGCCAGCTCCCAACATTTAAATAAACAAAAAGTTTAGTTTGTACGAGTGGACGACGGGGCGCAGGGCGCTGGGCGAGCGTCCGGCCCCCGAATTGAGGGAGGCCGTCCGGCGGGAGGCGAGAGTCGCTCTTGTCCAGGAGTGGACGCGGGACCTCGCCTCCGCCGTCTTCGGCCGCCGTACCCTCGACGCCATCGCGCCGGTCCTGGAGGACTGGCTCGACAGGCGTCACGGGTTCCTCTCCTTCCGTCTGGTGCAGGTACTCTCCGGTCACGGCTGCTTCGGCAGGTACCTGCACCGGATAGGACGAGAGGAGACACCGTCGTGCCACGGTTGTGGCGCGGCGGAGGACACGGCGGAACACACCCTCGCGGTGTGCCCGTCGTGGGCCGTGCCGCGCCGCGGTCTTGTCACGGCGGTTGGTGGGAACCTCTCGCTGCCCGCCATCGTCAGAGCGATGGTGGGGAGCGAGGAGGCTTGGGTGGCGATGGCCTTCTTCTGCGAGGTCGTGATGTCGCAGAAGGAGGCAGCGGAGCGCGAGCGGGAGGAGGATCCCCTCGCTCCGGCGCTCCGCAGGCGGCGTAGGGGAGGAGAAGGCGGGATTTCGCCCGCTTTCTCCCTCCCTGAGGTGAGCGGCGGGCGTGAGGCCGACGCCCGCCTTACATCGCTCACCACGTGGGAGCCACGGCCCCTTCCTGGGAGGGGCAACTGAGGGCCCGCCTTTTTAGGCGGGTTTCGCCGGCGGGGGAGAGGTAGCTCAGGCTGCGCTAGTTTCCCACTCCCCCGCCACTATGGCGATGCCGGAGTGTCGCTGTGGGTTTAGTGGGTATTCCCGGCTTCGGCTGGGCGAGTCCCACACACGCCCTTCGGGGTACGGTGCGTAAAGGCATTCCCACAGCGTGCTTCCGGTTCCACGGAGTGCCCCTGTACTTGCGGGGCCTCCTGGCCAGCTACTTGGAGGACCGTGCTGTCCTCCTCGTAGACGGGGCTGGCCAGCTCCGGAGATACGATGTCGGAAACCGGCGTTCCACAGGGGTCCGTTCTAGGGCCTCTTCTGTGGAACGTCGGTTATGACTGGCTCCTGCGGGGAACCCTCCTTCGAGGCACGAGTGTCATCTGCTACGCGGATGACACTCTCCTCACTTCCCGCGGGAGCACCTTCAGGGAGGCAGCCAGTTTGGCGTCGGCGGGCGGATCCTTAGTGGCCGGAAGGATCCGCCGCCTGGGCCTGAGGGTGGCGCTGCAGAAAACGGAGGCCGTGTTCTTTCACGGCCCCCGGCAGCGCCACCCACCTGACGCCCACATTTACGTGGAGGGGGTGAGGGTTGGGGTTGAGGCCCAGATGAAATATCTGGGCCTTATTCTAGACAGCAGGTGGCGCTTCGGCCCGCATTTTAGCGGGCTGTCGACGCGCCTGCTGAAAGCTGCGGACGCCCTCTCATGGCTCATGCCGAACATGGGAGGGCCGAGCATGCGGTGCCGGCGTCTGTACGCCGGCATATTGCGGAGTATGGCCCTTTATGGGGCCCCCATTTGGTCGGATTCCCTCAAAAGGAGGGAGAATATCACCGCCCTTCGGGCGCCCCAAAGGGCCATAGCCCAGCGGGCAGCGCGGGCCTACCGCACGGTAGGCTTCGCTTCGGCATGCGCTCTGCGGGCACCCCGCCTTGGGAGCTCGAGGCGTGGGTGCTCGCCAGAGTGTACGAGTGGACGGCGGGGCGCAGGGCGCTGGGCGAGCGTCCGGCCCCAGAAGTGAGGGAAGCCGTCCGCCGGGAGGCGAGGGACGCCATCGTCCAACATTGGACGCGGGACCTCGCCTCCGCGGTGTTCGGCCGCCGTACCCTCGACGCCATCGAGCCGGTCCTGAAGGACTGGCTCGACAGGCGTCACGGTTTCCTCTCCTTCCGTCTGGTGCAGGTGCTCTCCGGCCACGGCTGCTTCGGCAGGTACCTGCACCGGATAGGACGAGAGGAGACACCGTCGTGCCACGGTTGCGGCGCGGCGGAGGACACGGCGGAACACACCCTCGCGGTGTGCCCGTCGTGGGCCGTGCCGCGCCGCGAACTTGTCGCGGCGGTAGGAGGGGACCTCTCGCTGCCCGCCATCGTCAGAGCGATGGTGGGGAGCGAGGAGGCTTGGGTGGCGATGTCCTCCTTCTGCGAGGTCGTGATGTCGCAGAAGGAGGCCGCGGAGCGCGAGCGGGAGGAGGATCCCCTTGCTCCGGCGCTCCGCAGGCGGCGTAGGGGCAGGAGAAGGCGGGATTTTGCCCGCTTTCTCCCCCCCTGAGGTGAGCGGCGGGCGTGAGGCACGAGAAGGTGCCGACGCCCGCCTTACATCGCTCACCACGTGGGTGGCTAAGCCACCACATGAGGGCCCGCCGTACTAGGCGGGTTTCGCCGGCGGGGGAGAGGTAGCTTAGGCTGCGCTAGTTTCCCACTCCCCCGCCACTATGGCGATGCCGGAGTGCCGCTGTGGGTTTAGTGGGTATTCCCAGCTACGGCTGGGCGAGTCCCACACACGCCCTTCGGGGTAAGGTGCGTAAATGCATTCCCACAGCGAAAACAAAAAAAAAAAAAAAAGGTTAGGTTGGGGTGCGCCCCAAAGGGCCATCGCCCAGCGGGCAGCGCGGGCCTACCGCACGGTAGGCTTCGCTTCGGCATGCGCTCTGGCGGGCACCCCGCCTTGGGAGCTCGAGGCGTGGGTGCTCGCCAGAGTGTACGAGTGGACGGCGGGGCACAGGGCGCTGGGCGAGCGTCCGGCCCCAGAAGTGAGGGAGGCCGTCCGGCGGGAGGCGAGGGTCGCTCTTGTCCAGCATTGGACGCGGGACCTCGCCTCCGCCGTCTTCGGCCGCCGTACCCTTGACGCCGTCGGGCCGGTCCTGGAGGACTGGCTCGACAGGTGTCACGGGTTCCTCTCCTTCCGTCTGGTGCAGGTACTCTCCGGTCACGGCTGCTTCGGCAGGTACCTGCACCGGATAGGACGAGAGGAGACACCGTCGTGCCATGGTTGTGGCGCGGCGGAGGACACGGCGGAACACACCCTCGCGGTGTGCCCGTCGTGGGCCGTGCCGCGCCGCGACCTTGCCACGGCGGTTGGAGGGGACCTCTCGCTGCCCGCCATCGTCAGAGAGATGGTGGGGAGCGAGGAGGCCTGGGTGGCGATGGCCTCCTTCTGCGAGGTCGTGATGTCGCAGAAGGAGGCAGCGGAGCGCGAGCGGGAGGAGGATCCCCTCGCTCCGGCGCTCCGCAGGCGGCGTAGGGGGAGGAGAAGGCGGGATTTCGCCCGCTTTCTCCCTCCCTGAGGTGAGCGGCGGGCGTGAGGCCGACGCCCGCCTTACATCGCTCACCACGTGGGTGGCTAAGCCACCACATGAGGGCCCGCCGTACTAGGCGGGTTTTGCCGGCGGGGGAGAGGTAGCTGAGGCTGCGCTAGTTTCCCACTCCCCCGCCACTATGGCGATGCCGGAGTGCCGCTGTGGGTTTAGTGGATATTCCCGGCTTCGGCTGGGCGAGTCCCACACACGCCCTTCGGGGTAAGGTGCGTAAATGCATTCCCACAGCGTCAACAAAAAAAAAAAAAAGGTTAGGTTGGGGTGCGTGGCAGAAAACCTCCCCGAGTGTTCAGTGGCTGCTGGTCCTCTTGTTGTTACCTTGAGGACGAGCAGACGCTGGGCCGGTGCACCCTGGGCGTGGGCAGCAATCTCTTCGTGACTATTGTGCAGGAGGAGATTGTTGTCCACGGCGAATTTCTGCCGGAGCGGAGGAGTCGCTCCCGAGGGCTCCCTATCTGCGCTCTGCAGCAGAGCGTACGAATAGGGAGCGAGGTGGTGTAGACCGCGGGCCGTTTTCACAGTCCGCAGTCTAGGCGTCACGTCGCGTGACCGAGGTGGTGAAGACCGTGGGTTTCTCCTCAACCTGCGGTCTATGGGCACCTGTGGCGATAGAGGGTTTACAGCCACGGTGCTGGGTGGTGGGTAGGTTAGGTTAGATGTAGGATAGTTTTAGGCTTTTTAATTAAGGGGGGAAAAAATAAATAAATGTATATATATAAAATCAAAGAGAAAATTCATAAAATTTATTAAAAAACCAAAATACAAAAACATAAAAAAAAAAAAAAAAAAATATTTACTTCTAGATACCGAACAGCGGGCGGTATAACCTGCACCGGAGGCATCCGCGGGCCTCGGGAGGATTAATACCCTCCCAAAAAAGAACGGCCGCATCGCCTTGGGGAAGCGATGTGCGTAATACCTATAGTAAAAATGAAAATGTCGAGTAATAAGAAATGCGATTTGTCGTGCGATCCTGCTGACGCCCGGCGCTCGCAGGTATCCGGGCCTGCGAGTGATAAATTGGTTACCGATGAACGCGCAGGGGTAGGCGACCAGGCCCCTGCTGCCGTTATTGCTACTGGAAGCGATGCGATCACGAATAAGGAAGGTGCCTGTCCCGATGGGGACCTAGGATTGCCAGGGTGCACTTCCAAATTCTGGAGGAAGCGCCTGAGAAGCACCAACTTGGGGTCGGGTCTCTCTTCCAGCGAGGAGAATCTGCCACCCCCCAAAGTGCCAACGGCACAAAGAGGGCGGACCCGCACGGTGGCGGGGAAAGCCCCCGCTCGATTACCGGGCCGTGACGGTGTGAGTCGGTTCGTGGTGTCTTCTCAGCCCGTTACACCAGCTTCCACAGAACGTCCAGCGGGAAGCGTGGAGAGTGATCCCGGACCTCCTACATTGGACCTGAGTGAGGACTCCTCTTCCTCGATGCCGTCCTTGCTAAGGTCCAACAGGGCGGAGATCAACGCCGCAAAGCGTGCCCAACGAAAGGCGGTGGCGGCTGACGAGGTCAGCGAGATGGCTCGACTGGCCCGAGAACGACGCTCTGCTCAGGCGGCCTCTGGAGAGAGCCCATCGGCGGTGGAGCTCAATCGCCAAGCTTTGGACGGTGTGGACATCATCCTTAAGGTTGCCACCAAATCGGGCAACCTGAAGGGCACATTCGCGTCCACAAACCAAAAATGGGGACATCATTCAAGATTTGGCCAAACAATTAGAAACGGGGTGCATAAAGCTAAAAAAATTACATGTATATCTTGTCTACTTGAGTATCTTGCTCCCGGCCCTAATCGTGACACGCTTAGAGACATTCTCACAGAAGACGATAAAGCAACTTTCCGATGCGCCACTCATTCACTGGGTCTTACAGTACAAATTAGCGAGGAAGAACACCTCAATAACGCTCAAAATACCGAAAGGAGAAATCATGTACTTCGCGAACAAAGGACAGCACTTGGTGAAATTCACCCCGAAATGGTGGCATGCGATTATGAAGCCGATGAAGAACTATTTGAGCATCGACGAGAACAACGAATGGTCAATCAACAAGTTCAATTACAACCTGACGTACAACAAGGAAACGCTAATATCTTCGGAAACATTATCTCAACAAGACAGAAACAATATAGTGAAATTAATAACAATCTGGTGCTATTCTTATGTGATGAGAGAGCATTTGACGAAACCGAAGCACAAAGAGTACTTTGCTCAACGCCTGAAGGGATTGCCTTGCAATTTGGCAAAAAGTTCAAGGAAAGAATCAAGACAGCAACTAGTATATCCAGAATTTTGGTATTTCAGGAAACGCCAATACAACGACTCGAACGCTGCAAACAACACCAGCTAAAAAGAAACCCTGAAATAACCAAACCGGACTACATAAATAAGCAAATCCAAAAACTTGAAACAATCCTCACCTACAACCACATCAACATACAAGCTTTCGCGACTATAACGAAGAAACACTTCTACGGAAAACCAACAAAAAAAAATAACTTATTCTTCGTAGGAACACCAAGCTCGGGAAAAACAATGATCATGGAATCGCTGGTACAGATGCATTACAACTACGAGCGACTACCAGGATTAACACCGGGATCATCCTTCAATTTCTGTTCACTAGTCCACAGCAACGCGTGCTTCATGGACGAATGTAAATTAACAGAAAACCAATTCGAGCAGTGGAAGCTACTAGCGGCAGGACAACCGATGGCGACAGACATCAAATACAAAAACAGGACATCGGTATCAAACTGTCGACTATACACGGCAAGCAACTATCCAATAGACTTATATGTCAATGTCCCAGATGCGACGGAAGCAATAAGAACAAGAACATACACATTCAGATTCAACTGGAAAGTGAACAAATACACACACTTCAGCGCATTCACGTGGGAAAAATTCTGGGAAACAAAAATAGACGACAACGAAGACGACCCGGAGAGACAAGACTTCGACACCCTAGAAATATATCAATAGTTACTAATAATTATAAGAATAGAATAAAATAGATATAAGCCAACGGATTCACCCGCCATACCATGTACATAAATTAGATAATAAATACACATAGAGACTAACATAGAATAAGTATAAAACATGAAAAAAACATAAAAACAACTAACCAAACTAATCTATATATATAAAAATGAATTGCTGTTCGTTAGTCTCGCTAAAACTCGAGAACGGCTGGGCCGATTGAGCTGATTTTGGTTTTAAAATATTTGTCGTAGTCCAGGGTAGGTCTAAACGGTGAGAAAGTAAGGAAAAAATGATTTAATAATAATGATGTATAAGCTTCATTGTTTTTACTTCTTCTTTACACTTTAGTGCTACCCTGGTACCCTGCACCTCCAAAAAGGAGACAAAATAAAACTCACTTACAAGAGCAATGGGAGAATGGCAATGATAAATGTCACAACAATACAATATTAGTTTGAAGTTGGCTTTGTGGCTTTTTATTAGAAACTTTAAACCGGCAGAGAGTATTTCTTGCTTTAAACGAATGCATCAACGGCTGAGACTTTTTTTATGTACGGTGTATGGTACCAGGGTAGCACAAAAGTGTAGAGTCGAAACAATAAAGCTCATTCATCATTATTAATCTAATATTACATCGATGAAGTTATTTTGCCTACTTTGAGGAGTTGCAAGGTACCAGGATCGCAAAAAAGTGTAGGAGAAGTCGAAACAATGAAGTTCATTCATTCACACAGGAACAACGGGAACGGGATAAAAAAGGATATCCTATATCCTTCTTCCAGTTCTTAGCTACCTCCCTACCAATTTTCAGCCAAATCGGTTCAGCCGTTCTTAAGTTATAAATAGTGTAACCAACACGACTTTCTTCTATATATATACAGATTATCCTAATTTAAAATAGTAGTTAGTAGTAAATAAGATCATGTCATATTGCCTTTAGGGCGGAACAAAGTTCGCCGGGCCACTTTTGTGCTACCCTGCTACATAGCACCTCTACAAACTAGGCACAATAAAAGTTCTTTGATGTAATTATTATGGTTTAATCATGAATGAGCTTCACTGTTTCGGCTTCTCCTACACTTTTGTGCTGCCCTGGTACCTGACACCTCCACAAAGTAGAGAAAATCAAATTTCTTCTATGTATGTATTAGTACTATTAGTGATTTAATGATGAATGCAAAGCCGATTACAAAGTGAAGGAAAACATTTTAAGGAAACCTGGCCTTTTTTTTGTAAGTCTGAAATCGCCAACCCGCATTGAGCAAGCGTGGTGATTACGCTCAGTCGTTCTCCTCTCTAGCTATCCCCAGCAGGGGGACGATAAAAAAGGCTGATGATGATGATGAGCTTCATTGTTTCGATTTCTCCTACACTTTTGTGCTGCCCTAATTATCCTAATTTAAAAACTAAAAAATAAGATCATGTGATATTTATTGCCTTTAAGGCGGAACAAAGTTCGCCGGGCCAGCTAGCGGGTCTTCTAGCTGACCTTGCGAACTTTGTTCCGCCTTAAAAGCAATATGACATGATCTTATTTACTACTTTTTAAATTAGGATAATCTATACATATATATAAAAGAAGTCGTGTTAGTTACACCATTCATAACTCAAAAACGGCTGAACCGATTTGGCTGAAAATTGGTAGGGAGGTAGCCAAGAACTGGGAGAAGGACATAGGATATCCTTTTTAACCCGTTCCAGTCATTCCTGTGTGAATGAATGAACTTTATTGTTTCGGCTTCTCCTACATTTTTGTGCTACCCTGGTACCATACACCGTACATCTTTAAAAAAAAAAGTCTCACCCGTTGATGCATTCGTTTAAAGCAAGAAATCCATACTATAAATTTATATTATAAATGCGAAAGTAACTCTGTCTGTCTGTCTGTCGGTCTGTCTGTCTGTCTGTCTGTCTGTCTGTTACGCTTTCCCGCTTAAACCTCTCAACCGATTTTGATGAAATTTGGCACAGACAATCTTTAGACCCTGAGAAAGAACATAGGCTACCTTTTATCCCGGAAAAATTTGATGTTCCCGAGGAAAATCTAAAAAGAACTCCACGCGGGCGAAGCCGCGGGCGGAAAGCTAGTAGTAGATAATAATACAGCTTGATAAAATAAAAAAAACTAACCCTACGCAGTCGTTTCATTAACCCTAACAGCCCCTATAAATAGAACACACACAAAGCTGCATACCAGTCACACGGGAACCGCGCTCGCATACCATTCCCACGAGAACTTTGAAATTCAAAATGGCGGAAAGTGCAGACGAAACGGGCACCATAACAGCCAGTCCGCCGATAATTACAACAGGAATAAATAACGAAGTGAACAAAAAAACATACAAGTTTCAAAAAGCATTCGCTATGAACGTGGAATCGAAACTATTAGAATATCAATTAACAAAAAACCGAGAATTTAATATTGCACTAGTGAGAACATGGGTACACACACTACCATGGCAATTCGTTTACTTTTACTTGACACCAAAAGAATTTCACGACATACAATCATGTAACCACTAAGCAAAAGTGGTAAAAGTGAAAGTTGAAATCATCAACTTGGGCAACAGAACACCATTCATAACAGGCGCAAGAACAGTCAGTTATGCAAACGCAAATTCACAAACAACAATAGGAATATGGGAAAAACTAGAAGATTTGGGACCGTTCCAGTGCGGAGATAACCTACAGCATAAACAATTATACGGATACAGCTACGGATTCAATGACAACTTAAAAGCAGCAAATTCGATGAGAGAAGTCCATTTTCACGACCACGGAGCAGCACAACAGCCGATAATGCTAGACAACAGAGGGTACATACATGATACACATAAACGAAAAGCAAGACGGAGTAGACATACCGCTAAACGACAACAGTTACTATCTGCCTCCACTAATAGGACATGCAAAAATTTTATACAACGCTACAAACAGTATTGGATCAATATACACAAAAGAATACTCACCGATAGATGGTAGTTAGAACCCTATCAGGTGCTTTAATTTGTGTCAATTATTTCATCACTACTGCTCTCAAAACGGTGCAGTGAAGGAAAACTTCGTGAGACAACCGGCATGTTTTAGAAGCAAAAACTCCGAAGGCATGTGACATTTATCAACCCGCACTGTGCCCGCCTGGGCCGCAGTGGGCCGTGATCTACACAGGTAGATTACGGCCCACTCTATCTCATCGAGAGGAGGCATGTGTCCTAGGAGTGGGAATATTTTAGGCTGATTATGTATTCCTGATATCTGTCTCAATATGTCAAAAATGCATCCAATTTCTCTATATATATTAAAAAAAAGAAAAGTGAGTTTGTTTGTTCCACTTTTACGCCGTAACTACTGAACCGATTTCTTTGAAATTTTGTAGACACAAAGATAGAAGTCCAGATTAAATAATAGGGTAGTTTTTATACCAGAAAATCGATATACCCAATGAAAATCTAAAAAGCGATATAACCTCATTCCACGCGGGCGAAGCCGCGGGGGAAAAGCTAGAAGATTATATTTTGACCAAATTTTGAGTGAAATTTATTTTAGGGTAATTTGTTCATTTCATTTGTGTAATGTTTATGTTCGAGTTGAAAAGTTAGTAGTAGTTAGTAATCGTTCGACTATTTCTTCGTGTAAACTAAAAAATATAAAAGCCAGTCTAGTCTTATCCACAGTTTTTATCAAAGCAGAAGGGGAGGAATTTCCAGCAGTGGGGCGCTCTAAGCTAGATTAAATTAGAAGATATATGTGTCCCACTACGCTGGATTTTTGCAATGACAATCATTTTTTTTTTTATGTAGCAATAGTAGATTTGATTATAGATTACTGAACGACGAACATTTATTCTTTCTGATCTAATTCAAAGGTTACTGCAGACCATAATTTTTGCCTATATAGGTGCAAAGTTCTCATCAATATAAATGAATTAATTCCAAACACAAAGTAGCTACTGTAAACCGTTGGGAATCCCCTAACTGCCCTTCGTCTTTGTCATAAGATCTCTAATGACAATCCTAATTTATCTAGGTATAAAGCTCTTATCAATACAAATTAATCAGGCACAAACACAAGGTAGCTGCTGTGAATCGCTGAGGACTTCCTTCGTTTGTCTCTCGACTCCATCATCAAATCTACTTCAGACCTTCATTATAACCCATATGGGTGCAAAGTCCTCATGAATATAAATGATATAAGTCCAAACACAAAGTAACTACTGTAAACCGTTGAGGAGTACGCGGGACTGACCTTTGTCTTCATCATCAGAGCCTTTATGATAGTCACAACCCATCGAGGTGTAAAGTTCTCATCAATACAAATTAATCAAACGTAAACACAAGGTAGCTGCTGTGAATCGTTGAGGAGTTCTCACGACTGTCTTCCAGCTTCATCATCAGATCTACTCCGTACCTTTATGAAATTGTAGTGTTTTCTAATACTTATTGAAAATACTTAGAAATGCACTAGTCACCCCTACGATTTTTGAAAGTTACCCTTGATTTCTCTGGTCTTCCATCATCAGATCCTGACCTGATAACTATTTACCCTTGATTTCTCTGGTCTTCCATCATCAGATCCTGACCTGATAACTATTGGACCACCTGGAAAGTATACCTTTTCAAACAAAAGTAAATTTGAAAATCGATCCAGGTGTCTTAGGGTAATCTGTGAACACACCAACATAAAAAAAAAAAAAGATTACGACGAATTGAGAACCCGCTCCTTTTTTTGAAGTCAGTTGATGAAGCGGCCCACCAAGTTGAATATTTTATTGACGGTGGTACGTCAATCTCTACTAGTTTGGTAGGGCTCTTCTGCTTTCTAATAAAGGTCACCAGGTACTTCAGATCTTCGATTATTCCAGTTTTTATATTTTTCCCTTTATATGACCATTAAACCCTGGCTTTGTACCAAATTTCAGCTCTCTGAGTTTATGGGAAGTACTACTTCTATTTTGATGATCATGAGTGAGTGAGTGTCGAAAACACGGAAATTTACTTTCGCTTAACTTCAGAAGTGGATGAGCTACAGACTTGAAATTTTAGATTTGAAGTGTGTTAATACAGCTTACTGGATGACCAAAATTTCAGCGTTCTGGTACGAACCTCTGGATACAGAGGTTCTTAATTAGGGGCCTGAAAATGCAGCGAAATGGTTCGGGTAAAGATGGTACGGCAGTGTTTGCTTCGCGCTCGACTTGGCGAAAGTCCGTGCACAAAATTCTCTCGCTACAGTTTAGGTAAAATCGTTGCGATGTTATCTTTGTGTGCATCGTTCTAGCAGCTAGACGCACACGCGCGTAAATATCGAGCTTAGTGAACGCTTAAACATTTTTGATCCTTCAGAAGATATTATTCTAAATTATATAAAGTATGATTTGTGAATAGTCGGAAACGAGTGCACATTGTATATTTATCACAATTTAGATGAATATTGATACATTTTGACACTAAAAAAATATGGTGTAATGATAGTTTATTACATAGGCAATTTAAGAAATAAAAACATATACGGTAAAATGAAACATTAGAATAAGTAATCAGTTTAATTTAATATTCTTCTTTAATATAATATTATTTAGAAATCTAAAATAAATAAATAAATATATACCGACAAATCACACAGATTGAGCTACCCCCAAAGTAAGTTCGAGACTTGTGATATGGGATACTAACTCAACGATACTATATTTATAAGAAATACATATATAGATAAACATCCAAGACCCGTATGTATGTATGTATGTATGTATGTATGTATGTATGTTCATCTGTTCCCTCGTAACTTCTAAACTACTTATCAGAATTCGACAAATGGCATATCATTAGAAGCGTCTTAATTGTCCGCTAGTTATAGGCTATATAGGGTTTCACAAAATCTACTGTGGCGCCCTCTAGCGGACAAAACATACAGAGTAAAAAAATAAAGTTAAGATAAATATGCCGTGTTTGGTATCATTTCAAAGCGCTTTACTTGTACATTTTGAATATATATATATATATATATATTGCCAGCATTTGCTCGTGACTTTACCTGTATTCATGGGCTGGTTGCATATAATTCACATCTTTTCGTTCATAGCTTCTTTACTACTTATCAGAATAAGACCACTGTAGTACCATTAGAAGGGTCTTGATATTCTGTTAGTTATGAGATATAAAGCTTGTCACCAAATTTAGTATTGGGCCCTCTAGCGGACAAAAGTTCTATGTTAATATAAAATTAAAATAAATTTGGTATATATATGTTTGGTATCACGTGAAAGAGCTTCACGAGTACTTTATGCTTGTACATAATTACAAGAATGCTTTAATGATGTTAAATATGAGCGATAAGAGTAAAGCGCGGATCACGGGAACTGTGAATCGCTTTATGCAATGCAGAGCAGTGTGAACATTAATAGAATATGTGATGCACTAATGAAAACGACATAAGCTGGGAGTAACTCCACGCAGTGAAGGCGGAAATAGTTTGATAACTGGCTAAAACTCCCATAAAAATGTCCTCTGCACTATATGCCTTCGGGCTTATGTTGTTATATGTGCGTGTAGATTTAATATGTCAGGTACCTAGTTTTTAGTTCATCAGTTTAACTTTTGTTAATATTATGCGCCACAAATACACTTTAACACCAAAATAGTACAAATAATAAAAAGTAAAAAAACTAAAACCCAACTACGACAAAAAACGACGCTGAAAAGTATAAAACAAGATTTTCAGAATACTGAACTGAACAAAGTTGCTAATGTAGTTGCAAGTAAATGGACACAGTAGTAATGTCATACAATACTATTCTGAAGTATGCAATATTCACTATGTAGAGATAAATTTTCATGTTTGGAAAGGCGTAGTCACACGTTACATATACCTACCTACCGTAGCACCTTCCTTCAAAACGTGTGACTACGCCTTTCGAAACATGAAATTTTATCTCTACATAGTGAATATTGCATACTTCAGAATAGCCAAATAGCAATTAACTTTATCTCGGATTGCGGCACTGCTTTGAATATAGTATTCTGCATACACATTTTTCTCGACGGTAGTAAACAAACAGTACCTTCTGGTACGTCCCTCAAACATTGTGTTACATATTTCCAATAACATTCCTTCATTAGAATGCGAGAGCAGAGGTATCAATCGGTTAGGCAGTATATCTCTGTCTCATTGAGTTGTCAATCCTACTTTGGTTCTTTTTGACATCTCAACAAACGTAGAATCATCCAGCGGTCTAATATACAACGTAAGATCATTGTTTTAAAAAAATCAGTACAATAGATTGGAATTTTATTTATTTTAATAATTATAAACTAGTGCTTAACTGCAATCCCGCCTGATGGCAAGCAGTGATGCAATCGTTGATGGTAAAGCGCGCTAGTTTATTAAGAGCGTATTCACTCAAAAACACTGAGTGAATAGGAAGGAAGACGGCAGTTGAGCGAGGTGGTGTAATGTTAAACCCAACAACACGACCAACGATGCTGCGCCAAAGGGAGATTGATCTAGAGACCTTCCACGACCAAAATCCCGAAACAACAACATTTCACGCATCGTACCCGGCATAAATCGCATCACAACTGCTCAAACTCGTCCTCCGTACGGCTTCACCAGTCATTATGCCAGAACACGAGGAATCGCTTGGCGGCAAGACTTTGTCTGGTGGGTGGTAACTTCTGCCGGCGGCGGATGGCAAGGCCTACCACCTTTCTAAGAGGATTAGTTTTTTAAACAGCGACTTTTCTCTGACGACTCCCTAATTACGTAACACACTATTGATATTAACTGGAATCATTTTGAAGTATATTGCTAATCCATTGCTCCATATGTTTAAAAAATGAGTGCTCACAAACGTTAATAACGCAATGAATGTTGTTGATCTGTCAAAATGAAACACATTGCTACTGATGGCATTTTATGTAATTACACTACTGGTTTGAGTTACAAAAGATCCCCAAGCACTTAAATATGTTTTTTTCCAAACCAACCATCTTCTAGATCAGAAGAATCAAACACTTTGCATAAACAAAGATTTATGTAGGTTAATTAGTCCTTAAGCGGGTATCACCGCCACTCGTAAGTCCAATGCACTATAAGTTGAAGCTTTCTAAATACATATGATTGTGGTACTCTGACTTGCGTTTGACCGCAATCCCGTCTGATGGTAAGCAGAGCAGTGATGCGATCGTTGATGGTAAAGCGCGCTAGTTTATTAATATAAAATTAAAATAAATATACCGTGTTTGGTATCACTTGAAAGAGCTTCACGAGTACTTTATGCTTGTACATAATTACAAGAATTCGTTTTAGTTCATCAATTTAAACAAGATTTTCAGAATACTGAACTGAACAAAGTTGCTAATGTAGTTGCAAGTAAATGGACACAGTAGACTCTACCAAGATGGCTTCATTGTAAATTGACAATAATGTCATACAATACTATTCTGAAGTATGCAATATTCACTATGTAGAAATAAATTTTCATGTTTGGAAAGGCGTAGTCACACGTTACATATACCTACCTACCGTAGCACTTAGACGTGTGACTGCGGTTTTCCAAACATGAAAATTTATTTCTTTAGTTTAGTTTAGTTTTTTTACTTTTTTTTCATTAAATTTGATTGATTTATTCGATTTTTGAACATGTAAATTTACAAGGTGTTGACTGTACTCAATGGCTACCTACATACAACATGTAAAGAAAACCCTGTCCGATCCGTGAAGGTATTGTTAGGTATCGATAACTGATTCTAATAATGCCCACAAAGACAGGCTAAACTTAAAAAAAATCCCCTTAAAAAAATATATATTATTTCGCAAAAAAAGGCAACTGGTCTGGTGAAGCCGTACGGTGGACGGGTCTGAGCAGTTGTGTTGCGATGTGTGCCGGGTACGATGTGCCTAATGTTGTTGTGTCGGGAGTTTGGTCGTGGAGGGTCTCCAGATCATCCTCTGGCGCAGCATCGTTGGTCGTGTTGTTGGGTTAAACATTGCATCATCTCGCTCAACTGCCGTCTTCCTTCCTATTCACTGAAATTTTTTGAGTGAATAGGCTTAATAAGCTAGTGCGCTTTACCATCAACGATTGCATCACTGCTTACCATCAGGCGGGATTGCAGTCAAGCACTAGTTTATAAGTATTAAAAAAAAAAAAAACTTAATACATGTGCGATAAGCAACCCCTTCCGCGGGCGGCGGGGGGCAGGGCACGCGGCACCTGTGACGTGGTCGCGTCGCTATTCGCTTATAATAATACCGGTGTTGTCACTTTTTTTAAAAATTACCAAATTTCGGGGAAATTGGAATTAATTCCCGGGAAAAAAGGATTATTTCAAAATTCATTAGTATTGATACTATGATGATTATGTAAAATTTTATATTATATTTGGTCAAGTGTTTACCTAACCTTTATTATCCTTTTGGGTCGGACAGGGTTTTCTTTACATATTGTATATCTAGTGTCTACTTTTTAAGGGATTGGGCGCTGATAACTGAAACACAGGCTTTTGCCTAGTTTGGTTACAGATGTGTAATCCGATTGTAACAATAAATTATAGCCTATAATATATTTTGTGTAACAATGTAAATAATTTCTGAATAAACGTTATTATTATTATATTATAATTGTTCCAGTCGGTAAAGAGGGAGCAAAACGCTTCGTCGTTCAATTAAATCATGCAGTCCCCTTGCACACTGATAGAGCAGCGGTGGACTAGTAGTATCGTCCGCGATTTACAAGTTGTAGGCCGTAGGTTAGAACCCTATCAGGTGCTTTAATTTGTGTCAATTATTTCATCACTACTGCTCTCAAAACGGTGCAGTGAAGGAAAACTTCGTGAAACAACCGGCATGTTTTAGAAGCAAAAACTCCGAAGGCATGTGACATTTATCAACCCGCACTGTGCCCGCCTGGGCCGCAGTGGGCCGTAATCTACACGGGTAGATTACGGCCCACTCTATCTCATCGAGAGGAGGCATGTGTCCTAGGAGTGGGAATATTTTAGGCTGATTATATATTCCTGATTTCTGTCTCAATATGTCAAGTTAGGTTAGGTTAGGTTAGGTTTTTATTTTATTGAGGGTTTTATTCTGTCGTGGGTTTTTATTATATTTTATTGAGGATTTTATTTTTATTGTGGTTTTGTGGCTGCCGATATGTCGAAGCCATTGCGGAACGCTTCCGGGCGTTTCGTCCCAAAAGGCCCTTCTCAGGGCCAACCAAAAGGCCCTTCTCAGGGCCAACCAAAAGGCCCTGGTCAGGGCCAACCCAAAGGCCCTTCTCAGGGCCAGTTCGAGGATGTGTCAGCATCAGAGGTCAGCCGCGCACCGTCTGTGGCGAGCCTCTGTACGAGCGTGGCAGACGAGTTTTCTGACTCGGAAATCGAGTCGTCGTCCGTGTGTGGGATGGCTGGAGATCGCAGCCTGAAGAGGGCCTACCTGAGGCTCGGGTCCGAGGCTTCTTCGGACTCGGCCAAGGGTAAGCCAAAACAGAAGAAGCCGAAGGCGAAGACTGCTTCGCCTTCGACGTCTTCTCAGGCCGGCACCCATGATGTGGGTCTGGCGGACGCCCAGCGTCAGCTCGGCTTGGCCAGACGGGCCGAGCTCGAGCTGGAGCTGGAGGAGAAGGTTGCCGCGAAAGAGAGGCAGGCGCGCGCAACCAAGGCGAGGGCCGGATACGGTTCAGCCCTCGTCTCCTTCGACGGCCAGTCCGTGGCGGAGCTGGCCCGGCTGGCGAAGGAGGACATGGAGGAGATTATTGAGGTCGCCTCCAGGTCCTCAAATTTGAAAGGGACCTTTCAAAAGGCCCTCAAATGCCGTGCAAGTAGCCTGCACGGCATTGTAGCGGAACTGACGCAGCGCACTGCGTCAGAGGAGACGCGGCAGCTGCAGGCGAGGGTGGACCGCCTGCAAGCGGAGGTCAGCCAGCTTCACAAGAAGCTGGCTGAGGCTACAGCCCCACCAACGAAGGCCCCGACGGCAGCGGTTCCCTCCTCCTCCTCCTCCAACCTTGAGGAATTGTTCCGCAGGGTTGTCATGGAGGAGAGGGCGTTCACCCGTGCCTGCTTCGCGGGCATAGAGGACCGCCTCCTGCCCGAGCCGCGTCTCCGTCCCCCCCTAGCGGCGGACAAGACGCAGACAGTGACTCCCCTTGCCCCGAAACCCTCAAAGGGCAAGGGCAAAGGGAAGAAGTCGCCGGGGGCTCTGCCTCCCCCCGGCACGAGCACGAGTGCGGGTGCCGAACCGGGGCCGGTTGCCATCGCAGCACCCGCCCCCGCGGTGCAGGAGGGAGACGCCCTCCTCCCTTCCACCACCCCAGCCAACAAATCGTGGTCAGAGGTGGTCAGGAGGGGAAAGGGAAAGGGCAAGAAGGTGACCCAGGCCCCGGCTGCTCCAGCAGCTGCCCCGGCGGGTGCCCCGGTGGCTATCACGGCAGCTAAAAAGCTCCAAAATTGGTTGCTCCCAAAACAGCGGCGGTCACGGTGACCATTGTCCCCGAGGCCGCCGAGAGAGGAGCAACGTACGAGTCCGTCCTGAGACGGGCTCGTGCCGTCACGGACCCCGCCGAGTTGGGGCTCGGAAACTGCCGTCGGACCCAAACCGGAGCTCGACTCTTCGAGTTTCCGGGGAAGGACGGCGGCAAAAATGCGGACCTCTTCGCAGCCAAGCTGCGGGAGGTCCTTTCAGACGTGGCAAAGGTCGCACGGCCGACCAAAACCACCACCATTGAGGTGACCGGTCTCGACGACTCGGTCACCAAGGAGGAGGTGGTGGCGGCGATCGCAGTGGCCGGAGGCTGCGAACCCGCAGCGGTGCAGGCTCGGGCCATCAGGCCCGGCCGCGGTGGACTGGGCTGTATCCGGCTGGAGTGCCCAGTCACCGCAGTGCTGGCCGTCCAGACAAAATGCCAAGGACGGCTTTTGGTGGGCTTTAGCCGGGCCGTGATCCGGGTGCTTGAGGCGGCACCGATGCGCTGCTTCAAGTGCTTGGGGATCGGCCACACCCGAGCCACGTGTCCGTCCACAGTAGACAGGGCGGACACGTGCTTCCGCTGCGGGCAACAGGGCCATAAGGCGGCCTCGTGCGAGGCCGCCAAGCCGCATTGCGCGGCGTGCGCCGACAGTGGTCGCCCTGCGGACCACGTGATGGGGGGGAGCTCATGCCGACCCCCCCCTAAGAAGGGCAAGCCGCAGGCGGCTATAAGCCGTCCTGCCGCTGCTGCCACCTCCCCCGCTGATATCCCATCAGCGGCGGTGGCCGAGGGTGATGCGATGGTCGAATAATGGGTACCGACCATCGCATCTTGCAGGCAAACACCAACCACTGCCGAGCTGCCCAGGACTTACTGGTGCAGTCAATGGCCGAGTGGTTGGTGGATGTGGCAGTGGTGGCCGAGCCGTACTATACTCCCAGCAGTTGGCTGGGAGACAGTGACGGCTCGGTGGCAATCGTGGCGCGGTCTTCCTCGGACTCCCCTCCCCTCTCGCTCTTAGAGAGGGGACCGGGATACGTGGCCGCCGCGTGAGGAGGGTTGGCCCTTGTGGGGGTCTACTTCTCCCCAAACCGCCCTCTCCAGGACTTCGAGGATTTCCTCGGGGTCCTGACGGCGGTCATCGGGAGGACGGCGCCACGTCAGGTCTCCGTTTTAGGAGACCTGAATGCCAAGTCGGTGGTCTGGGGAAACCCGGCCACCGACAACCGCGGACGGGCGGTCGAGTTGTGGGCGGCCACGTCTGGTCTCTCTCTCCTGAATAGGGGGAGCGTCCAGACGTGCGTGCGGCGGCAGGGTGGGTCCATAGTGGACCTCACCTTCGCCACGCCCGCACTGGCCGCCCGCATCCAGAACTGGAGGGTGGAACTGGGGGAGACGATCTCGGATCACCGCTACGTGCGATTCGAGATCTCCCCCCAGAATCCACGGGGGCGCCGCAGCACCCCCTCATCGTCGGGCCGATCCCCGTTTCCAAGGTGGGCTCTGACCCACCTGGATCGGGAGGCGGCAAGGGAGGCCGCGTTCGTCCAGGACTGGCTTTGGCCAGGTCCCGGCGTGGACGTCCTGGACGTGGACGCGGCGGCGGCCCGATTGAGGGGGTCATTGACCGAGGTATGCAACGCCAGCATGCCTCGGTCGAGACGTCCGCCCCCCCGACGCGCCGTTTATTGGTGGTCGGAGGAGTTGGCGGAGCTGCGGGCCACCTGCGTGGCGGCACGGCGGGCCTACACCCGATCGCGTCGGCGGCGCCGACGAGATCTGGCCGACGAGGACCGCCTCTACGCCAAATACGTGGAGGCGAGGGCGGCCTTCAAATCGGCCATCGGCGCCGCTAAGGACGCGGCGAGGGCTGAGCTGTTGGAGGGTCTCGACAACGACCCATTCGGGAGGCCATATAAGGCGGCGCGTAACAAACTGCGCCGCATTGGTCCCCCGGTTGCCGAGACCCTCGAACCAGCGCTCCTGGATGGAGTGGTGCGGTCCCTGTTTCCGCGCAGGGATCTGCACTTCACCCCACCAGTGATGGACCCCCCACGAGGGGAGGCTCGACCGGAGGAGGAAGCTCCTCCTCCTCCGGTCTCAGAGGAGGAATTTGGCGCGGCGACTCTTCGTCTCCGCGCCAAAAAGACGGCTCCCGGCCCGGACGGCATTCCCGCTCCGGGTGGTGGCCATCGCGGCCACCGAAATGGAGGGAAGGTTTCGGGACCTCTTCAGCGCGTGCTTCGCGTCGGGGAGGTTCCCGAAACCTTGGCGGGAAGGCCAATTGTGCCTCCTCCACAAGGAGGGACGGCCGGCGGACTCGCCCTCGGCATACCGGCCCATCGTTTTGCTCGATGAGGTCGGTAAAATGTTCGAGGGGATCATCGCCGGCCGCCTCAACCGTCATCTACGGAGTGTGGGACCGGACCTGTCGGACGCCCAGTTCGGATTTCGAACTGGCCGTTCGACAGTGGACGCCCTGGCCCGTCTAAAGGGCCAGGTGACAGAGGCGGTGGGAGTGGGGGATGGAGTGTTGGCTGTGTCATTCGACATTGCCAACGCCTTCAACTCCATCCCCCACTCCACCATCCTGGAGGCGCTCCGGTTCCACGGAGTGCCCCTTTACTTGCGGGGCCTCCTGGCCAGCTACCTGGAGGACCGTGCTGTCCTCCTCGTAGACGGGGCTGGCCAGCTCCGGAGATACGATGTGGAAACCGGCGTTCCACAGGGGTCCGTTCTAGGGCCTCTTCTGTGGAACGTCGGTTATGACTGGCTCCTGCGGGGAACCCTCCTTCGAGGCACGAGTGTCATCTGCTACGCAGATGACACTCTCCTCACTTCCCGCGGGAGCACCTTCAGGGAGGCAGCCAGCTTGGCGTCGGCGGGCGGATCCTTAGTGGCCGGAAGGATCCGCCGCCTGGGCCTGAGGGTGGCGCTGCACAAAACGGAGGCCGTGTTCTTTCACGGCCCCCGGCAGCGCCACCCACCTGACGCCCACATTTACGTGGAGGGGGTGAGGGTTAGGGTTGCGGCCCAGATGAAATATCTGGGCCTTATTCTAGACAGCAGGTGGCGCTTCGGCCCGCATTTTAGCGGGCTGTCGACGCGCCTGCTGAAAGCTGCGGACGCCCTCTCATGGCTCATGCCGAACATGGGAGGGCCGAGCATGCGGTGCCGGCGTCTGTACGCCGGCATATTGCGGAGTATGGCCCTTTATGGGGCCCCCATTTGGTCGGATTCCCTCAAAAGGAGGGAGAATATCACCGCCCTTCGGGCGCCCCAAAGGGCCATAGCCCAGCGGGCAGCGCGGGCCTACCGCACGGTAGGCTTCGCTTCGGCATGCGCTCTGGCGGGCACCCCGCCTTGGGAGCTCGAGGCGTGGGTGCTCGCCAGAGTGTACGAGTGGACGGCGGGGCGCAGGGCGCTGGGCGAGCGTCCGGCCCCAGAAGTGAGGGAAGCCGTCCGCCGGGAGGCGAGGGACGCCATCGTCCAACATTGGACGCGGGACCTCGCCTCCGCGGTGTTCGGCCGCCGTACCCTCGACGCCATCGGGCCGGTCCTGAAGGACTGGCTCGACAGGCGTCACGGTTTCCTCTCCTTCCGTCTGGTGCAGGTGCTCTCCGGCCACGGCTGCTTCGGCAGGTACCTGCACCGGATAGGACGAGAGGAGACACCGTCGTGCCACGGTTGCGGCGCGGCGGAGGACACGGCGGAACACACCCTCGCGGTGTGCCCGTCGTGGGCCGTGCCGCGCCGCGATCTTGTCGCGGCGGTAGGAGGGGACCTCTCGCTGCCCGCCATCGTCAGAGCGATGGTGGGGAGCGAGGAGGCTTGGGTGGCGATGGCCTCCTTCTGCGAGG
The DNA here is from genome assembly GCA_017933935.1 of Sesamia nonagrioides. NCBI lineage: Eukaryota > Metazoa > Arthropoda > Insecta > Lepidoptera > Noctuidae > Sesamia > Sesamia nonagrioides. The sequence goes on from JADWQK010001369.1 coordinate 360,432, forward strand.
TCGTGATGTCGCAGAAGGAGGCAGCGGAGCGCGAGCGGGAGGAGGATCCCCTCGCTCCGGCGCTCCGCAGGCGGCGTAGGGGGAGGAGAAGGCGGGATTTCGCCCGCTTTCTCCCTCCCTGAGGTGAGCGGCGGGCGTGAGGCCGACGCCCGCCTTACATCGCTCACCACGGGGAGCCACGGCCCCTCCCTGGGAGGGGCAATTGAGGGCCCGCCTTTTTAGGCGGGTTTCGCCGGCGGGGGAGAGGTAGCTCAGGCTGCGCTAGTTTCCCACTCCCCCGCCACTATGGCGATGCCGGAGTGCCGCTGTGGGTTTAGTGGGTATTCCCAGCTTCGGCTGGGCGAGTCCCACACACGCGCTTCGGGGTAAGGTGCGTAAATGCATTCCCACAGCGTAAACAAAAAAAGGTTAGGTTAGGTTAGGTTAGGTTAGGTTTCCGTGTGCAGTTTCTGGCCTGCCATCGGACGCGTCCCCAGGTGGCGGATAGGGGAACGGCCCCCAGATATGGGGGTTACCGGTTTACCGGCGCGGACCAAAGCCAGACGCGGGACTGCTTCGGCGGTCATGCGTGCGACGGGTCGGCCACCACTCCAGGTGGCTGACATGACCCGAACTCCGGGTCGCCGTCGGACAACCCGGACTCCTCATGGAGAGGAGCTGGGGGCCCTGCTCGCGTGCGTGCATGCGAGTGGGACCAAGAGGAAGGACACCTCTCTAAAAACCCCTTGGCTGCTGCGTCTTCTTGTTGAAGAAGACGTACCCAGCTTAGGGGCGACGGGTCCCGGTCCGGGACACGGTCTGACACAGACCACCGTTCGGCCCAAACGTTGCGCTGGAGCGGGCGCTCCAGTGCAACGAATATCCGTTTACGGATGGTGACGGGTGCCGCTACGCCTAGTTGGATAGCGGCACGGAGGCATGTCTAATGCCGACGTCATCTGGGGGCTTGGCTTAACCGCCCGGCCCCCTACAAGCCTAATCCCAAGGTGGGAGCGTGCCGAGGGGATGAGTGGCCGGTGGGAGACCGGTCGCTAACGCTCACCTGCTGGGTACCTGCCGACCCCCAGCAGTATTGAGGCTTACCTGGTTACAAGGGCGCTGGCCAGGTGGACGTTTATTTCCCTATTACTCGTGGGAACAGTATGAAGAAGTCTAAAAAACAAAATAAAACTATAATGAAGAAGAACAGAGGAGTAAGGAGAGAGGAGGGAGCAGTCTCCGACCCGGAGAAAGCTCCCGAGCCTGTCGTGTCGGACACCGACAGTACGGGCCCGTTGCAGTCGGTCCGGTCGGTACCGGACGTGACACCATTCCTGAAGAGGACCAACTCGCAGCCGGTGGTAGTGTTGGAGACACAGGCCGGCACAAGCGACGACGGGGTGCTGTACATCAGCAGATCGAGCACCCCGACCGCCAAGCGCGGCAGAGGACGACCGCCTACGACTGGTCACTATGTCGGCCTGTCCAAGGCGCGGAAAGAACTGGAGGCCGCCCAAAAGGCCGCTGAAAAAGAAGAGCGCAGCGCGGCGGAAGAGCGTAGGGTGGCCGAGCTAGCCCGGAGGGTGGATACCGGACGGGCCTCTCGGCTGTCCGAAACTTCTTCGGCTATCTCATCCGTCGAAGACCTTCAGGCCACGGAGCTGGGCGAAAGGCTCCGGAACGCCGTGGAGACGGTGAGGGAGGTCTCCAGTGTATCCAAGGGCCTGAAGGGGACCTGCCAGAAGGCTTTGAAATTGGCTGCGGCCTCTATGCTAGAGGTCGCCGAGGAGCTCCTGCAGCGCTCCTCATCGGACGAGACCAAATTACTTACGGCGGCAAACGCACGCCTAACAGCCCAGATTGCGGAGCTCCGTAAGGAGCAGGAAGAGCTCCGTGCGGAGCTTCGCAACTTGAAGAAGGAAAGGATGAGAACGGACACCTCCGGGCCGGCGGAGTCGCAGCCTGTTTCCCGGCCTTCGGCAGAGGAGTCGGAGTTGGTCCGGCTCTTTAAGACGGAGATGGCGGCGCTGTCTGCCCGCTTCTCCGTCATCGAGGGCAGGGTGCTGCGACCTCCACTGGCCCACGACAAGATACCGCCGGCGCAGACGTATGCGGCGAAAGCTGCTGCGCCGAGCCAGGCCAAACCGGCTAAGACCAAGCCCGTGGCCGCTGCTCCGGCTGCTCCAGCAGCCCCAGCTGCTCCGGCGGCCCCGGCAGCGACGGCGAGCGCACCAACGGCCACCTCGCAAGAGTGGGTCACCGTTGGTGAAAAGAAGGGAAAAAAAATAAGAAAAAGAAGAAGAAGTCAAAAGCGGCGAAGAAGAAGCAGAAGCTCCGCGCCCCGAAGTCCACGGCGGTGGCTATTAAGCTACCGCCGGAAGCCATAGAAAGGGGCGTGTCGTACGCGTCAGTCCTGGCGAAAGCCAAGACCGACATAAATTTGAAGGACCTGGGCATAACGGGCATCGTGTGGAAGGAGGCGGTAACCGGTGCCCGTTTGCTCGAGATACCCGGCGCTACCAGCAACGACAAGGCGGACGCGCTTGCGGAGAGGCTGAAAGCCTCTCTTAAGGAGCAGTTTCCGGAGGCGAAAGTCACCAGGCCCGTAAAAACGCTGAACATGCGTGTCTCGGGCTTGGATGACACGGTCACCACGAAGGAGCTCGGGGCTGCCGTCGCGGAGGCGGGCGGGTGCCCCCTGGAGCAGGTCCGGCCCGGCGAGATCGGGCCCGGCCTCAGGGGACTCTGGTCCGCCTTAGTGACCTGCCCTGTTGCGGCGGCCCGCCGCATAGAGGCGAGCGGCCGCAACCTGCTTGTTGGGTGGGTGTTGGCGCGGGTCAAGATCCTCTCGCCCCGACCGCAGAGGTGTTTCCGGTGTCTTGAGGTGGGACACCTGGGAGTGCATTGTTCGTCGACCATTCAAGTCGGCGGGCTCTGCTTCCGGTGTGGCCGGCCCGGTCACAGGGCTGCCGCATGTGACGCCCCGCCGAATTGTCCTAAGTGTGCGGCGGCGGACAGGCCCGCCGATCACCGGATCGGCAGCAAAATCTGCGCCGACGCCCACACCAAGCAGAAAAAGAAGGGGACCAAGGTGATTGGGCCTGCTGCCCAGGGCGCTGCGGCGTCTATAGCGCAGCAGACCCTATCCTCTAAGGCAGCCGACTCGCTGCCGGAAGGGGAGCGGACCATGGACACTCAATAATGTCTGTGTCCGCTTCCCTTCGGTTTCTTCAGGGCAACATCAACCACTGCGCCCGTGCTCAGGATCTTCTCCTCCATAGCATGGCGCAGTGGTTGATCGACGTTGCGGTGGTTGCCGAGCCGTGGTTCGTACCCCCCCGGGATGACTGGGTGAGCGACGCCCACGACTCGGTGGCCATGATCCTAAGAAGATCGGCCGGGACTCCGTCCTTTGAAGCCGTCGCCAAAGGACGGAACTTCGTCTCGGCACTGCTCGGAGAGATAGTGATTGTCGGGGTCTACTTCTCTCCGAGCAGGTCTCTCGCCGAGTTTGAGGCATGGTTGGAGGAATTGGGCACTGTCGTCAGACGCATCCACCCTCGCCCCGTGGTCGTACTCGGGGACTTCAACGCCAAGTCAGGCGCTTGGGGTTCCCCGACTACCGATGCTCGCGGCGAGGTGTTGGGAGAGTGGGCGGTCGAGTACGGTCTCGCCGTCCTTAACCGGGGCTCGGTGGACACGTGCGTGCGCCAGCGGGGCGGTTCCATAGTGGACATTACGTTCGCTAGCCCCGCCCTCGCACGCCGTGTCCAGGGCTGGCGTGTTATGGAGGGGGTGGAGACGTTGTCGGATCATAGATATATCCGCTTTGACGTCTCCACCCTCTCCACGGCGCCTGCGCCCGCGCCGGCCCTGCCGACCCCTGGTTCGATCGGTCCGCGTTGGGCGTTAAAACAGTTGGATCGGGAGCTGCTCCTAGAAGCCGCGATCGTCCAGGCCTGGGTGACTACACCGGACAGGCCTGTCAACATCGACGAGGAGGCCGAGCAGCTCCGGCTGGCCATGACCAGCGTCTGCGATGCGGCGATGCCTAGACGGCGTCAACAGCCATCTAGGCGCCGGGTGCACTGGTGGTCGGCGGACATCGAACGGCTCCGTGCCGCCTGTGTGGCCGCTAGACGCCAGTATGCCCGGCATAGGAGAAGGCGGCGCCGCCCGCCAGACGCTGAGGCCAGAGAGGCGGAACTATACGAGGCTTACCGCGAAGCGACGAAGGCTTTGAAGGGGGCTATCGCCAAAGCGAAGGCAGAGGCCCGCGAGCGGCAGCTAGCTACCCTGGACCGCGACCCGTGGGGGCGTCCTTATCGCGCAGTACGGGACAAGCTGCGCCCTTGGGCGCCTCCGCTCACCCAGGGTATGCGGCCTGAGCTGCTGCGAGAGGTGGTGAGTGCCCTCTTCCCAGCCAGGGCGGAGCATATCTCGCCGCCCATGGTTCCGCCTCGATCCGCTGACGCCAACGCCAACGCGGAAAACGACGACGACGACGTGCCCGACGTGACCCGGGCAGAGCTGAGAGCGGCGGTGTCCCGGCTTCAAGCCAAAAACACCGCTCCAGGTCCCGACGGCATTCCTGGCCGAGCGTGGGTCCTGGCCGCGGAGGCTCTTGGGCCTCGACTGATGGGCCTTTTCAGCGCGTGCCTGGAGCGGGGCCAGTTTCCCCGTCCATGGAAGACGGGCCAACTGGTCCTGCTGAAAAAGGCGGGGCGCCCGGCGGATTCGCCGTCTGCGTACCGGCCCATAGTGTTGCTGGACGAGGTGGGCAAGCTCTTTGAAAGAGTAGTTGCAGACCGCCTCGTCCGCCACCTAAACACGACAGGGCCGGACCTAGCGGATGGCCAGTTCGGCTTCCGCCAAGGGCGCTCCACAATTGACGCTATAATGCGCGTAAAGGCCGAGGCGGAGAGTGCCGTCTCTCGGGGCGAGGTGGTGTTGGCGGTATCTTTGGACATCGCCAACGCGTTCAACACCCTGCCCTGGAGCTGCATTAGGGAGGCGCTCCGATTCCACGGGGTGCCGCCCTACCTCCGCCAAACAGTCGGGGCCTACCTTGCAGAGAGGCAGGTTATTTACCCGGGTCACGGTGGTGGCTGGTATCGGCGAGAGACAACGTGCGGTGTTCCACAGGGGTCGGTTCTAGGCCCACTCCTGTGGAACATCGGTTACGATTGGGTGCTGCGTGGCGCGCTCCTCCACGGCGTCGTCGTCACGTGCTACGCTGACGACACGCTCGTCACTGCGCGAGGGAGGACGTATCGCGACGCAGCCATCCTAGCGACGGCAGGGGTTGCGCAAGTGGTCCACAGGATCCGGCGTCTGGGCCTGGAGGTGGCCCCAACAAATCCGAGGCCCTGTGCTTCCACGGGGCTCGGCGGGGTCCACCTGCGGGCTCACACATCGAGGTAGGAGGCGTTCGCATTGCCGTCGGGGCGACGATGAGATATCTCGGTCTCGTCCTCGACGGCAGGTGGAATTTCGGGCCGCACTTCCGGCAACTGGCCCCCAAACTGAGGACGGCCGCAGCCGCGCTATCGCGACTGCTGCCGAACTTGGGGGGGCCCTACTCATCGTGCCGGAGGTTGTACCTAGGAGTCGTGCGGTCAATGGCCCTTTACGGGGCCCCAGTGTGGGCGGATCACCTGACGCCTCGCAACTTTGCGGTCATTTACGGGCCGCAGCGAGCGACGGCTGTCAGGGTGATAAGAGGATACCGCACGATCTCCTACGAGGCGGCCTGCCTCCTAGCCGGATCGGCGCCCTGGGATCTCGAGGCCAGAGCCCTCGCGTCGCTTTACAAGTGGCGCGGGGAGGCCCGAGGGCGGGGCGAAAGATCGTTTCTGCCGAGAGTTATCGAGGCGAAGCGATCTGAGCTCCGCCAAGTCCTGGTGGCGGAGTGGTGTGCGAGACTTGCGCAACCCAGTGCGGGGCACGCCGTCATAGCGGCGGTAAGACCCTGCATGGAGAAGTGGATCGACCCGAAGAGGCATGGGACGCTCACCTTCCGTGCGACGCAGGTGCTGACCGGACACGGGTGTTTCGGCAGTTACCTGTGTCGTATCGGTCGGGAGCCGACACCGGCGTGCCATCACTGCGGTGGCGGGGCAGAGGACACGGCGCTGCACACCATCGAGGAGTGTCCCGCATGGGACGAGCAGCGCCGTGCGCTCACCGCAGCGATCGGCGGGCGCGACCTCTCGCTGCCGGCCGTGGTCAGAACCATGGTCGACAGCGGGGAGTCGTGGAACGCGGTCGTCTCCTTCTGCGAGGAGGTAATCTCCGCGAAGGAGACGGCCGAACGGGAGAGGGAAGCACTGAGCGCTCTCCCGTCCCGCCGACGGCGCGCTGGCCGGAGGAGGAGGGAAGCCGAGGTCGATCCGCTTCCTCCATAAGGAGAGGCCGACGGGCCGAGGACTGGGGGAGTCCGACGTCCGTCACTAGGGCCGGAGTAGGCGTGTAGTGGCTGTTCCTACACGCCTACCTGATGGAAGGAGAGGAGGAAGAGGGACCCGCCGAACTCGCGCGCGGCGGGTCAAGGCCTGCCGGGGACGCGGTGAATGCAAACTAGGCCCCGTACCCCCGGCAATAGGCAAGAAGAGGAACGCTCCAGTGGGTTTAGCCGGTGAGAGCCCGGCACACCCTCCGTCGACCCTCAGACGGAGGACGGTCTGGTAGAGATTCCCACTGGGTCAACAAAAAAAAAAAAGGTTAGGTTAGGTTAGGTTAGGTTAGGTTAGGTTAGGTTAGGTTAGGTTAGGTTAGGTTAGGTTAGGTTAGGTTAGGTTAGGTTAGCCCCAACTGCCCACCGAGTTCTGGTGGACTCTTGGGCCTGGCGGCTAATACTTCACACGGGGAAGGGCCAGGTTTCAATCACCGATCATCTTAGATGGTCGTTGATGGGAACCTGGCCTATAGGGGTTTTCATGCATCCTCTTCCACTCTGTTAAGCAGAGTGCCGAAAGGCGATGCATGACGGGGTATACCGTAATCCCTTCGGGGACCGGGGACTGTCGGGGTATTTGCCCGGGTCGCGTGGAAGGAAAACCACTATAAAAACCCTCGCACACCGGAATCCCTTAGGGGACCGGGGACCGTCGGGGTATTTGCCCGGGTCGCGTGGAAGGAAAACCACTTTAAAAAACCCTTGCCTTAATGCTACCCTCTTCTGCGCTCTGCAGCTGCGGAGTGCATGAATAGGGAGCAAGGAGGTGTAGACCGCGGGCCCTTTTACAGTCCGTGGTCTGATGGTCACATCGCGTGACCGAGATGGGGAAGACCGTGGGTCGCTTTACAACCTGCGGTCTAGGGCAGCCGTGGCGTTGGTCGCTTTCGGCCACGGTGCCGGGTGATGGGTAGCTTTAAGTCTAGGATTAAGTTTTTATAAAAAAATATTAAAATACAAAAAAATTAAAAAAGCGAAAACCCAAGAGAAAACTAATAAAATTTGAAAAAAATACAAAAAAAAAAAATATAATAGTTTTAAGTTAGCTTTAGATACCGAACAGCGGGCGGTATAACCTGCACCAGAGGCATTCGCTGGCCTCGGGAGGTTTAATAGCCTCCCAAAAAGAGCGGCCGCATCGCCTTGGGGAAGCGATGTGAGTAATACCCAAATATCGTAATGGAAATGTCGAAATATGAGAAGAATTTGTCTTGCGATCCGGCTGACGCCCGGCGTCCGCAGCTATCCGGGGCTGCGGGTCGATCCGACGAGAGGCGCGTTGGCGAGGAGAGTGCTGGAGCGTGATGCCACCGCCGCCGCCGGACGATCGTCGGCGGTGGCGGTGTTGTCAAGCGACGGAGCACGCGACACGCCGTCTGCCCAAAGTGGAAGACGGAGGCGCTGGGCAGACAGCGACACAGAACGCGAGGGTGCTGGGTCCGGAAGATCGGATAAACCGGCACCCAAGATTGTGCGGACTGGTCCTGGCAGGGGAGGGTCCCAACACTCGGTGGGGCTCTCCCAGGCTAGGAGGTTTTTAAAAGAAATCCCCCTGGATTCGGAGTCCTCGCTGTCTGATTCCGAACTGGAATCCCGCCCAGCGGGACGTACTGATGGTTGTGGTCCCCCTATGCCTGCGCCCCTTGATCTTCAGTCGAAGGCTGAGGAGGGGGCGGCGGTCATTGAGGGGGTCCTCAAAAAATCAAAAAATCTGAAGGGAACCTCCATCCGGGAGATCCGGGACGCAACATGCAAAATGCTCGATGCGGTCCGGTCTCTGGCCTCCCGGAAGGAGGACGAGGAAATGCGTCGGCTTCGGGCCGACAACAAACGCCTGCAGGAGCAGCTGACGGCCTTAGGACAAGAGGTGGCCGCTCTGCGTCGGACTTTTTCCGAAAGGAGAAGTCCGCGCTCCAAGAAGAAGTGGCCGCAGGAGTCGGTCCCGGAGCCGATCCCGCACCCCGTTCCTACGGGCTCGACGCGGGAAGATTATGCCAGGGATATGGAGGTTCTCCAGCGCGATCTAATGAACCACGTTAGTGGGATGATCACCGCGCGGCTGGAGGGCCTCGACAAGGACGGCCGCCTGTTGCCGGCGCGATCCCATCGTCCCCCGCTGGCGGCTGACAAACGGTCGGGCCAGCCCCCGGTGAGGGAGAGACGGAGTGGGGAAGAGACCGTGCCGGCAACACTCATGCCACCGGCTAACCTGCCCAAAAAGAGCAGGCAAGTTAAGCCAAAGACACCGAGCGGGCGCGTTGGGGTAGAGGCCAGACCTGCCCCTAAGTCAGCACGCGCGAAGGAGCAGGTCGCCGGAGGCTCAAAAGACGTTCAGCCTCTGGTGCTGGAGGGGGAATCGTGGGCCACGGTGGCCAAGAAGGGGAAGGGGAAGAAGAAGGCCACCGATGTTCCGGCCCCTGCTCCTGCTCCAGGCCAGAGGCCCAAAGAGACGGGAAAACCTGCCGCTCGTAAGAGGGTCCCTAAGGTCCCCAAAAGACAGGCGGTGCTGGTGTGCCTCAAGCCAGAGGCAGTAATCGCGGGCACCACCTACGCGGACACTATACGGATGGCGAAGGCGGCCATTAATCTGGCCGAACTCGGGGTGGGGCTGGGCAATATAAGGAGGTCCATGACGGGTGCCTCTCTCATGAGCCTCTCGAAGGAGACCTCCGCCTCCCAGGCCAATGCCTTGGCCAGTAAAATGGCTGAGGTGCTCAGGGAGGTGGCCGAGGTGTCCCGCCCCACCAAGATGGCGGAGATCCGCGTAGGTGGACTTGACGAGTCAATCACGCCTGAGGACGTGAAGGGGGTCCTGGCCGAGGTGGCCAAGTGCCCTCCCGACCAAGTTCGGGTGGGCAAAATATTTATAGGAGCGAGGGGCATGGGCTCGGTGCGAGTCTCATGCCCCGTACACGCCGCGAAAGAGCTGGCGCAGCGGGGAAAGGTGGACGTAGGCTGGAGTGCCGCCTCCATCCACCTGCTGGATCAGCGCCCTATGCGCTGCCGCAGGTGCATGGAGAGGGGGCACACTGCGGTGCTCTGCCCGTCCACTAAAGATAGGAGCCGGCTCTGCTTCCGTTGCGGCCAGGAGGGCCACCTGGCCATGGGCTGCCAGGCCCCAGTGAACTGCGCGCTGTGCAAAGACAGGGGCCTACCGAGCGGCCATAAAATGACAGGAGGGTCCTGCAATGCGCCACCGGTTCGGGGCCGCATCCCTGTAAGACCCCCGGCGGCCACCTCGGCGACCGCCGCCAGTATGGGAACGCCGATGGACGCTGCTGATGCCCGGTAGGTCCATCGGTGTCGTCATGGGACAGGGACGCCTCTCGCTGGCAACCATGGTTCAAGCCATGGTTGAGAGCGAGAGTGCATGGGAGGCTGCCGCCTCCAGCGTAGACGGGCGGGGTGAAGAAGGCGGGGGACAAACCCCGTCTCCTTTTGCCCCGGAGTGTGACCAGCGCGTGCGAGGGTAGCCCCCTGCACGCGCATTGCACTGGTCACCACGTCTGAGGATTGCTTCGGTATCCCCGGGTAATCCTCCCTTGGCGCGGAAACCGGCTTGGCCGGTATGCCCTGAGAGTGCTACGGGGCTATTGCCTTACAGGAAGATCCCGTGGCACTCGCTGCGCTTCGGCGCAGGGCTCGAGGGAACCGAGTGGTTTAGTGGGTATTCCCGGCTCCAGCTGGGCGAGTCCCACACACGCTCGTCGCCTAGCTGGCAGCGGGTACGGATGCCGTAAATGCATTTCCACTCGCTAAAAAAAAAAAAAAAAAAGGTTGGTTAAGGTTAGGTTAGGTTAGGTTTTTTTTTTTTTTTTTTTTTTTTCTACTACCTCCAACATGATCGGAGCCTGTGCTGAGCTACTCTTTCATACTAGTTCTCGCATTTATGCCTCTCGTACTTTTATGCTTCATACTGTATCTTTCTATCATTCATCCTCATACACGTCCATACTGGGTGGGATTCCCAGCTACTATACCCTCTCTATTTTCTAGTTTTTATTTATTTATGCTTTTCAGGTGTACACAATAAATATGACAACAGGTTTTATTTTGCTTTTCTTTTTACATATCTGCTTATTTTTACTTAAATCTATTTACAGTTATTCGTTTTTTATTTACAGCTTGTTACATTCCACTTAAAATTACAGACATGAAAGAATATTCTATCTAATTTCCTATTTATTTGTACCTTTCAGGTGTACACAATAAATATGACTACAGGTTTTATTTTACATTTCTTTTTGCATATCGGTTTATTTTCTACTTAACTCTATTTACTAATATTCATTTAAACTACAATTTCTTATTTTCTACTTAAAATTACCGACATAAAGAATATTTATTATTTTTGCTTGCTTTACAGAGTTAATTACCAGTTTTGTAGAAATTTGTATTTTTTTTTTTTTAACTCGTTAGTGTGTGCTCTATTTATAAATGTTTTGTTCAGTTTTTTAATGTTTACCTTGATATTGGTTAGAATATCAATATAAACACTAGTTCCTTATGCGTTCTTGTTCCTTTTTATGACCTTTTCGCATATTTTTGTGCAGTATTTTAATAGAGGCTCTCTGTTTTTACCGGCCATTATCTGCCACATGTTCCCGGCGACAAGTTCTGTGTTAAGTATCTGCTCGGCCTCTAATCTCTCTTTGTCGAAGACCGGACACTGGAATAATACATGTGGCACCGTTTCATCCATTTCGGGATCGCAGATGCACGATGGACTCTCCTTACACTTGAAACGGTTCAAGTATGCGGAGAACCCACCGTGCCCTGTCATGATTTGGGTGAGAACATTGTTTACTATGCACTTCCTAATTATCCTGTACGCAGCCACCGCATCGGGGAAAAACAATTTAGTCACTGAAGCAGTTTCTTCGGAACTATATCTCCGGTTCCATTCGTCAAGAGTTGCCATACGAATGCATCTCTTGACATACGAAACCGGACACAAGTCGTAGTCGGGCTTTCGTTTGGAACCTTCAGCTGCTCTCTTGGCTAACTCGTCGGCCCTCTCATTCCCTACCAATCCTGCGTGAGCTTTAATCCAAAACAAGGTGACGGCCCTGTTTTGGATGGACAAAGATTTCAAGTTTGCCCTTGCCTCTACTGCCAATGGGTGGTGTCGGTCGTAGTTTTGGATGGTTTGGGTTAGGTTAGGTTTTTTTTTTTTTTAAATTGCCGTCTTCGTCTCCTTCTTGCATGGCAAGAATCTTTGTCTGCTTTTTAATGTTTTTTTTTTCTTTTACTTTTTTCAGTGAGCAGTTTATTGCGGCTTGTGCTTTTTTCGGGTTGCTCTTTTCCCGTATTCTTTTAGCGTCTTTTATTATTACAATTTTCTTATTCTATCTTATTTGCTAACTTAACGCTATTGAGATGCTTATTTCTAATATAATTACATTAAAACCAATTGCAGACATATTAAGATTAAATAACATTAGTTATCAGGTATAGTCAACCTATTCTTGCCGACGGCAATTCTAGGCTGTGCTGCCCCTCGTCTTATTTCTATCTATACATATTTTGGCAATCTTTAGGCAGAACCGCTCCAGATACGGCCTGGAGTGTTTATCTGCCATGATTTCGGCTATGGTTCTTTCCGTCAAAGTTCGTCCAGTGCTTACTTCCAGGCCGTATCTGTCACGGTCGTGCCTCGGGCATTCAAAAGTAGGTGCTGAATTGTTTCGGTTGCCTCCGTGTCACACACGCAGGCCGGACTGTTCTTTAGTTTAAACTTGTGCAAGTACGCGGCGAAGCCGCCGTGGCCAGTTAAAATTTGCGCCCAAATAGACGTCCTGTCGAGGCTCCTCTGGACCTTGCGCGCGTGAACCACATCGGGGAAGAACATCCGCGTGACCCCAGCCGTGGCCCCGCCGGTGTACCTCCCATTCCAGACAGCTACTGTGCCCTCTCTCAAGCGTCGCTTGACGTATGAGACTGGACACCTGTCATACGCTGGGGCGACCCTGGACTGAGCCGCCGCCTGCCTTGCCAACTCGTCGGCTCGCTCATTGCCGGGGATCCCGACATGAGCTTTCACCCCAAAGAACCGGAGGATTTTACCTCTCCCCTCTTGCTCCCTGATATTCTCACGAATATGGGTAGCAAGGGGATGGTGCGTTTCCGGGTTTCGGATCAAGTCGAGCGAGGACCGGGAGTCGCTGAGCACCGCCGCGCAGTCGAAGCCTCTCGAGACAACCAGGTCCGTAGCCCTGGCTATCGCGAGCAGCTCCGCCTGAAAGACGGTGCACATCGACTCCAACCTCATTCGCTTGGTCCGAATCTCGGACCCATCCCGCCAGTATGAATATGCTGCCCCGACCCCCTCATCCGATTTACTACCGTCAGTGTAAATCAGATGAGCGGGCAGCTGAAGCTGAGCCACAGTTTCGGGGAGCATATTCTCCAGACACTGATAGTCGACATCTGGCTCACTGGCGGGGTGAGGGGCCTCCGTAAAGGCCCTACGCTCCTCCAGTTCGCGGGATTCCAGCTCATCTATCGGACGTCCCCGTTTGCACTCAAACAGCCGGGCGACCTCCAACACTCGAAGATCGAGCGGGAGGAGACCCGACAGCGTGAGCGCTGCATTGAGCGAGACCGTACGATGTGACTTGGCGATCTTCTGTGCAAAGCCCCTCTGGACGGTAGCAAAGGTTCTTTGCACAGAGATCTTTTCGGCGGCCTTCGCCCAGGAGCTCGCGCCGTACAGGATGGTGGGTTCGACCACCGCGGTGTATATCGCCCTGATGATCTCCGGACACAAGCCCCAATCCACCCGAGCCATCGCCGACAGTTTCCTATACAGGTTAGTTGCCTTACAACAAGCATATGAAATATGCTTGTTGAAGGTCAACTTGCTGTCGACGATGACTCCGAGGATCTTGAGCTCGGTCACCATCGAGATGTCAACGCCACCCATCTGCACGACCGGAGTGTCGTATCTAAGCTTTCGCGTCACAACCATCGCCTGAGTTTTTTCGGCGGAAAAGCGAAGCTTATTTACGACACCCCACTCGTGCACACAGGCTAAAGCGGCATTGGCATCCCGCTGGATCCCGAGCGCCGTGTGCCCGGAGAACACCAGCACGATATCATCCGCGAATGCCTGCACGTACGCGCCCAGCGTATCCAGGCTGTCCAGCAGAGGGTCCAGCAGCATGTTCCAGAAGAGAGGCCCACCGATGGAGCCCTGGACGCAGCCTTTGGACTGGGGCTTCAGCATCGTCCTCCCCGCGTAGCGCACGACTACGCTCCGGTCCCTGAAGTAATCCTCGACAAGACGTCTCAGATTAACGGGGATACCTTTCTCTACCATTCTGCACTTTATTGCAGGCCACCATGCATTGTCAAACGCCCCCTCGATGTCCAGAGAGACTATCAGGGCGGTCTCCTTTTTGTGGAGGATGCCTCTGACGCGCTGCACCAGGTCGTACAGCGCGTCCTCCGTGCTCCGCTGCGGAACGAAGCCGTACTGCCGCGCATTGGACTTGGGCAAGAAGTGCCAACGGATTCGTCGGCACAGGATTTTCTCCAAAATCTTGCCCAGGATGGAAAGTAGTCCAATGTGGCGATACGACTTTGCGCGGGCATAGTCTGGACGCGCCGGCTTCCTGAGCACCACGACAGATGCTACCTTCCACGGCGCCGGGAAGCACGCCAGGTCAAGACACCGGTTCAGGATGGCCAGGAATAGGTCGAGTTCCTGGTAAATCGCCCTGCAGCATATATCACTGGTGAATCCATCCGGACCCGGTGCCTTTTTCGGGTTGAAGCTGCGCAGAGTCCGGACCAACTCCCCCCTGGTGATCGGGGGGTCGTCGGTCTCTCCCGGGAGGCGCGCGCTGACCAGATCCGCACGACGTCTGATGACGGCGTGGACATCATTGTCCGCCGACGCGTCATCGTCGGCGAAGAATGTTCCGGCCAGCAGCGCAACCGATTGATCCGGGCTCTGCACAACTCCACCCTCCACGAGTAGCTGGTCCTCGGGACGACCTGTCGCCCTTCTCAGCACCCGATAGATCCCGTCCCACATAGACTCCCTTTCTTGCATCGAGCAGAACTGCTTCCAGCTCGCAGTTTGGGCGTTGACTGCCCTCCGCTCGTACTCCGCCTTGGCACTCAGGTAGTCGTCCACAACATACTGTCTGCGACGCGGCGCGGCACAGCGGATCCTACGCCGCTTTGTGTTCACGTCGCGCCGCAGCCTTTCAAGCTCGTCATTCCACCAAGGAAAGCCGCTCTTTGGTCGGGGCGGCCTGTGTGGGGGAATAGCCCTCCCCCACGCTTCGGTCACGGACTCAATAAAGTCCGTGACCGCCCCTTCCAGTTCGCCCTTGTCGCGGGCGTTGGCGACTCGCTCCGGGGTAAGACCCCGGGCGGTCACCTCACTTCGCATTTCCTCGGTGAAACGACCCCAATCAGCCTTCCGGGTGTTGAAACGCCGACTCGTCCACCGGGTGTTTTCCCCGGGGGGCACTCTGAGACCCAGAACCACACGTATCGCTCGATGATCAGAACTTGTCACGGAGTCGTCCACTTTCCACTCAAGGACGCTTCTCAACAGTCCGTGAGTGCAAACTGTAACATCGACATGACTCGTGTACCGCCTGCCCCCACGGACCGTATCGAAGGTGGGGACGACTCCTTCGTTCAATACGTGCAGCTCCATATCATCAAAGAACCCCCTCAGGGACTCCCCCCGGGTGTCCTCCTCGACGCTTCCCCACCACGGACTCCACGCATTCCAATCCCCGCCCACGAGGATCCTGGCGGTGCCGACCCGACCCAGAAAGTCACGAATTTGCGACAGGTACGGTTCGATATCCTCCGTGCCCTCAAGGTACACAGAGACAGCCGCCACGGTCCAATCACCCGCCTTTAAGACGACAGCCACGATATTCTCGGTGATGATTAGAGGGTTCACCAGAACCTCCAAGTCATCCCGGAACACCATGACTGCCGCCTTGATGGGTTTGGTCCTAGCAGACTCCCTCTGTATCACCCTAACGCCACGGAAGCTACCGACCCGCCCCTCCGCGCCAACGTAAGGCTCCTGGACCAGGGCGACACCGACACCACCCCCATGAGCGGACATTACCAACTCCTGAGTCGCCAGGCGGCCGCGCTGGAGGTTGGCCTGATACACGATAAAGTGCCTCTCACACTCATTATCCACTGCGGGGCCCTTAGCAATAATTTATGGAGGAGCGCGCGATAACCTCCCACTTCTGCCTTATCGGACAGCCGCCGTCGAAGGCATTGTGTCCCGTCGCTTGTTGTCCGGCCCGGTCGCAGTTCACACAGACTGGGGCCTTCCCGTCCACGCGGGAGGGGCACTTCGCACGGTCGTGCTCCCCCCCCACAATGGGCGCAAAGGTCCGCCTTCTGCTTACATGTTCTGCGGCCGTGGCCGTACCCCAAACAGCGGGAACACTGCACCAACGGCGACTGGTCCTCGGCAGTCAGGCCCTGTATGTCAATATAAAGGGTCTCCGCCTCAGTTAGCTTGCGCCAAACCTGAGGGGAGACCTGCAAGACTACATGGGCCTGAAGGGGGTTTCGCGCCCTCCTCCTATAAACCTCCTTGACCCGAAAGTGACTATCGTCCATGCCCAGCCACAATTTCCGGTTCTGACACTTGAGAGACTCAATAATGTCAGCCTCGGAGTTGTAACTGAGCAAGTTACGTATAATCACTCGCGGGTCGCGGTTTGCCGCGGGCGCTGTGTCGAGGCCGTTCCGAGCATTGAGTTGGCTTTTGGCCTTCTCCAGCTCCGGCCTGTTCCCGCAGCAGATCACTACCTTCCCGTCCCTTACTTTCCGTATCCTGTCCACCTGTATCCCCGTTTTCCGGGCGTTTAGGGCCTCCCTGACTTTCTCGATCACATTCTCGCTCGTATCCTTCTTTTCTTTCGAAGATACGATCAGGGCGTGGTTCGGTCGGCAGGGGGGAGGGCGAGCCTTGGTTTTAGGGGCCCTCAGTGTCTCGGCGTACGTAGCCGCCGGGGCCCTGAGAGTCTCCACAGCTTTTCCGGCCTCCTTAATTGTTTCCCCGTACTCTTTCACCCTCTCCCCGACCTCCCCAACCCTTGCTCCGATCGTCTCCACCTTTTCATTCGTCTCTTTCGTTCTCTTTCTTACCTCTTCCGTCATCCTTCCCGCACATTCCATCTTCTCAGCCATTCCATCTACTTTCTTACTGGTCATCTCTACACTCACCCTTACTTCCTTCATTTCTTACATGAGGCCCTCTAGCTTTTTGATGTTTCCGCAGAGTGCCCTGCCCGGGGGATACTCGTCGAATCTATCCATAATATCTGTGTTAATCATTCTCTTTATAGTTTCAGTGTTTGTGACGAGTTCCCCCATCCGAGTTCTAATATCAATCTCACCCAAGCTCCGGGCCAACTTCTCTATAATTCTATCTTTTACTTCTACTTTTTCTCTTATTTCTTTTTCCTTTTCCGACCGCAATCGCTCCATCTGGAGCTCCAGGGAACGAAGAGTCTCGTCCACCTGGAGGACTGCCCCATACAGTCCTGACAGACTGTTTAGGACGCCCTCCTTGATGGACGTCTTCAGGTTTCCCGAGAGCTCCAACTGGGCTTTTGCGGCCTGATACAGCCTGTTGGCCCGGGCTGTATGGCTCTCCTCAGGGCGGGCACCAGACTGCGGCTGCGGTTGGGCCACCGCGGCCCCACGCGACGTACCCTCCTTCACTTCCTTCCGCTCTACGTGTGCGACCGTGACACTCTTAACATTCTTACTGGTCGTTTGAGACATCTTATTGGTCAGGGCGGCACAACCAGCGTCAACTAACTCAACAATTAAATAATTTAATTTAAATTAACAAATAACAATGAATATCAAATAGAATTACTGAATGATTGAACAATTACAATTATATAGTTAAAATTAAAATTACAATTAATATAATTAGATAAAAATGTTAAAATTGTCCCAATAGGGGACAGTCAAATTGTACAATTAAAATAATAAAAAGAAATTTACCACCAAAAAGGGTGGTGGTCAATAGACACTTAATATAATTAAATGAGTTAAAATTTTCCCAATAGGGGACGGTCACAACACACGGATTAAATACGACAATAAATACAATTAAAATTGTAGGTCCCAATAAGGGGACAGTCAATAATTAAAATGCAATAAAATATACAGTAATATTACAGTTAAGATTGTAGGTCCCAATAGGGGGACAGTCAGTTAGAATAAAATTCAGAATATAATAAAATAATAATGATTAAAAACTACGCCACCAATAGGGGTGGCGGTCAAAAGGACGTGATAACTTAAAAATTAAAACCTTCGCGTCCCCAATAGGGGGCGGTCCAATACACTAAACACAAACAAAACACAAGTCACTAACCTAACCTTGGTTATTTTAACATTTGGATTCCCAATAGAGGAACAATCACAAAACACAAATGACTATAGTAATTAATAGACCTAACTAACCTATAAGATACGGCCTGCCCGTCAGCAGTTAATTAATTAAAATGAATTTAAAATTAAAGTTAAGATTAAAATTAAAATTAAAATTAAAATTAAAATTAAAATGCGCAGTACCAGGTGTGTCAACAGGAAAAGGACAGGGCGGGGAAGAGGGGGGATTCCCTCGGGGCCAAAAGGTCGGGCTCCTTCTCCTGATTCAGGAGAGCCCAAACTTGGGTAGTCCACGACCTCTGGTTCCCGAGATAATCCACGGGGGGGTGAGGTAGCCTGAGGGGCGCGGGGGAGAGGGGGAAGGGATCCGTGTGTAAATGTAGGTAAGAAGGGAGGGGAATCCAAGTGGAGGCGTGGGGGAGGGGGGGGGGGTCGGGTGTGGGGAATGGGTGATGGGGGGATTCTCTCGGGACCAGAGGGTCGGGCGCTTTCTCCTAAACCAGGAGAACCCAAACTTGGGTAGTCCGCGACCACTGATCCCCGAGATGCTCCGTGGGGTAGTTGATGTTGGGGATCAGGTATTATGGGGTCAAAATGGGGGGCTAGGGGTCCTATCTGAATATGGGTTCCGGCTGGGAGGGGGGTAGTAGGGGGGGGGAAAATTTGGTCAAAATTTTGAAATTCCCAGCCGTTTCCAAGATATCAGGGATTTTAGGTGGGGATACTTATGTTGAGTGTAAATAAATAAATAAATGTGTCAATGTCTTAAATTTAATATATAAATGTGCTTAACTTAAATGTATTGTGTATATGTCTGATAAATGTTTAATTATATAAATGTTATGGCACTGCGCGTCACCAAGCCAATGTACAGAAAATAATGGAAAAAATATTACGCGAATTTACCCCGAGCTTTTTTATGCGGGGTCGCAGAGGGGTGGGACAAATTTTGGCCGGTAGGTTAGCCTGTAAAAACTACCCCCAGCCAGGTTTTCATCCCCTAGGAACCCCGGTTTTGGAACTACGACCGGTTTTTTCCGATGTCAAATTTGCTAGATTCGGGGTAAATTCCCGTTCGGAAAACAGGCCGTATCTTTTTATTATGACGACCGATTTCCACCAAATTTTACTATATGCTAGCTTATAGGCTAGAGAGTATTTTTCAGTTTATAGTAATTTGAAATATGTTTAATTGTCTGAGTATTTTAATATATAATTTACAGCAAAACCAAGTTAATGATGTCGTTGGGGAAAACTTTTCACTCCACTTAATAATTTATTGCGACTTACTGGTGGGTCCAAAATTTTTTCTTTCTTCTTTGTTGTTCACTATAACGTTTTTCCTTTGTTTCATAAAAAATTTAGATAGGGTCGTCACTGTAGAATTTGAATAAAATTAACTTAAAATAAGGTCTGCCATTTTGAGGGCCGCACTTCTGTTTGTAATGTTTTCTTTTTGAAATAACTTTTTATTATTATCACTTTTTGAAATTTTGATCACACCACACTATTCCACACGTCTCCCTGCTTCTCCCTGATGTGCTGGGCGCCTTTTCTGGTCCCAGAAAAGGGGACCACGTTTTCCCCAGCAATCGGAAAAACCCCCGTAACTCCGCGCGCGTTTGCGGGAAAAATCGGGGGTTTTCTCTGGGTTATAGAGCTCGTGCAGACGGTTCAGGAGGCACAATAAAATCACTGGGTCGTCGCTTTGGTTTTTGAGAAAACTGCACTTTAGTCCGTTTTTCACTAAGAATTTGGGGTTTTTTGGCGAAAACTCCCTCAGTTTTTCACTTTCCGCGGTGATTTTTACGGCGTTTTATTCGTCTCGCCACGGCGCGTATTTTGATATGCGACACATAAACCTTTTAAAAACTTTTACCACTTTTGTGATTTTTAATCAAGTTAGACTGACGGAGCGCGGGTTGGGCGTGGCGTTCGGGGCGGCAGCTCAAGCCAGACTGGTTAGGTTAGGTTAGGTTAGGTTGGTGATGGGTAGCTTTAAGTTTAGGATTAAGTTTTTATAAAAAATTACAAAAAATACAAAAACAACAAAAAAGCGAAAACCCAAGAGAAAACTAATAAAATTTGAAAAAAATACAAAAAAATATAATAGTTTTAAGTTAGCTTTAGACACCGAACAGCGGGCGGTATAACCTGCACCAGAGGCATTCGCTGGCCTCGGGAGGTTTAATAGCCTCCCAAAAAGAGCGGCCGCATCGCCTTGGGAAAGCGGTGTGAGTATTTCCCATATCGTAAATGGAAATGTCGAATAATGCGAAGAGTCTGTCTTGCGATCCGGCTGACGCCCGGCGTCCGCAGCTATCCGGGGCTGCGGATGGTAAATCTACGACCGAAGAGCGCGCAGGGGTAGGCGACCAGGCCCCTGTTGCTGCTGATGCTACTGGCAGCGACTGTGAGTGTTTGATAGTGGACGTCGGAGTAGGGCCGCGTGGAACGCCGTTTTGGCTACCATGCGACCCTGTTCCGACGAGAGGCGCGTTGGCGAGGAGAGTGCTGGAGCGTGATGCCGCCGCCGCCGCCGGACGATCGTCGGCGGTGGCGGTGTTGTCAAGCGACGGAGCACGCGACACGCCGTCTGCCCAAAGTGGAAGACGGAGGCGCTGGGCAGACAGCGACACAGAACGCGAGGGTGCTGGGTCCGGAAGATCGGATAAACCGGCACCCAAGATTGTGCGGACTGGTCCTGGCAGGGGGGGGTCCCAACACTCGGTGGGGCTCTCCCAGGCTAGGAGGTTTTTAAAAGAAATCCCCCTGGATTCGGAGTCCTCGCTGTCTGATTCCGAACTGGAATCCTGCCCAGCAGGACGTACTGATGGTTGTGGTCCCCCTATGCCTGCGCCCCTTGATCTTCAGTCGAAGGCTGAGGAGGGGGCGGCGGTCATTGAGGGGGTCCTCAAAAAATCAAAAAATCTGAAGGGAACCTCCATCCGGGAGATCCGGGACGCAACATGCAAAATGCTCGATGCGGTCCGGTCTCTGGCCTCCCGGAAGGAGGACGAGGAAATGCGTCGGCTTCGGGCCGACAACAAACGCCTACAGGAGCAGCTGACGGCCTTAGGACAAGAGGTGGCCGCTCTGCGTCGGACTTTTTCCGAAAGGAGAAGTCCGCGCTCCAAGAAGAAGCGGCCCCAGGAGTCGGTCCCGGAGCCGTTCCCGCACCCCGTGCCTACGAGCTCGACGCGGGAAGATTATGCCAAGGACATGGAGGTCCTCCAGCGCGATCTAATGAACCACGTTAGTGGGATGATCACCGCGCGGCTGGAGGGCCTCGACAAGGACGGCCGCCTGTTGCCGGCGCGATCCCATCGTCCCCCGCTGGCGGCTGACAAACGGTCGGGCCAGCCCCCGGTGAGTGAGAGACGGAGTGGGGAAGAGACCGTGCCGGCAACACTCATGCCGCCGGCTAACCTGCCCAAGAAGGGCAGGCAAGTTAAGCCAAAGACACCGAGCGGGCGCGTTGGGGCAGAGGCCAGACCTGCCCCTGAGTCAGCACGCGCGAAGGAGCAGGTCGCCGGAGGCTCAAAAGACGTTCAGCCTCTGGTGCTGGAGGGGGAATCGTGGGCCACGGTGGCCAAGAAGGGGAAGGGGAACAAGAAGGCCACCGATGTTCCGGCCCCTGCTCCTGCTCCAGGCCAGAGGCCCAAAGAGACGGGAAAACCTGCCGCTCGTAAGAGGGTCCCTAAGGTCCCCAAAAGACAAGCGGTGCTGGTGTGCCTCAAGCCAGAGGCAGTAATCGCGGGTACCACCTACGCGGACACTATACGGATGGCGAAGGCGGCCATTAATCTGGCCGAACTCGGGGTGGGGCTGGGCAATATAAGGAGGTCCATGACGGGTGCCTCCCTCATGACCCTCTCGAAGGAGACCTCCGCCTCCCAGGCCAACACCTTGGCCAGTAAAATGGCTGAGGTGCTCAGGGAGGTGGCCGGGGTGTCCCGCCCCACCAAGATGGCGGAGGTCCGCGTAGGTGGACTTGACGAGTCAATCACGTCTGAGGAAGTGAAGGGGGTCCTGGCCGAGGCGGCCAATTGCTCTCCCGACCAAGTCCGGGTGGGCAAAATAATTCTAGGAGCGAGGGGCATGGGCTCGGTGCGAGTCTCATGCCCCGTACAGGCCGCGAAAGAGCTGGCGGAGCGGGGAAAGGTGGACGTAGGCTGGAGCGCCGCCTCCATCCACCTGCTGGATCAGCGCCCTATGCGCTGCCGCAGGTGCATGGAGATGGGGCACACTGCGGTGCTCTGCCCGTCCACTAAAGATAGGAGCCGGCTCTGCTTCCGTTGCGGCCAGGAGGGCCACCTGGCCATGGGCTGCCAGGCCCCCGTGAACTGCGCGCTGTGCAAAGACAGGGGCCTACCCAGCGGCCATAAAATGACAGGAGGGTCCTGCAATGCGCCACCGGTTCGGGGCCGCATCCCTGTAAGACCCCCGGCGGCCGCCTCGGCGACCGCCGCCAGTATGGGAACACCGATGGACGCTGCTGATGCCCAGTAGGTCCATCGGTGTCGTCATGGGACAGGGACGCCTCTCGCTGGCAACCATGGTTCGAGCCATGGTTGAGAGCGAGAGTGCATGGGAGGCTGCCGCCTCCAGCGTAGACGGGCGGGGTGAAGAAGGCGGGGGACAAACCCCCGTCTCCTTTTGCCCCGGAGTGTGACCAGCGCGTGCGAGGGTAGCCCCCTGCACGCGCATTGCCCTGGTCACCACGTCTGAGGATTGCTTCGGTATCCCCGGGTAATCCTTCCTTGGCGCGGAAACCGGCCTGGCCGGTATGCCCTGAGAGTGCTACGGGGCTATTGCCTTACAGGATGATCCCGTGGCACTCGCTGCGCTTCGGCGCAGGGCTCGAGGGGAACCGAGTGGTTTTAGTGGGTATTCCCGGCTCCGGCTGGGCGAGTCCCACACACGCTCGTCGCCTAGCTAGCGGCGGGTACGGTGCGTAAATGCATTTCCACTCGCAAAAAAAAAAAAAAAAAAAAAAAAAAAAAAAAAAAAAAAAAAAAAAAAAAAAAAGGTTGGGGTGCTAGTCGAAGAGCCTCCACGTGGCGCACCCTGGGCAACGCCGGCCCCAACTGCCCACCGAGTTCTGGTGGACTCTTGGGTCCGGCGGCTAATACTTCACACGGGGAAGGGCCAGGTTTCAATCACCGATCATCTTTGATGGTCGTTGATGGGAACCTGGCTATTAGGGTTTCGCATGCATCCCCTTCCACTCTGTTAAGCAGAGTCGAAGTGGATGCATGCTGGGGTATACCGTAATCCCTTCGGGGACCGGGGGCTGTCGGGGCGTTTGTCCGGGCCACGGGGGGACACCTCTATAAAACGGCCGAACCACGGGCGGCATATCCCGTCTCTAGGTTATTGCAGACCTGACGGACTAGTAATCCGTCGAACATTGCAATCTAATCCTAAGTTTTGGGGGCTCGGCGAGAGGATGAATGGCTGGAGGAAGTCCAGTCGTTAGAGCTCCCCACTGTAGATACCTGCCGCCCTCTACAGTATGTAGGCTTACCTGGAGTACGACGCTCTGCTCTTGTGTTGACATTTAATACGCTAATTCTCGTGGGTACTGATATGGAAGAACAAAAAACAACAAAAAAAACAACAAAACGGACTGAAACAAATAAAAAAGACGACCTTAGGCGATCTACGTCGGACTTTGATAGCACAATGGAAGGGAACGAAACGGTTAGGAGGATGGCGGAGATTGATGCCACCGGTGCCACTGGACGAATGTCGGTGGTATCGCTGACATCGAGCGAGGGAGGACGAGACACGCCGTCTGCCCATGGTGGTTCCGAGGGGGGGAGAAAGAAGGCCTCACGGAAGCACTGGTCAGGCAGCGCGTCAGAAGGTGAGGGAGCTGGATCCGGAAGCCCGGACAGACCAGCTTCCAAGATCCAGAGGAAGGGTGCTGGCAGGGGCGGGTCCCAACATTCGGTGGGGCTCTCCCAGGCCAGGAGATTTTTAAGGAGTGGGCCATCGGACACGGAATCCACATTGACGGATTCCGAGAGTGAAGCCCACCCTGCGGGACGACAAGGAAGGGGCAGCCCCTCAATGGCTGCACCCAGTGACCTTCGGATGAAGGCTGAGGAAGGGGCGGCAGTCATTGAGGGGGTGCTGAAAAAGTCAAAAAACCTCAAGGGAACGTGCATCCGGGAGATCAGGGATGCAACGAGCAAAATGCTCGAAGCCGTTAGGACCCTGACCTCCCGGAAAGAAGACGAGGAGGTAAGGAAGTTGAGGGCCGACAACAAGCGCCTGCAGGGGCAGCTGTCGGCCCTACAGAAGGAGGTGGCCGGTCTACGCAGGGCCTTCTCGGAAAGAGAAGGCCCTCGCTCTCCAAAGAAGCGGCCCCAGGAGCCGGTCCCGGCGCTGGCCCCGCAGCTCCCCCCCTTCCGGGGGCACAGAGATAACCCGGGACGATTTTGCCCGGGGCATGGAAACCCTCCAGCGCACGCTGATGGACCATTTTGGGGGGTTCATCATCGCGCAGCTGGAGGGCCTTGAGAAGGACGGCCGCCTACTGCCGGCAAAGTCCCATCGCCCCTCCCTGGCGGCCGACAGGCGATCGGGCCGGCCCCCGGTGAGGGAGAGGGAAGAGGCAGAGCAGGCGACACTCATGCCGCCGGCTAACCTGCCCAAGAAGGCAAGGCCGGCTCCGGCGAAGAAGCCGAAGGGACCGAGCGGGCGCGGAGGGGCAGAGGCACCTGCCCCTGAGCCGAAACGCGCCCTGGAGCAGGTCGCCGGAGGCTCCAAGGAGGTGCAGCCTCTGGTCCTGGAGAGGGAGTCGTGGGCCGCGGTGGTCCGTAAGAAGAAGAAGAAGGCCGCCGCTGCCCGTGCTCCCACTCCGGGCCCGAAGCCTAAGGGGCCAAAACCGGCGGCCCCCAAGAAGGTCCCCAGGAAGGTCCCTAAAGTGCCGAAAAGGCCTGCCGTCCTCGTGGCCCTGAAGCCGGAGGCGGTAAGAGAGGGCACCACGTATGTGGATGCCCTCAAAAAGGCAAAGGCGGCCATTAATATGGCGGAGCTGGGGGTGACGCCACAAAAGGTCAGGAGGACGATGACCGGAGCCTGTCTCCTAGAGCTGGCGAAGGAGACCTCCCCCTCCCAGGCCGACACCCTAGCCAAAAAATTGCAGAGGTGATCGGGGAGGTGGCCGAGGTCTCCCGGCCTATGAAGATGGCGGAGATCCGGATGGCAGGGCTCGATGAGTCGCTGACGGCTGAGGAGCTGCAGCGAATACTGGCCACGGCGACCAACTGCCATCCGGATCAAATTCGGGTCGGCTCTATTGCCCTTGGGGCGAGGGGGACGGGCTCCGTCCGTGTGGCGTGCCCCATAGAGGCCGCGAAAGGGCTGGCGGAACGGGGCAAGATTGTGGCGGGCTGGAGCGTCGCCTCCATCCACCTGCTGGAGCAGCGCCCCATGCGCTGTCGCAGGTGCCTGGAAAAGGGGCACACTGCGGCGCTCTGCCCGTCCAAAGCGGACAGGAGCGGCCTCTGCTTCCGGTGCGGTCAGGCGGGCCATATGGCCAGGGGCTGCCAGGCCCCTGTGAAGTGTGCGGTATGCACAGACAGGGGCCTACCCAGCGGCCACCGAATGGCCGGCTCCGCCTGCAATGCCCCACCGGTCCGGGGCCGCTCCGCAGTGGGACCGACAGCGGCAGCCCCTGCGGCCACCGCAACAGGAGGCTCTGCGGCCACCGCAACGGAGGGACACCGATGGACACTGCTAATGCCCAGTAGGTCCATCGGTGTCATACTACAAGTCAACGCCAACCACTCCGCCAGGTCGCAGGACCTGTTGTGCCAAGACATGGCGGAGTGGGGGGCGGATCTGGCGGTGGTGGCAGAGCCACATTCCATCCCGGCGTCTACCGGTTGGCTGGGGTCATCTGATGGCCTGGCTGCGATCGCAAGACCCGCTGCGAGCACTGGCCCCCCTCTCGTTCTTAGGGAGAGGGGGCCGGGGTTCGTGGCGGCGCAATGGGGGGGATTAGTGGTCATTTCCACGTACTTCTCCCCAAATCGCAGCCGGGCCGAGTTTGAGCGCCTCTTGGCCGCCGTCGAAGTGGCGGTCCAGAGGGCGGCTCCACGCCCCGTGCTGGTGGCGGGAGACTTCAATGCCAAGCATAGTGCTTGGGGGTCTCCCGTCACCAACGTTTTCGGTGAGGACCTGGCGGAATGGGCCCACTGCTTGGGTCTCCAGGTCCTCAACCGGGGCAGTACCCCAAAGTGCGTGAGGTGGCAGGGTGAATCAATAGTGGATGTCACCCTGGCCACCTCGACCCTGGCCAACCGGATCCGGAACTGGCGGGTAGAGACGGCGGTGGAGATCTCGGATCACAGGTACGTCCGGTTCGAGATCTCCACGGCGGGTCCTGCAGCCCCGCTCCACCTGGGCCCCGCGGCAGGCGCCTCCTCGTTCCCGAGGTGGGCGCTTGCGCACCTCCGTAGAGACGTCGCCGAGGAGGCGGCGGTGTTCAGAGCGTGGGCCGAACCGCCGGCCCACCTCACGGGAGACGCAGACGGCATGGCGGACCTCCTCGCTGAGGACCTCGAAGTGGTCTGCAGCGCCGCCATGCCGAGGGCCCGGGGTTACCGCCGGAGGAAGCAGACATACTGGTGGACGCAGGAACTCGCTCACCTGCGTGCCGCCAGTATGGCTGCACGGCGCGCCCACCTGAGGTGCAGGAGGCGCGCCGTAAGGGGGCCCGGCGAAGAGGACGGTCTTCGCCGGGCGTACAGAGAGGCCCATCGAGCCCTGCGTACCGCCATATGCAGGGCTAAGGTCGCTGCCGCTGAGGAGTTTCTGGCGCTCCTCGACAGCGACCCTGGGGGAGGCCGTACAGGGTGGTGAGGGGGAAGCTGCAGGGAGCGGCACCCTCCACCTCCTGTATGGAGCCAGCCTTATTGGGAAGGGTCCTGGAAACTCTGTTTCCGAACCCGGGGCCCTTCACGCCCCCCAGGATGCCCGCCTCCAGCTCATCCACTCTGGAGGTGTGGACTGATGGGCCTCCCGTAACCGACGGTGAGTTGGACTCCGTCAGGGAGAGGCTCCGAGCCAAAAACAAGGCTCCGGGCCCGGACGGCGCCCCTGCGAAGGTGTTGGCACTAGCCATGGAGCACCTGGGGGATCGGCTCCGAGCGGTCATGAACACATGCATCGCGACGGGCCGCTTCCCCAGGAGATGGAGGGTGGGCAGGCTGTGCCTCCTTCGTAGGGACGGGCGTCCCCCCGACTCACCGTCGGGCTATAGGCCGGTCGTGCTCCTGGATGAGAGCGGCAAATGCTTCGAGAGGATTCTCGCCGCTCGCATCCAGGAGCACCTGGAAAGCAGGGGACCGCAGCTGGCGGACTGCCAGTACGGCTTTCGGACCGGCCGGTCCACGATGGACGCGGTGGCTCGCCTCAAGAGGTGGACTGAGGCGGCCACAGCAAGGGGTGAGGGTGTCGTCGCGGTGTCGTTAGACATCGCGAACGCGTTCAACACCCTCCCCCACGAATGCATAGAGGCGGCACTGAAGTTCCACGAAGTGCCACTCTACCTCTGCGCCCTCGTGTCGGACTACCTCTGCGAGAGGAAAATCCTGTACGAGGACGCAGAGGGTCGCGTCCAGTCGTGGACCATGAAGGTAGGTGTACCCCAGGGATCAGTGCTTGGTCCCCTGCTCTGGAACCTGGGGTACAATTGGGTTCTGCGTGGCGCGCTCTTGCCGCGGATGGATGTCGTCTGCTTTGCGGATGACACTCCGGTCGCGGTGAGGGCGCGTGAGTGGGAGGAGGCGGTCCACCTCGCGTCGGTCGGCACCTCATTGGTCGTCCGACGCATCCGCCTCCTGGGGCTGGAAGTGGCCGTCGCGAAGACGAGGGCCATGGCCTTCCACGCCCCGCGACGCAGAGCCCCACCGGGGCTCCGTATCCGGGTGGAGGGGGTCCAGGTTCCCGTCGAGGTGCACATCAAGTACCTCGGCCTGATCCTGGATCCCCGTTGGGATTTCGAGGAGCACTTTAGGCTCCTCGCCCCGCGGCTGTGCTCTGTCGCAGCCGCCCTCGGACGGCTCCTCCCCAATTTGGGGGGGCCGAATTCGGCGTGCCGTCGGCTGTACCACGGGGTGGTACGGTCGATGGCACTCTACGGGGCCCCGGTGTGGGCGGAGTGCCTTTCCCGGCGCACAGTGGCCCTGCTGCGGAAGCCGCAGAGGGTCATCGCGGCACGGACCGTGCGGGCGTACCGCACGGTCAGCCACGGGGCTGCCTGCGTGCTCGCGGGCACGCCGCCGTGGGAGGTCGATGCACGGGTTCTGTCCCAGGTGCATCGACACCGTGTCGCAGCCCGGGAACGGGGGGAACGACCCGCCTTCGAGGAGGTAAGGCGGGTCAGAATAGCGGCTCAGGGAGAGGCCCTGAGTCGGTGGAGGGAGGCACTCCGCACACCAGCTGCCGGCCACCGGACGATTGGAGCGATTCGTCCGGTGTTGGAGGGATGGGTTGGGCGCCGGCATGGCAGCCTCACCTACCGCTTGGTGCAGGTACTGACCGGACATGGGTGCTTCGGTCACTACCTGCACCGTGTCGCCCGTCGGGAGGAGTCGCCGCGGTGTCACCGCTGCGACTCTCTCGACGACACGGCCGAGCACACCTTGTTGGAGTGCCCGGCCTGGCGAAACGAGCGCCGCGACCTCGTTGCGGCGCTCGGAGGCGGACGCCTCTCCCTAGCAACCATGGTGCGAGCCATGGTTGAAAGTGAGAGTGCATGGGAGGCTGCCGCCTCCTTCTGCGAGACCGTCCTCTTGCAGAAGGAGGCAGCGGAGAGGGAGCGGGAAGAGGATGCTCTTGCCGCTCCCCTCCGGCGTAGACGGGCGGGGCGAAGACGGCGGGGGACGTACCCCCGTCTCCTTTAGCCCCCGAGTGTGACCAGCGTGTGTGGGTAGCTCCCCACGCGCATTGCACCGGTCACCACGTCTGGGGATTATCCGTTCCCGGGTAATCCTCCTTAGGCGCGGAAACCGGCCTAAATTAGGCCGGTAAGCCCTGAGAGTGGCCCGGAGTTAGATCTCCGGGCCGAGCCCGGGTCACTCTCAACGCAGGGCTCGAGGGAACCGAGTGTCTTTAGTGGGTATTCCCGGCTCCGGCCGGGCGAGTCCCACACACGCCGTTCGCCTAGCTAGCGACGGTACGGTGCGTAAATGCATTTTCACTCGTACAAAAAAAAAAAAAAAAAAAAGTTAGCAGGTTAGGTTAGGTTAGGTTAGGTTTTTTTTTTTTTTTTTTTTTGCCGTCTTCTTTTCCTTCTTGCATGGCAAGAATCGTTGTTTACATTATTTTGTGTCTTTTCTTTTATTTAGGTGAGCTGTTTATGCGGCTTGTGCTTTTTTCGGGTCGCTCTTTTCCCGTATTCTTTTAAATCATTCTTATACTAATACAATATCTTATTTTTATTCAAAATTATTCCAGCATTATAAAACATCCATTTTTAATAACTTACATCTAATACAGCTTTCAGTTTTCACCTCGTAACAACTTATCCTATTCCTGCCGACGGCACAGCGTTTGGCCGTGCCGCCCTCGTCTTGTTGCGGTCAATGGCGATCTTGGCAATCTTGAGGCAAAACCGCTCCAGATACGGCCTGGAGTGTTTGTCCGCCATGAGGTCGGCAATGGTTTTTTCGGTCAATATTCGTCCTGTACTTACTTCCAGGCCGTATCTGTCGCGGTCGTGCCTCGGGCATTCAAACAACAGATGCTGTATGGTTTCGGTAGCCTCCGTGTCACACACGCAGGCCGGACTGTCCTTTAGCTTGAACTTATGCAAGTACGCGGCGAAGCCGCCGTGGCCAGTTAAAATTTGCGCCCAAATTGACGTCCTGTCGAGGCCCTTCAGGACCTTGCGCGCGCGCACCACATCGGGGAAGAACATCCGCGTGACCCCAGCCGTGGCCCCGCCGGTGTACCTCCCATTCCAGACAGCTACTGTGCCCTCTCTCAAACGTCGCTTGACGTATGAGACTGGACACCTGTCATACGCTGGGGCGACCCTGGACTGAGCCGCCGCCTGCCTTGCCAACTCGTCGGCGCGCTCATTGCCGGGGATCCCGACATGAGCTTTCACCCAAAAGAACCGGAGGATTTTACCTCTCCCCTCTTGCTCCCTGATATTCTCACGAATATGGGTAGCAAGGGGATGGTGCGTTTCCGGGTTTCGGATCAAGTCGAGCGAGGACCGGGAGTCGCTGAGCACCGCCGCGCAGTCGAAGCCTCTCGAGACAACCAGGTCCGTAGCCCTGGCTATCGCGAGCAGCTCCGCCTGAAAGACGGTGCACATCGACTCCAACCTCATTCGCTTGGTCCGAATCTCGGACCCATCCCGCCAGTATGAATATGCTGCCCCGACCCCCTCATCCGATTTACTACCGTCAGTGTAAATCAGATGAGCGGGCAACTGTAGCTGAGCCACAGTTTCGGGGAGCATATTCTCCAGACACTGATATTCGACATCTGGCTCACTGGCGGGGTGAGGGGCCTCCGTAAAGGCCCTACGCTCCTCCAGTTCGCGGGATTCCAGCTCATCTATCGGACGTCCCCGTTTGCACTCAAACAGCCGGGCGACCTCCAACACTCGAAGATCGAGCGGGAGGAGACCCGACAGCGTGAGTGCTGCATTGAGCGAGACCGTACGATGTGACTTGGCGATCTTCTGTGCAAAGCCCCTTTGGACGGTAGCAAAGGTTCTTTGCACAGAGATCTTCTCGGCGGCCTTCGCCCAGGAGCTCGCGCCGTACAGGATGGTGGGTTCGACCACCGCGGTGTATATCGTCCTGATGATCTCCGGACACAAGCCCCAATCCACCCGAGCCATCGCCGACAGTTTCCTATACAGGTTAGTTGCCTTACAACAAGCATATGAGATATGCTTGTTGAAGGTCAACTTACTGTCGACGATGACTCCGAGGATCTTGAGCTCGGTCACCATCGAGATGTCAACGCCACCCATCTGCACGACCGGAGTGTCGTATCTAAGCTTTCGCGTCACTACCATCGCCTGAGTTTTTCGGCGGAAAAGCGAAGCTTATTTACGACACCCCACTCGTGCACACAGGCTAAAGCGGCATTGGCATCCCGCTGGATCCCGAGCGCCGTGTGCCCAGAGAACACCAGCACGATATCATCCGCGAACGCCTGCACGTACGCGCCCAGCGTAGCCAGGTTGTCCAGCAGAGGGTCCAGCAGCATGTTCCAGAAGAGAGGCCCACCGATGGAGCCCTGGACGCAGCCTTTGGACTGGGGCTTCAGCATCGTCCTCCCCGCGTAGCGCACGACTACGCTCCGGTCCCTGAAGTAATCCTCGACAAGACGTCTCAGATTAACGGGGATACCCTTCTCTACCATTCTGCACTTTATTGCAGGCCACCATGCATTGTCAAACGCCCCCTCGATGTCCAGAGAGACTATCAGGGCGGTCTCCTTCTTGTGGAGGATGCCTCTGACGTGCCGCACCAGGTCGTACAGCGCGTCCTCCGTGCTCCGCTGCGGTACGAAGCCGTACTGCCGCGCATTGGACTTGGGCAAGAAGTGCCAACGGATTCGTCGGCACAGGATCTTCTCCAAGATCTTGCCCAGGATGGAAAGTAGTCCAATGGGGCGATACGACTTTGCGCGGGCATAGTCTGGACGCGCCGGCTTCCTGAGCACCACGACAGATGCTACCTTCCGCGGCGCCGGGAAGCACGCCAGGTCAAGACACCGGTTCAGGATGGCCAGGAATAGGTCGAGTTCCTGGTAAATCGCCCTGCAGCATATATCACTGGTGAATCCATCCGGACCCGGTGCCTTTTTCGGGTTGAAGCTGCGCAGAGTCCGGACCAACTCCCCCCTGGTGATCGGGGGGTCGTCGGTCTCTCCCGGGAGGCGCGTACTGACCAGATCCGCACGACGTCTGATGACGGCGTGGACATCATTGTCCGCCGACGCGTCATCGTCGGCGAAGAATGTTCCGGCCAGCAGCGCAACCGATTGAGCCGGGCTCTGCACAACTCCACCCTCCACGAGTAGCTGGTCCTCGTGACGACCTGTCGCCCTTCTCAGCACCCGATAGATCCCGTCCCACATAGACTCCCTTTCTTGCATCGAGCAGAACTGCTTCCAGCTTGCAGTTTGGGCGCTGACTGCCCTCCGCTCGTACTCCGCCTTGGCACTCAGGTAGTCGTCCACAACATACTGTCTGCGACGCGGCGCGGCACAGCGGATCCTACGCCGCTTTGTGTTCACGTCGCGCCGCAGCCTTTCAAGCTCGTCATTCCACCAAGGAAAGCCGCTCTTTGGTCGGGGCGGCCTGTGTGGGGGAATAGCCCTCCCACACGCTTCGGTCACGGACTCAATAAAGTCCGTGACCGCCCCTTCCAGTTCGCCCTTGTCGCGGGCGTTGGCGACTCGCTCCGGGGTAAGACCCCGGGCGGTGACCTCACTTCGCATTTCCTCGGTGAAACGACCCCAATCAGCCTTCCGGGTGTTGAAACGCCGACTCGTCCACCGGGTGTTTTCCCCGGGGGGCACTCTGAGACCCAGAACCACACGTATCGCTCGATGATCAGAACTTGTCACGGAGTCGTCCACTTTCCACTCCAGGACGCTTCTCAACAGTCCGTGAGTGCAAACGGTAACATCGACATGACTCGTGTACCGCCTGCCCCCACGGACCGTATCGAAGGTGGGGACGACTCCTTCGTTCAATACGTGCAGCTCCATATCATCAAAGAACCCCCTCAGGGACTCCCCCCGAGAGTCCTCCTCGGCGCTGCCCCACCACGGACTCCACGCATTCCAATCTCCGCCCACGAGGATCCTGGCGGCGCCGACCCGACCCAGAAAGTCGCGTATCTGCGAAAGGTACGGTTCGATATCCTCCGTGCCCTCAAGGTACACAGAGACAGCCGCCACGGTCCAATCGCCCGCCTTTAAGACGACAGCCACAATATTCTCGGTGATGATTAGGGGGTTCACAAGAACCCCCAGATCATCCCGGAACACCATGACTGCCGCTTTGACGGGTTTGGTCCTAGCAGACTCCCTCTGTATCACCCTAACGCCACGGAAGCTACCGACCCGCCCCTCCGCGCCAACGTAAGGCTCCTGGACCAGGGCGACACCGACACCACCCCCACGAGCGGACATTACCAACTCCTGAGTCGCCAGGCGGCCGCGCTGGAGGTTGGCCTGATAGACAATAAAATGCCTCTCGCATACCATATCCACTGCGGGGCCCTTAGCAGTAGCTTATGGAGGAGCGCGCGATAACCTCCCACTTCTGCCTTATCGGACAGTCGCCGTCGAAGGCATTGTGTCCCGTCGCTTGTTGTCCGGCCCGGTCGCAGTTCACACAGACTGGGGCCTTCCCGTCCACGCGGGAGGGGCACTTCGCACGGTCGTGCTCCCCCCCACAATGGGCGCAAAGGTCCGCCTTCTGTTTACATGTTCTGCGGCCGTGGCCGTACCCCAAACAGCGGGAACACTGCACCAACGGCGACTGGTCCTCGGCAGTCAGGCCCTGTATGTCAATATAAAGGGTCTCCGCCTCAGTGAGCTTACGCCAAACCTGAGGGGAGACCTGCAAGACTACATGGGCCTGAAGGGGGTTTCGCGCCCTCCTCCTATAAACCTCCTTGACCCGAAAGTGACTATCGTCCATGCCCAGCCACAATTTCCGGTTCTGACACTTGAGAGACTCAATAATGTCAGCCTCGGAGTTGCAACTGAGCAAGTTACGTATAATCACTCGCGGGTCGCGGTTTGCCGCGGGCGCTGTGTCGAGGCCGTCCCGAGCATTGAGTTGGCTTTTGGCCTTCTCCAGCTCCGGCCTGTTCCCGCAGCAGATCACTACCTTTCCGTCCCTTACTTTCCGTATCCTGTCCACCTGTATCCCCGTTTTCCGGGCGTTTAGGGCCTCCCTGACTTTCTCGATAACATTCTCGCTCGTATCCTTCTTTTCTTTCGAAGATACGATCAGGGCGTGGTTCGGTCGGCAGGGGAGAGGGCGAGCCTTGGGTTTAGGGGCCCTCAGTGTCTCGGCGTACGTAGCCGCCGGGGCCCTGAGAGTCTCCACAGCTTTTCCGGCCTCCTTAATTGTTTCCCCGTACTCTTTCACCCTCTCCCCGACCTCCCCAACCCTTGCCCCGATCGTCTCCACCTTTTCATTCGTCTCTTTCGTTTTCTTTCTTACCTCTTCCGTCATCCTTCCCGCACATTCCATCTTCTCAGCCATTCCATCTACTTTCTTACTGGTCATCTCTACACTCACCCTTACTTCCTTCATTTCTTCCATTAGGCCCTCTAGCTTTTTGATGTTTCCGCAGAGCGCCCTGCCCGGGGGATACTCGTCGAATCTATCCATGACGTCAACATTTATCATCTTCTTGATCGCCTCTGTATTGGTGACGAGTTCCCCCATCCGAGCCCCGATGTCCAATTGTCCTAAGCTCCGGGCCAACTTTTCAATAACTGCGTCCTTTGCTGCGAGCTTTTCTCGCAGCTCCTTCTCTTTTTCCGAGCGCAACCGTTCCAGCTGGAGCTCCAGGGAGCGAAGCGTCTCGTCCACCTGGAGGACCGCTCCTCGCAGCCCTGATAGGTTGCTTAGAACGCCCTCCTTAATGGA
This sequence comes from Sesamia nonagrioides, assembly GCA_017933935.1. Taxonomy (NCBI): domain Eukaryota; kingdom Metazoa; phylum Arthropoda; class Insecta; order Lepidoptera; family Noctuidae; genus Sesamia; species Sesamia nonagrioides. The sequence continues at coordinate 394,949 of JADWQK010001369.1, forward strand.
CGTCTTCAAGTTCCCTGAGAGCTCCAGCTGGGCCTTCGCGGCCTGGTAGAGTCTGTTGGCCCGGGCTGTGTGGCTTTCATTTGGGAGGGCGCTAGACTGCGGCTGCGCTTGGGCCACCGCGGTCGCACGCGACCTGCTCTCCTTATCTTTGTCTCCCTTCAGCTCTGCGTGCGTGACGCTGATATTTTTAACATTTTTCCCCGAGATTTGAGACATCTTTAGGGCGGCACAACCACACACTTAACCCAAGATTCAAATTAAATTTAAATAATCAACAATACAAATTGGTTATTAAAAGTACGTCACCAAAAGGGGTGGCGGTCAAAAGACACTTAAATAGTTAAAATTCGTCCCAATAGAGGACGGTCACAACACAATAATATTGTCAAGATTGATTAAAATAATAAATAATTAATTGTTTACACAATTTACGTTGGCGAGTAAAATTTATGTCCCAATAAGGGGGACAGTCAACACAATAAATAATAAATATAATTAATAAAATTAAATTCAATATTAAAATTAAAATACAAAATAATAATTCCAAATTCAAATTCAATATTAAAATTAAAATACAATAAATAATAATTCCAAAATTAAATTCAAAAATAAAATTAAAACTAAAAACTTCGCCACCAAAAGGGGTGGCGGTCAAAAAGACTTACTTATACTAATTAAAACTATTTGTCCCCAATAGGGGGGACGCTGACAACACAATACAATTAATTTCTAACCTAACTGACCTAAGATTAAAACTTTGGGGAGATACAGCCGGTCTAGTTTAATTTTCCCACAATTGTGCGCATTGTGTTGAGTAAGGGACTGTAGGAGTGCAAACCTCTCGGGGCCAACAGATCGGGCTCCTCCTCCCGATTCCGAAGAGCCCAAACTCGGCCGATCTGCGGCAATTAGGTCCCGAGATAAGTCGCGGGGGGTAAGGTAGCCTGGGGGGGCAGGGTGGGGGGGGGGGTTGTATGGACGTGAGGGAAGGGTCGTGTGTGGTGTATGAAGTTTTGGGGGTAGGATTCGGGGGGAAGAGTGAGGGTAGGGGGTAAGGGGCGAGGGGCGTGCGGGGGGGGGGGATTATCTCGGGGCCGAAGGGTCGGGCTCCTCCTCCTGGTTTCAACGAGTCCAAACACGGGTGGCCTACGACCCTCGGTTCCCGAGATATCTCAAAATTTTGATGTAAAGGTCAAGATGTATGAAGGTCAAAAGTGGGGATTTTTAGGGTCTTGTCAGGGTCTATGTGTCGGCTGGGAGGGGGGTAGTAGGGGGGGGAAAATTCGGTCAAAATTTTGAAATTCCCAGCCGTTTCCGAGATATTGGATGTTTTAGGTAGGAAAGGGTCAGATTGGGGTCGGGGAGGTGTATTTCGTGGGGAATTGAGGGAAGGGGGGGTCGGGAGGGGGGTAGGTGCAGGATTCGTGGTGAGTTGAGGGGGTCGCGTCTAGGGGGGGCGGTGATTAAAGGAAAAAGTGAAGTGTTACTGTGCCGAGTAAATGTGCTAGGTGCAGTAAAAGTGTAAAAGTGTAATAAAAATGCAATAAGTGTTTATTATGTAATAAAAGTGTAGTGAACGTTATTAATGAAGTGTAGTGAAGTGAAGTAACTTGTAATAAAACGTAATAAAACGTAATAAAGCACGGCACAGCCGATGCTGTGTGGGAATGCCGCGTGATAAAAATAGATCGCGAATTTACCCCGAGGTTTTTTCCCCGACGTCGTAGAAGGGTGGGACAAAAACTATTTTGTGTGGAGTCGCCCAAAAACAGTCTCCCTTTTTTCCCCGGTCCTCTGGGACCTTCCGTTCCTGAAATATTGCTGTTTTTTTGTCCGACACCGAGAACACGGGAGTCGGGGTAAATTCGCTACCCAGTAATGGCTGTATCTCCTCAATCCGACAACCGATTACAGCCAAATTTTTACAGGGGGTGGCTGGCGGACTTATCCATAAAACACATAATAAAAATAATTAAAATACGGGACAGAACACTAGGTACAACGATTTAAAATAACAGGAAAAACAAACTTATTTTGCGGTCAAATAAAACTTTCCGCTCCAGTAATTAATTTATTACTCCCGTTTTTATAGTCCGAAAAATTTTTTTCTTTGCATCCCCTGTTTCTTCACAATGTTGCCTCCCTTTGATAAAATTTTCAGCGGGGGGTTGTCGCTTTAAATTTTGAGTAATCTTAAATCTAAATTAGGTCTGGCGTTTTGACAGCCGCACTTTGGTTTGTATAAAGTTTTTATTTGCTGTAGTACTCACAGGGGTTGTCCAATTTTGAATTTTCTTTCACTGACCGGGTCCTGGGAGCGGTCCGCTCCTCACTGATGTAGCCGGGGTAGTTTTGGTCCCAAAAAAGGGGGACCACGTGTACCCCGTGGCCCGGAAAACCGCTGTATTTCCACGCGCGGGGGCGGGAAAAATCAGGGGTTGGTTTCACCCTGTGGAGCTCGCCACGGCGGTCCTGATGGCACCAAAAAACTCACACGTCACCGATTTTGTTTGTAAGATAACCGCACTTTTTGTTATTTTTTGGGGTTTTTCACCCAAATTTCCACCAATTTTCCACTTTTCGCAGCGCGGTTTTTACTGTTGCATTAGTCTCGCTGAGACGCGTCTTTTGATGTGCAACACGCCTATATTATAAAAACTTTTACCACTTTTGGCAATTTTAATCGGGTTAATCTGACGGAGCGCGGGTTAAACGTGGCGTTCGGGGCGGCGGCTGGGGCCAGACTGGTTAGGTTAGGTTAGGTTAGGTTGGGGTGCTAGTCGAAGAGCCTCCACGTGGCGCACCCTGGGCAACGCCGGCCCCAACTGCCCACCGAGTTCTGGTGGACTCTTGGGTCCGGCGGCTAATACTTCACACGGGGAAGGGCCAGGTTTCAATCACCGATCATCTTTGATGGTCGTTGATGGGAACCTGGCTATTAGGGGTTCGCATGCATCCCCTTCCACTCTGTTAAGCAGAGTCGAGGTGGATGCATGCTGGGGTATACCGTAATCCCTTCGGGGACCGGGGGCTGTCGGGGCGTTTGTCCGGGCCACGAGGGGACACCTCTATAAAACGGCCGAACCACGGGCGGCATATCCCATCTCTAGGTTATTGCAGACCTGACGGACTAGTAATCCGTCGAACATTGCAATCTAATCCTAAGTTTTGGGGGCTCGGCGAGAGGATGAATGGCTGGAGGAAGTCCAGTCGTTAGGGCTCCCCACTGTAGATACCTGCCGCCCTCTACAGTATGTAGGCTTACCTGGAGTACGACGCTCTGCTCTTGTGTTGACATTTATTACGCTAATTCTCGTGGGTACAGATATGGAAGACAAAACAACAAAACAAACAACAACAAAACGGACTGGAAAAAATAAAAAAGACGACCTTAGGCGATCTACTTCGGACTTGGATAGCAATACGGAAGGAAACGAAACGGTTAGGAGGATGGCGGAGATTGATGCCACCGGTGCCACTGGACGACTGTCGGTGGTATCGCTGACATCGAGCGAGGGGGGAGGAAACGCGGCGTCTGCCTGTGGTGGTTCCGTGGGGGGAAGAAGGAAGGCCTCACGGGAGCACTGGTCAGGCGGCACGTCAGAAGGTGAGGGAGCTGGATCCGGAAGCCCGGACAGACCAGCTTCCAAGATCCTGAGGAAAGGTGCTGGCAGGGGCGGGTCCCACCATTCGGTGGGGCTCTCCCAGGCCAGGAGATTTTTAAGGAGCGGGCCATCGGACACGGAGTCCACACTAACGGATTCCGAAAATGAAGCCCACCCTGCGGGACGAGAAGGAACGAGCAGCCCCTCAATGGCTGCACCCAGTGACCTTCGGACGAAGGCTGAGGAAGGGGCGGCAGTCATTGAAGGGGTTCTAAAAAAATCGAAGAACCTCAAGGGGACGTGCATCCGGGAGATCAGGGGTGCAACGAGCAAAATGCTCGAAGCCGTTAGGACCCTGACCTCCCGGAAAGAAGACGAGGCGGTAAGGAAGTTGAGGGCCGACAACAAGCGCCTGCAGGGGCAGCTGTCGGCCCTACAGAAGGAGGTGGCCGGTCTGCGCAGGGCCTTCTCGGAAAGAGAGGGCCCTCGCTCGCCAAAGAAGCGGCCCCAGGACCCAGTCTCGGCGCCGGCCCCGCGGCTCCCCCCCTCCGGGGGCACTGAAATAACCCGGGACGATTTTGCCCGGGGCATGGAGACCCTCCAGCGCACGCTGATGGACCACCTGGGTGGGTTCATCAAAGCGCAGCTGGAGGGCCTTGAAAAGGACGGCCGCCTGCTGCCGGCAAAGTCCCATCGCCCCTCCCTGGCGGCCGACAGGCGATCAGGCCGGCCCCCGGTGAGGGAGAGGCAAGAGGCAGAGCCGGCGACACTCATGCCGCCGGCTAACCTGCCCAAGAAGGCGAGGCCGGCTCCGGCGAAGAAGCCGAAGGGACCGAGTGGGCGCGGAGGGGCAGAGGCACCTGCCCCTGAGCCGAAACGCGCCCTGGAGCAGGTCGCCGGGGGCTCCAAGGAGGTGCAGCCTCTGGTGCTGGAGAGGGAGTCTTGGGCCACGGTGGTCCGCAAGAAGAAGACGAAGGCCGCCGCCGCCCGTGCTCCCACTCCGGGCCCGAAACCTAAGGGGCCCAAACCGGCGGCCCCCAAGAAGGTCCCAAAGAAGGTCCCTAAGGTGCCGAAAAGGCCTGCCGTCCTCGTGGCCCTCAAGCCGGAGGCGATAAGTGGGGGCACCACGTACGTGGATGCCCTCAAAAGGGCCAAGGCGGCCATAAACATGGCGGAGCTCGGGGTGAGGCCGGGAAAAATAAGGTGGACCATGACGGGAGCCCGCCTCTTAGAGCTCCCGAAGGAGACCTCCCCCTCCCAGGCCGACGCATTTGCCAAAAAATGGCAGAGGTGATTGGGGAGGTGGCTGACGTGTCCCGGCCCACAAAGATGGCAGAGATCCGGGTGGCAGGGCTCGACGAGTCGCTGACGGCTGAGGAGCTGAAGGGGATCCTAGCCGCGGCGACCGAATGCCATCCGGACCAACTCCGGGTCGGCTCCATTGCCATTGGGGCGAGGGGAACGGGCTCCGTCCGTGTGGCGTGCCCTATAGAGGCTGCAAAAGGGCTTGCTGAACGGGGCAAAATTGAGGCGGGCTGGAGCGTCGCCTCCATCAACCTGCTGGAGCAGCGCCCCATGCGCTGTCGCAGGTGCCTGGAGAAGGGGCACACTGCGGCGCTCTGCCCGTCCAAAGCGGACAGGAGCGGCCTCTGCTTCCGGTGCTGTCAGGCGGGCCATATGGCCAGGGGCTGCCAGGCCCCTGTGAAGTGTGCGGTATGCACAGACAGGGGCCTACCCAGCGGCCACAGAATGGCCGGCTCCGCCTGCAATGCCCCACCGGTCCGGGGCCGCTCCGCAGTGGGACCAACAGCGGCAGCCCCTGCGGCCACCGCAACAGGAGGCTCTGCGGCCACCGCAACGGAGGGGACACCGATGGACACTGCTAATGCCCAGTAGGTCCATCGCTGTCATACTACAAGTCAACGCCAACCACTCCGCCAGGTCGCAGGACCTGTTGTGCCAAGACATGGCGGAGTGGGGGGCGGATCTGGCGGTGGTGGCAGAGCCACATTCCATCCCGGCGTCTACCGGTTGGCTGGGGTCATCGGATGGCCTGGCTGCGATCGCAAGACCCGCTGCGAGCACTGGCCCCCCTCTCGTTCTTAGGGAGAGGGGGCCGGGGTTCGTGGCGGCGCAATGGGGGGGATTAGTGGTCATTTCCACGTACTTCTCCCCCAATCGCGGCCGGGCCGAGTTTGAGCGCCTCTTGGCCGCCGTCGAAGTGGCGGTCCAGAGGGCGGCTCCACGCCCCGTGTTGGTGGCGGGAGACTTCAATGCCAAGCATAGTGCTTGGGGGTCTCCCGTCACCAACGTTTTCGGTGAGGACCTGGTGGAATGGGCCCACTGCTTGGGTCTCCAGGTCCTCAACCGGGGCAATACCCCAACGTGCGTGAGGTGGCAGGGTGAATCAATAGTGGATGTCACCCTGGCCACCTCGACCCTGGCCAACCGGATCCGGAACTGGCGGGTAGAGACGGCGGTGGAGATCTCGGATCACAGGTACGTCCGGATCGAGATCTCCACGGCGGGTCCTGCAGCCCCGCTCCACCTGGGCCCCGCGGCAGGCGCCTCCTCGTTCCCGAGGTGGGCGCTTGCGCACCTCCGTAGAGACGTCGCCGAGGAGGCGGCGGTGTTCAGAGCGTGGGCCGAACCGCCGGCCCACCTCACGGGAGACGCGGACGGCATGGCGGACCTCCTCGCTGAGGACCTCGAAGTGGTCTGCAGCGCCGCCATGCCGAGGGCCCAGGGTTTCCGCCGGAGGAAGCAGACATACTGGTGGACGCAGGAACTCGCTCACCTGCGTGCCGCCAGTATGGCTGCACGGCGCGCCTACCTGAGGTGCAGGAGGCGCGCCGTAAAGGGGCCCGGCGAAGAGGACGGTCTTCGCCGGGCGTACAGAGAGGCCCATCGAGCCCTGCGTACCGCCATATGCAGGGCTAAGGTCGCTGCCGCTGAGGAGTTTCTGGCACTCCTCGACAGCGACCCCTGGGGGAGGCCGTACAGGGTGGTGAGGGGGAAGCTGCAGGGAGCGGCACCCTCCACCTCCTGTATGGAGCCAACCTTATTGGGAAGGGTCCTGGAAACTCTGTTTCCGAACCCGGGGCCCTTCACGCCCCCCAGGATGCCCGCCTCCAGCTCATCCACTCTGGAGGTGTGGACTGATGGGCCTCCCGTAACCGACGGTGAGTTGGACTCCGTCAGGGAGAGGCTCCGAGCCAAAAACAAGGCTCCGGGCCCGGACGGCGTCCCTGCGAAGGTGTTGGCACTAGCCATGGAGCACCTGGGGGATCGGCGCCGAGCGGTCATGAACACATGCATCGCGACGGGCCGCTTCCCCAGGAGATGGAGGGTGGGCAGGCTGTGCCTCCTTCGTAAGGACGGACGTCCCCCCGACTCACCGTCGGGCTATAGGCCGGTCGTGCTCCTGGATGAGAGCGGCAAATGCTTCGAGAGGATTCTCGCCGCTCGCATCCAGGAGCACCTGGAAAGCAGGGGACCGCAGCTGGCGGACTACCAGTACGGCTTTCGGACCGGCCGGTCCACGATGGACGCGGTGGCTCGCCTCAAGAGGTGGACTGAGGCGGCCACAGCAAGGGGTGAGGGTGTCGTCGCGGTGTCGTTGGACATCGCGAACGCGTTCAACACCCTCCACCACGAATGCATAGAGGCGGCACTGAAGTTCCACGAAGTGCCCCTCTACCTCTGCGCCCTCGTGTCGGACTACCTCTGTGAGAGGAAAATCCTATACGAGGACGCAGAGGGTCGCGTCCAGTCGTGGACCATGAAGGTGGGTGTGCCCCAGGGATCAGTGCTTGGTCCCCTGCTCTGGAACCTGGGGTACAGTTGGGTTCTGCGTGGCGCGCTCTTGCCGCGGATGGATGTCGTCTGCTTTGCGGATGACACTCTGGTCGCGGTGAGGGCGCGTGAGTGGGAGGAGGCGGTCCACCTCGCGTCGGTCGGCACCTCATTGGTCGTCCGACGCATCCGCCTTCTGGGGCTGGAAGTGGCCGTCGCAAAGACGAGGGCCATGGCCTTCCACGCCCCGCGACGCAGGACCCCACCGGGGCTCCGTATCCGGGTGGAGGGGGTCCAGGTTCCCGTCGAGGTGCACATCAAGTGCCTCGGCCTGATCCTGGATCCCCGTTGGGATTTCGAGGAGCACTTTAGGCTCCTCGCCCCGCGGCTGTGTTCTGTCGCAGCCGCCCTCGGACGGCTCCTCCCCAATTTGGGGGGGCCGAATTCGGCGTGCCGTCGGCTGTACCATGGGGGGGTGCGGTCGATGGCACTCTACGGAGCCCCGGTGTGGGCGGAGTGCCTATCCCGGCGCACAGTGGCCCTGCTGCGGAAGCCGCAGAGGGTCATCGCGGCACGGACCGTGCGGGCGTACCGCACGGTCAGCCACGGGGCTGCCTGCGTGCTCGCGGGCACGCCGCCGTGGGAGGTCGATGCACGGGTTCTGTCCCAGGTGCATCGACACCGTGTCGCGGCCCGGGAACGGGGGGAACGACCCGCCTTCGAGGAGGTAAGGCGGGTCAGAATAACGGCTCAGGGGGAGGCCCTGAGTCGGTGGAGGGAGGCACTCCGCACACCAGCTGCCGGCCACCGGACGATTGGAGCGATTCGTCCGGTGTTGGAGGGATGGGTTGGGCGCCGGCATGGCAGCCTCACCTACCGCTTGGTGCAGGTACTGACCGGACATGGGTGCTTCGGACACTACCTGCACCGTGTCGCCCGTCGGGAGGAGTCACCGCGGTGTCACCACTGCGACTCTCCTGACGACACGGCCGAGCACACCTTGGTGGAGTGCCCGGCCTGGCGAACCGAGCGCCGCGATCTCGTTGCGGCGCTCGGAGGCGAAAGCCTCTCCCTAGCAACCATGGTGCGAGCCATGGTTGAAAGAGAGAGTGCATGGGAGGCTGCCGCCTCCTTCTGCGAGACCGTCCTCTTGCAGAAGGAGGCAGCGGAGAGGGAGCGGGAAGAGGATGCTCTTGCCGCTCCCCTCCGGCGTAGACGGGCGGGGCGAAGAAGGCGGGGGACGTACCCCCGTCTCCTTTAGCCCCCGAGTGTGACCAGCGTGTGTGGGTAGCTCCCCACGCGCATTGCACCGGTCACCACGTCTGGGGATTATCCGTTCCCGGGTAATCCTCCCTAGGCGCGGAAACCGGCCTAAACTAGGCCGGTAAGCCCTGAGAGTGGCCCGGAGTTAGATCTCCGGGCCGAGCCCGGGTCACTCTCAACGCAGGGCTGGAAGGGAACCGAGTGTCTTTAGTGGGTATTCCCGGCTCCGGCCGGGCGAGTCCCACACACGCCGTTCGCCTAGCCAGCGACGGTACGGTGCGTAAATGCATTTTCACTCGTACAAAAAAAAAAGGTTAAGGTTAAGGTTAGGTTGGAGTTAGGTTAGGTTAGGTTAGGTTAGGTTAGGTTAGGTTAGTTAGGTTAGGTTAGGTTAGGTTAGGTTAGGTTAGGTTAGGGTTGAGACGGGAAAACCTGCCGCTCCAAAGAGGGTCCCTAAGGTCCCCAAAAGACAGGCGGTGCTGGTGTGCCTCAAGCCAGAGGCAGTAGAAAAGGGCACCACCTACGCGGACACTATACGGATGGCGAAGGCGGCCATCAACCTGGCCGAACTCGGGGTGGGGCTGGGCAATATAAGGAGGTCCATGACGGGTGCCTCCCTCATGACCCTCTCGAAGGAGACCTCCGCCTCCCAGGCCAACACCTTGGCCAGTAAAATGGCTGAGGTGCTCAGGGAGGTGGCCGACGTGTCCCGCCCCACCAAGATGGCGGAGATCCGCGTAGGTGGACTTGACGAGTCAATCACGCCTGAGGACGTGAAGGGGGTCCTGGTCGAGGCGGCCAATTGCCCTCCCGACCAAGTTCGGGTGGGCAAAATATTTATAGGAGCGAGGGGCATGGGCTCGGTGCGAGTCTCATGCCCCGTACAGACCGCGAAAGAGCTGGCGGAGCGGGGAAAGGTGGACGTAGGCTGGAGCGCCGCCTCCATCCACCTGCTGGATCAGCGCCCTATGCGCTGCCGCAGGTGCATGGAGAGGGGGCACACTGCGGTGCTCTGCCCGTCAACCAAAGATAGGAGCCGGCTCTGCTTCCGTTGCGGCCAGGAGGGCCACCTGGCCATGGGCTGCAAGGCCCCCGTGAACTGCGCGCTGTGCAAAGACAGGGGCCTACCCAGCGGCCATAAAATGACAGGAGGGTCCTGCAATGCGCCACCGGTTCGGGGCCGCATCCCTGTAAGACCCCCGGCGGCCGCTTCGGCGACCGCCGCCAGAATGGGGACACCGATGGACTCTGCTGATGCCCAGTAGGTCCATCGGTGTCGTCATGGGACAGGGACGCCTCTCGCTGGCAACCATGGTTCGAGCCATGGTTGAGAGCGAGAGTGCATGGGAGGCTGCCGCCTCCAGCGTAGACGGGCGGGGCGAAGAAGGCGGGGGACAAACCCCCGTCTCCTTTTGCCCCGGAGTGTGACCAGCGCGTGTGAGGGTAGCCCCCACGCACGCGCATTGCACTGGTCACCACGTCTGAGGATTGCTTCGGTATCCCCGGGTAATCCTCCCTTGGCGCGGAAACCGGCCTGGCCGGTATGCCCTGAGAGTGCTACGGGGCTATTGCCTTACAGGAAGATCCCGTGGCACTCGCTGCGCTTCGGCGCAGGGCTCGAGGGGAACCGAGTGGTTTTAGTGGGTATTCCCGGCTCCGGCTGGGCGAGTCCCACACACGCTCGTCGCCTAGCTAGCGGCGGGTACGGTGCGTAAATGCATTTCCACTCATAAAGGTTAGGATTAGGTTTAGGGTTAGGTTAGGTTAGGTTAGGTTAGGTTAGGTTTTTTTTTTTATAATTGGTGCCGTCTTACGCTTCTTGCGTGGCAAGAATTCTTTTTTGCCTTATTATTTTTCTTTTCTTTTATTTTACCGCTAACTTTTTTGCGGCTATTGCCTTGTCAATATTTTCTGGGGTTTTTCTTTTCCCGCGTCTTTTTTAATAGTCGTTCTTTTTGTCTTATTACATATATTTCTTAGATGCTATTCTTATTTCTATTACATTGTCTTCTTATCTATGTACAATTACTTAAGAAATTCTTGCAGACGGCACTGCGCTTGGCCGTGCCGCCCTTGTACTGTTCCTTTCTATAGCTTGTTTAGCAACTTTGAGGCAGAACCGCTCCAGACACGGCCTGGAGTGCTTGTCTGCCATTAGGTCAGAGATAGTTGTTTCAGTCAAAATAGTACCAGTACTTACTTCCAGGTCGTATCTGTCGCGGTTGTGCCTCGGACACTCGAACAGCAGGTGCTGGACTGTCTCAGTTGCCTGCGTGTCACACACACAGGCCGGGCTGTCCTTTAACATGAACTTGTGTAGGTACGCGGCGAAGCCGCCGTGACCCGTCAAAATTTGCGCCCAAATAGACGTCCTGTCGAGGCTCTTCAGGACCTTGCGCGCGCGCACCACATCGGGGAAGAACATCCGCGTGACCCCAGCCGTGGCCCCGCCGGTGTACCTCCCATTCCAGACAGCTACTGTGCCCTCTCTCAAACGTCGCTTGACGTATGAGACTGGACACCTGTCATACGCCGGGGCGACCCTGGACTGAGCCGCCGCCTGCCTTGCCAACTCGTCGGCTCGCTCATTGCCGGGGATTCCGACATGAGCTTTCACCCAGAAGAACCGGAGGATTTTACCTCTCCCCTCTTGCTCCCTGATATTCTCACGAATATGGGTAGCAAGGGGATGGTGCGTTTCCGGGTTTCGGATCAAGTCGAGCGAGGACCGGGAGTCGCTGAGCACCGCCGCGCAGTCGAAGCCTCTCGAGACAACCAGGTCCGTAGCCCTGGCTATCGCGAGCAGCTCCGCCTGAAGGACGGTGCACATCGACTCCAACCTCATTCGCTTGGTCCGAATCTCGGACCCATCCCGCCAGTATGAATATGCCGCCCCGACCCCCTCATCCGATTTACTACCGTCTGTGTAAATCAGATGAGCGGGGAGCTGTAGCTGGGCCACAGCTTCGGGGGACATATCCACCAGACACTCATAATCAACATCTGGCTCACTGGCGGGGTGAGGGGCCTCCGTAAAGGCCCTACGCTCCTCCAGTTCGCGGGATTCCAGCTCATCTATCGGACGTCCCCGTTTGCACTCAAACAGCCGGGCGACCTCCAACACTCGAAGATCGAGCGGGAGGAGACCCGACAGCGTGAGTGCTGCATTGAGCGAGACCGTACGATGTGACTTGGCGATCTTCTGTGCAAAGCCCCTCTGGACGGTAGCAAAGGTTCTTTGCACAGAGATCTTCTCGGCGGCCTTCGCCCAGGAGCTCGCGCCGTACAGGATCGTCGGTTCGACGACTGCGGTGTATATCGTCCTGATGATCTCCGGACACAAGCCCCAATCCACCCGAGCCATCGCCGACAGTTTCCTATAGAGGTTAGTTGCCTTGCAACAAGCATATGAGATATGCTTGTTGAAGGTCAACTTACTGTCGACGATGACTCCGAGGATCTTGAGCTCGGTCACCATCGAGATGTCAACGCCACCCATCTGCACGACCGGAGTGTCGCACCTAAGCTTACGCGTAACTACCATCGCCTGAGTTTTTTCGGCGGAGAAGCGAAGCTTATTTACGACACCCCACTCGTGCACACGGGCAAGAGCGGCATTGGCATCCCGCTGGATCCCGAGCGCCGTGTGCCCAGAGAACACCAACACGATATCATCCGCGAACGCCTGCACGTACGCGCCCAGCGTATCCAGGTTGTCCAGCAGAGGGTCCAGCAGCATGTTCCAGAAGAGAGGCCCACCGATGGAGCCCTGGACGCAGCCTTTGGACTGGGGCTTCTGCATCGTCCTCCCCGCGTAGCGCACGACTACGCTCCGGTCCCTGAAGTAATCCTCGACAAGACGTCTCAGATTTACGGGAATACCTTTCTCTATCATTCTGCACTTTATGGCAGGCCACCATGCGTTGTCGAACGCCCCCTCGATGTCCAGAGAGACTATCAGGGCGGTCTCTTTCTTGTGGATGATGCCTCTGACGTGCTGCATCAGGTCGTACAGCGCGTCCTCCGTGCTCCGCTGCGGTACGAAGCCGTACTGCCGCGCATTGGACTTGGGCAAGAAGTGCCAACGGATTCGTCGGCACAGGATCTTCTCCAAAATCTTGCCCATGATGGAAAGTAGTCCAATGGGGCGATACGACTTTGCGCGGGCATAGTCTGGACGCGCCGGCTTCCTGAGCACCACGACAGATGCTACCTTCCACGGTGCCGGGAAGCACGCCAGGTCAAGACACCGGTTCAGGATGGCCAGGAATAGCTGGGGATCCTGGTTAATCACTCGGTAGCATATATCGCTCGTGAAACCATCCGGACCCGGTGCCTTTTTCGGGTTGAAGCTGCGCAGAGTCCGGATCAGCTCCCCCCTGGTGATCGGGGGGTCGTCGGTCTCTCCCGGGAGGCGCGTGCTGACCAGATCCGCACGACGCCTGATGACGGCGTGGACATCATTGTCCGCCGACGCGTCATCGTCGGCGAAGAATGTTCCGGCCAGCAGCGCAACCGATTGATCCGGGCTCTGCACAACTCCACCCTCCACGAGTAGCTGGTCCTCGTGACGACCTGTCGCCCTTCTCAGCACCCGATAGATCCCGTCCCACATAGACTCCCTTTCTTGCATCGAGCAGAACTGCTTCCAGCTCGCAGTTTGGGCGCTGACTGCCCTCCGCTCATACTCCGCCTTGGCACTCAGGTAGTCGTCCACAACATACTGTCTGCGACGCGGCGCGGCACAGCGGATCCTACGCCGCTTTGTGTTCACGTCGCGCCGCAGCCTTTCAAGCTCGTCATTCCACCAAGGAAAGCCGCTCTTTGGTCGGGGCGGCCTGTGTGGGGGGATAGCCCTCCCACACGCTTCGGTCACGGACTCAATAAAGTCCGTGACCACCCCTTCGAGTTCACCCTTGTCGCGGGTGTTAGCGACTCGCTCCGGGGTGAGTCCCCGGGCGGTGACCTCGCTTCGCATTTCCTCGGTGAAACGACTCCAATCAGCCTTCCGGGTGTTGAATCGCCGACTCGTCCACCGGGTGTTGTCCCCAGGAGGCACTCTGAGACCCAGAACCACACGTATCGCTCGATGATCAGAACTTGTCACGGAGTCGTCCACTTTCCACTCAAGGACGCTTCTCAACAGTCCGTGAGTGCAAACGGTAACATCGACATGACTCGTGTACCGCCTGCCCCCACGGACCGTATCGAAGGTGGGGACGACTCCTTCGTTCAATACGTGCAGCTCCATATCATCAAAGAACCCCCTCAGGACCTCCCCCCGAGTGTCTTCCTCGACGCTTCCCCACCACGGACTCCACGCATTCCAATCCCCGCCCACGAGGATCCTGGCGGTGCCGACCCGACCCAGAAAGTCGCGTATCTGCGAAAGGTACGGTTCGATATCCTCCGTGCCCTCAAGGTACACAGAGACAGCCGCCACGGTCCAATCGCCCGCCTTTAAGACGACAGCCACAATATTCTCGGTGATGATTAGGGGGTTCACAAGAACCTCCAGATCATCCCGGAACACCATGACTGCCGCTTTGACGGGTTTGGTCCTAGCAGACTCCCTCTGTATCACCCTAACGCCACGGAAGCTACCGACCCGCCCCTCCGCGCCAACGTAAGGCTCCTGGACCAGGGCGACACCGACACCACCCCCATGAGCGGACATTACCAACTCCTGAGTCGCCAGGCGGCCGCGCTGGAGGTTGGCCTGATACACGATAAAGTGCCTCTCACACTCATTATCCACTGCGGGGCCCTTAGCAATAATTTATGGAGGAGCGCGCGATACCTTCCCATTTCTGCCTTATCGGACAGCCGCCGTCGAAGGCATTGTGTCCCGTCGCTTGTTGTCCGGCCCGGTCGCAGTTCACACAGACTGGGGCCTTCCCGTCCATGCGGGAGGGGCACTTCGCACGGTCGTGCTCCCCCCCACAATGGGCGCAAAGGTCCGCCTTCTGCTTACATGTTCTGCGGCCGTGGCCGTACCCCAAACAGCGGGAACACTGCACCAACGGCGACTGGTCCTCGGCAGTCAGGCCCTGTATGTCGATATAAAGGGTCTCCGCCTCAGTTAGCTTACGCCAAACCTGAGGGGAGACCTGCAAGACTACATGGGCCTGAAGGGGGTTTCGCGCCCTCCTCCTATAAACCTCCTTGACCCGAAAGTGACTATCGTCCATGCCCTGCCACAATTTCCGGTTCTGACACTTGAGAGACTCAATAATGTCAGCCTCGGAGTTGTAACTGAGCAAGTTACGTATAATCACTCGCGGGTCGCGGTTTGCCGCGGGCGCTGTGTCGAGGCCGTCTCGAGCATTGAGTCGGCTTTTGGCCTTCTCCAGCTCCGGCCTGTTCCCACAGCAGATAACTACCTTGCCGTCCCTTACTTTCTTTACTCTGTCGACCTGTATTCCCGTTTTCCGGGCGTCGAGGGCTTCCCTTATTTTCTCCACTACTCTTTCACTCGTGTCTTTCGCTTCCTTTGACGAGACGATTAGAGCGTGGTTCGGTCTGCAGGGGAGAGGGCGATTCTTTGCCTTTGGGACCCTCAACGTCTCGGCGTACGTTGCCGCCGGGACCCTGAGGGTCTCCACGGCCTTCCCGGCCTCCCGTACGGTTTCGCCGTACTTTTTCACCCTCTCCCCGACCTCCCCAACCCTCGCCCCGATCGTCTCCACTTTCGTTCCGGTCTCTTCCATTCTCTTTCTTACCTCTTCAGTCATTTTTCCCGTACATTCCATTTTCTCAGCTACCCCATCTACTTTCTTTCCAGTCCTTTCAATACTCACCCTTACCTCTTCCGTCATTCTTCCCGCACATTCCATCTTCTCAGCCATCCCATCTACTTTCTTTCCAGTCATCTCAATGCTCGCCCTTACTTCCTTCATTTCTTCCATCAAGCCCTCCAATTTCTTGACGTTCCCGCACAGCGCCCTGCCCGGGGGATACTCGTCAAACCGGTCCATCACATCGGTATTGATCATCTTCTTTATGGACTCGGTATTAGTGACGAGTTCCCCCATTTTTGCCCCGATATCTAGATCGCCTAAGCTCCGGGCCAACCTTTCAATAAGTTTGTCTTTAGCTGCGAGTTTCTCTCGCAGCTCTATCTCCTTTTCTGCCCGCAGCCGCTCCAGCTGGAGCTCCATGGAACGAAGCGTCTCGTCCACCTGGAGGACAGCCCCACGCAGTCCTGACAGACTGCTTAGGACGCCCTCCTTGATGGACGTCTTCAAGTTCCCTGATAGCTCCAGCTGGGCCTTTGCGGCCTGGTATAATCTGTTGGCCCGGGCTGTATGGCTTTCGGCAGGGCAGGCGCCGGGCAACGTCTGCGACAGAGTCACTGCGGCTCCGCGCGATCTACTTTCCTTTTCAGCCCTTTGGCCCGCGTGCGTGACACTTCCATTCTTAATGTTTTTGCCGGTCAACTGAGACATCCTCTCAAGGGCGGCACAACTAGCGTCAATAAAATTAATAAAATTAAAATCAGTAGATTAAAACAAAATAAAATTCAATAATTATTAAAATACAATTATAGTTAAAATTAATAAAATGAGTTGAACTTAAAAATACGTTAAAATCGTCCCAATAGGGGACTGTCAAATTATAATTAAAACGGGATTTTACCACCAATAGGGGTGGCGGTCAATAGACTCTTTGGTATAAAATTTAAATTAAATTAAAATTCCCAATAGGGGATAGTCACGATTCACGGATAAAATAATAAAATAGTCAATAAATAAAATAAAATTACAATTAATAATAATAAATACAATTAAAATTTTCCCAATAGGGGATGGTCACAGCACACGATAAAACACAGTTAAAACCAATATATACAGCTAAATTGTCCCAATGAGGGGACAATCAATAATTAAAATGAATACAATAAAAGTAAAAACAATTTTTAAAAATCACGCCACCAAAAGGGGTGGCGGTCAAAAGGACTCGGTTAACTATTAAACTTAAAACTAAAACTAAAAGCTAAACTTCACGCCCCCAATAGAGGGACGATCGGTGTCACAAAAACTAACCTAACCTAGATTAAGATTTAATTATTAAAATATTAAAATATTGACGTCCCAATAGGGGGACAGTCAACACGACACAACACAATACACCTAATCTAACCCAGAGGTACAACCACTATATCCCACTATTTGGCGCACACTGCTTGAGTGAAGTGAAGTGAGGTGAGTGTTTCTCGGGGAGCAGAAGGTTGGGCTCCTCCTCCCGATTCCGAAGAGCCCAAACTCGACCGGTCTACGACCACTGGTCCCCGAGATGTGTAGTGGGGAAGAAAAGTTTGCCTGAGGGGCGCGGGGGGGGGGGATTACTCGAGGCCAGAAGGTCGGGCTCCTCTTCCCGGTTCCAACGAACCCAAACACGGGTAGCCTACGACCTCCGGTTCTCGAGATAATCAGGAATTTCGGTTTGTGGGGACAAAGGTCTTTGGGGTCAAAGTGGGGGTTTAGGGGTCTTATATGAATCTATGTACCGGCTGGGAGGGGGGTAGTAGGGGGGGGGAAAATTTCGTCAAAATTTTGAAATTCCCAGCCGTTTCCGAGATATAGGGAATTTAAGTGGGAAAGGGTCGGGGATGGGTCACGTGGGCAGCTGAAGGGGAAAATGGGTCGGGACAGGGGATGGAATGTCGGAGGGCAAGAGGGGAATGGACTGCTGTGGTTTATTGTAAACCTAGTTTACAATAAACTGTGAAATGTAGTAATAAATGTAAATAAATGTAAATAAATGTAAATAAATGTAAATAAATGTAAATAAATGTAAATAGTGTTAAATGTGAATTGTGGAGTGTAAGTGTGAAGTGTAAATGTGATGTGTAATGTAAGTGATGTGCACGTCACCCGAAACAATCCGACCCTTACCTTGCTAGGCAATTAAAGGTCTTAAGGCCTTAGTACTAAGGTCGAGAATGCTTTGGGTTTGTCGGCGCTGGTGCTGCTCGGTACAGCCGATGCTGTGTGGGGGAAAACCGCGTAATTTAAAGAGATCGCGAATTCACCCCGAGGTTTTTTCTCCGACGTCGCAGGAGGGTGGGACAAATTCCATTTGATAGGGAGACTCCCAAAAATGATCGCCCTTTTTGTCCCGATCCTTTTTGGACCCCCGTTTCTGGGATATTAATGTTAATAAATCGACGCCCAGAGCACGGGAATCGGGGTGAATTCGCAACTCAGTAATGGTTGTACCTCAACAATCTGCCAGCCTTTTTTAACAAAATTTTTGCTGGGGGTGGCTGGGGTACCTATCTACGCGACACAATTTAAAATAACAAAAAATATCAATAAATAGGCGAGCAAATAAAATTTTAAAAACTGGCAAAACAAAGTTGTATTTGCAGTCGGGGAAAAATCTTCGTTACAGTCTCTAATTTTTTCCCACCGTACTGCTTGTCCAAAAATTTTTCTTTTTGCACCACCGGTCTTTTGACTTATGTACCCTGCTTATATAAATTTTTCAGACAGGGTTGTCGCTGAAGATTTTTTATAAATTTCAATCGAAAGTAGGTCTGGCACTTTCCGGGCCGCACTGCGGTTTGTAAAATTTTTTATTTAATGCTGTACTCACAGTTTTTGTCCGATTTTTAAAATTTTTTTAAAATTTTTACACTGACCGGATCCTGAGAGCGGTCCGCTCCTCCCTGATATAGCCGGGGTAGCTTTGGCCCCAAAAAAGGGGGGGCACGTGTACCCCGTGACCAGGAAAATCGCTGTATTTTCGCGCGCAGGCGCGCGAAAATTCTGCGGTTTTTTGCACCTTGTAGGGCTCCCCACGGCGGTCCAGATGGCACCAAAAAACACTAGGGTCACCGCTTTAGTTCTCTTGGAAACACCACTTTTATGTAAATTTTTGGGTTTTTTGCCCAGATTTCCACGAAAATTTAGTTTTTCACTGCGCGATTTCCACCACTGCACTCGTCTCACTGAGGCGCGTATTTTAATATGCGACACGCCTATATTCGCAAAACTTTTACCACATTTGGCAATTTTTATTGGGTTAATCTGACGGAGCGCGGGTTAAACGTGGCGTTCGGGGCGGCAGCTCAAGCCAGACTGGTTAGGTTAGGTTAGGTTAGGTTGGACGCGGTGGCTCGCCTCAAGAGGTGGACTGAGGCGGCCACAGCAAGGGGTGAGGGTGTCGTCGCGGTGTCGTTAGACATCGCGAACGCGTTCAACACCCTCCCCCACGAATGCATAGAGGCGGCACTGAAGTTCCACGAAGTGCCCCTCTACCTCTGCGCCCTCGTGTCGGACTACCTCTGCGAGAGGAAAATCCTATACGAGGACGCAGAGGGTCGCGTCCAGTCGTGGACCATGAAGGTAGGTGTACCCCAGGGATCAGTGCTTGGTCCCCTGCTCTGGAACCTGGGGTACAATTGGGTTCTGCGTGGCGCGCTCTTGCCGCGGATGGATGTCGTCTGCTTTGCGGATGACACTCTGGTCGCGGTGAGGGCGCGTGAGTGGGAGGAGGCGGTCCACCTCGCGTCGGTCGGCACCTCATTGGTCGTCCGACGCATCCGCCTCCTGGGGCTGGAAGTGGCCGTCGCGAAGACGAGGGCCATGGCCTTCCACGCCCCGCGACGCAGGACCCCACCGGGGCTCCGTATCCGGGTGGAGGGGGTCCAGGTTCCCGTCGAGGTGCACATCAAGTACCTCGGCCTGATCCTGGATCCCCGTTGGGATTTCGAGGAGCACTTTAGGCTCCTCGCCCCGCGGCTGTGTTCTGTCGCAGCCGCCCTCGGACGGCTCCTCCCCAATTTGGGGGGGCCGAATTCGGCGTGCCGTCGGCTGTACCATGGGGTGGTGCGGTCGATGGCACTCTACGGAGCCCCGGTGTGGGCGGAGTGCCTATCCCGGCGCACAGTGGCCCTGCTGCGGAAGCCGCAGAGGGTCATCGCGACACGGACCGTGCGGGCGTACCGCACGGTCAGCCACGGGGCTGCCTGCGTGCTCGCGGGCACGCCGCCGTGGGAGGTCGATGCACGGGTTCTGTCCCAGGTGCATCGACACCGTGTCGCGGCCCGGGAACGGGGGGAACGACCCGCCTTCGAGGAGGTAAGGCGGGTCAGAATAGCGGCTCGGGGGGAGGCCCTGAGTCGGTGGAGGGAGGCACTCCGCACACCAGCTGCCGGCCACCGGACGATTGGAGCGATTCGTCCGGTGTTGGAGGGATGGGTTGGGCGCCGGCATGGCAGCCTCACCTACCGCTTGGTGCAGGTACTGACCGGACATGGGTGCTTCGGTCACTACCTGCACCGTGTCGCCCGTCGGGAGGAGTCGCCGCGGTGTCACCACTGCGACTCTCCCGACGACACGGCCGAGCACACCTTGGTGGAGTGCCCGGCCTGGCGAAACGAGCGCCGCGATCTCGTTGCGGCGCTCGGAGGCGGACGCCTCTCCCTGGCAACCATGGTGCGAGCCATGGTTGAAAGTGAGAGTGCATGGGAGGCTGCCGCCTCCTTCTGCGAGACCGTCCTCTTGCAGAAGGAGGCGGCGGAGAGGGAGCGGGAAGAGGATGCTCTTGCCGCTCCCCTCCGGCGTAGACGGGCGGGGCGAAGAAGGCGGGGGACGTACCCCCGTCTCCTTTAGCCCCCGAGTGTGACCAGCGTGTGGGGGTAGCTCCCCACGCGCATTGCACCGGTCACCACGTCTGGGGATTATCCGTTCCCGGGTAATCCTCCCTAGGCGCGGAAACCGGCCTAAATTAGGCCGGTAAGCCCTGAGAGTGGCCCGGAGTTAGATCTCCGGGCCGAGCCCGGGTCACTCTCAACGCAGGGCTGGAAGGGAACCGAGTGTCTTTAGTGGGTATTCCCGGCTCCGGCCGGCGAGTCCCACACGCCGGTTCGCTCCAAAAAAAAAAGGCTAGGTTAGGTTAGGTTAGGTTGAAGCCAGTTTGGTTAGGTTAGGGGGTTAGGTTAGGTTAGGTTAGGTTCGGTTAAGCTTAGGTTAAGCTAGGTTAGGTTAGTTAGGTTAGGTTAGGTTGGGTTAGGTTAGGTTGGGTTAGGTTAGGTTAGGTTAGGTTAGGTTAGGTTAGGTTAGGTTAGGTTAGGTTAGGTTAGGTTAGGTTAGGTTAGGTTAGGTTAGGTTAGGTTAGGTTAGGTTAGGTTAGGTTAGGTTAGGTTAGGTTAGGTTAGGTTAGGTTAGGTTTTTTTTTTTATATTGTGCCGTTCTTTCCCTTCTTGCATGGCAAGAATTCTTTTTTGCCTTTCATATTTTTTTTATCATTTCTTTTACCGCTATAATTTTTTGCGGCTTTTTGCCTTGTCTTTTTTCTGGGTTAATTTTTTCCCACGTCTTTTATTATTCTTTTGTCATTTCCTTTATCTTTTATGTCATTTACATAATCTTATGCTAGGCTTAATTTAATTATACTATCTTACTTCTATATACATTTTCTTACTTAAGCAATTCTTGCCGACGGCACAGCGCTTGGCTGTGCCGCCCTTGTCCTATTCCTCTCAATGGCTTGTTTTGCAACTTTGAGGCAGAACCGCTCCAGACACGGCCTGGAGTTTTTGTCCGCCATTAGGTCGGCAATAGATGTTTCATTAAATATTCTACCAGTACTTACTTCCAGGTCGTATCTGTCGCGGTTATGCCTCGGACACTCAAATAGGAGGTGCTGGATGGTCTCAGTTGCCTGCGTGTCACACACACAGGCCGGGCTGTCCTTCAATTTGAACCTGTGAAGGTACGCGGCGAAGCCGCCGTGACCCGTCAATATCTGCGCCCAAATAGACGTCCTGTCGAGGCTCTTCAGGACCTTGCGCGCGCGCACCACATCGGGGAGGAACATTCGCGTGACCTCAGCCGTGGCCCCGCCGGTGTACCTCTCGTTCCAGAGCGCTACTGTGCCCTCTCTCAAACGTCGCTTGACGTAAGAGACTGGACACCTGTCATACGCCGGGGCGACCCTGGACTGAGCCGCCGCTTGCCTTGCCAACTCGTCGGCGCGCTCATTGCCGGGGATTCCGACATGAGCTTTCACCCAAAAGAACCGGAGGATTTTACCTCTCCCCTCTTGCTCCCTTATATTCTCACGAATATGGGTAGCAAGGGGATGGTGCGTTTCCGGGTTTCGGATCAAGTCGAGCGAGGACCGAGAGTCGCTGAGCACCGCCGCGCAGTCGAAGCCTCTCGCAACAACCAGGTCCGTAGCCCTGGCTATCGCGAGCAGCTCCGCCTGAAAGACGGTGCACATCGACTCCAACCTCATTCGCTTGGTCCGAATCTCGGACCCATCCCGCCAGTATGAATATGCCCCCGACCCCTTCATCCGATTTACTACCGTCAGTGTAAATCAGATGAGCGGGGAGCTGTAGCTGAGCCACAGTTTCGGGGAGCATATCCACCAGACACTCATAATCAACATCTGGCTCACTGGCGGGGTGAGGGGCCTCCGTAAAGGCCCTACGCTCCTCCAGTTCGCGGGATTCCAGCTCATCTATCGGACGTCCCCGTTTGCACTCATACAGCCGGGCAACCTCCAACACTCGAAGATCGAGCGGGAGGAGACCCGACAGCGTGAGCGCTGCATTGAGCGAGACCGTACGATGTGACTTGGCGATCTTCTGTGCAAAGCCCCTCTGGACGGTAGCAAAGGTTCTTTGCACAGAGATCTTCTCGGCGGCCTTCGCCCAGGAGCTCGCGCCGTACAGGATTGTGGGTTCTACCACCGCGGTGTATATTGTCCTGATGATCTCCGGACACAAGCCCCAATCCACCCGAGCCATCGCCGACAGCTTCCTGTACAGGTTTGTTGCCTTACAACAAGCATATGAAATATGCCTGTTGAAGGTCAACTTGCTGTCGACGATGACTCCGAGGATCTTGAGCTCGGTCACCATCGAGATGTCAACGCCACCCATCTGCACGACCGGAGTGTCGTATCTAAGCTTGCGCGTAACAACCATCGCCTGGGTTTTTTCGGCGGAAAAGCGAAGCTTATTTACGACACCCCACTCGCGCACACAGGCTAAAGCGGCATTGGCATCCCGCTGGATCCCGCGCGCCGTGTGCCCAGAGAACACCAACACAATATCATCCGCAAATGCCTGCACGTACGCGCCCAGCGTATCCAGGTTGTCCAGCAGAGGGTCCAGCAGCATGTTCCAGAAGAGAGGCCCACCGATGGAGCCCTGGACGCAGCCCTTGGACTGAGGCTTCCGCATCGTCCTCCCCGCGTAGCGCACGACTACGCTCCGGTCCCTGAAGTAATCCTCGACAAGACGTCTCAGATTAACGGGAATACCTTTCTCTACCATTCTGCACTTTATAGCAGGCCACCATGCGTTGTCAAACGCCCCCTCGATGTCCAGAGAGACTATCAGGGCGGTCTCCTTCTTGTGGACGATGCCTCTGACGCGCTGCACCAGGTCGTACAGCGCGTCCTCCGTGCTCCGCTGCGGTACGAAGCCGTACTGCCGCGCATTGGACTTGGGCAAGAAGTGCCAACGGATTCGTCGGCACAGGATCTTCTCCAAAATCTTGCCCATGATGGAAAGTAGTCCAATGGGGCGATACGACTTTGCGCGGGCATAGTCTGGACGCGCCGGCTTCCTGAGCACCACGACAGATGCTACCTTCCACGGCGCCGGGAAGCACGCCAGGTCAAGACACCGGTTCAGGATGGCCAGGAATAGGTCGAGTTCCTGGTAAATCGCCCTGCAGCATATATCACTGGTGAATCCATCCGGACCCGGTGCCTTTTTCGGGTTGAAGCTGCGCAGAGTCCGGATCAACTCCCCCCTGGTGATCGGGGGGTCGTCGGTCTCTCCCGGGAGGCGCGTGCTGACCAGATCCGCACGACGTCTGATGACGGCGTGGACATCATTGTCCGCCGACGCGTCATCGTCGGCGAAGAATGTTCCGGCCAGCAGCGCAACCGATTGATCCGGGCTCTGCACAACTCGGTTAGGTTAGGTTAGGTTAGGTTAGGTTAGGTTAGGTTAGGTTAGGTTAGGTTAGGTTAGGTTAGGTTAGGTTAGGTTAGGTTAGGTTAGGTTAGGTTGGGGTGCTAGTCGAAGAGCCTCCACGTGGCGCACCCTGGGCAACGCCAGTCCCAACTGCCCACCGAGTTCTGGTGGACTCTTGGGTCTGGCGGCTAATACTTCACACGGGGAAGGGCCAGGTTTCAATCACCGATCATCTTCGATGGTCGTTGATGGGAACCTGGCCTATAGGGGTTTACATGCATCCTCTTCCACTCTGTTAAGCAGAGTGCCGAAAGGGGATGCATGATGGGGTATACCGTAATCCCTTCGGGGACCGGGGACTGTCGGGGTATTTGCCCGGGTCGCGTGGAAGGAAAACCACTATAAAAACCCTCGCACACCGGAATCCCTTAGGGGACCGGGGACCGTCGGGGTATTTGCCCGGGTCGCGTGGAAGGAAAACCACTTTAAAAAACCCTTGCCTTAATGCTACCTTCTTCTGCGCTCTGCAGCTGCAGAGTGCACGAATAGGGAGCGAGGAGGTGTAGACCGCGGGCCCTTTTACAGTCCGTGGTCTGATGGTCACATCGCGTGACCGAGATGGGGAAGATCGTAGGTCGCTTTACAACCTGCGGTCTAGGGCAGCCGTGGCGTTGGTCGCTGTCGGCCACGGCGCCAGGTGATGGGTAGCTTTAAATTTAGGATTAGGTTTTTATATAAAAAATTAAAATGCAAAAAAAAATTATAAAAGCGAAAACCAAAAGAGAAAATATAAAAAATCTTAAAAAACCCAAATACAAAATTTAAAAAAATACAAAAAAAATACAAAAAAAAAAAAAAAAATTATTAATTTTAAGTTAGTTTTAGATACCGAACAGCGGGCGGTATAACCTGCACAGGAGGCATTCGCTGGCCTCGGGAGGTTTAATAGCCTCCCAAAAAGAGCGGCCGCATCGCCTTGGGGAAGCGATGTGAGTAATACCCAAATATCGTAATGGAAATGTCGCATATTGAGAGAGTTTTGTCATGCGATCCGGCTGACGCCCGGCGTCCGCAGCTATCCGGGGCTGCGGATGTTAAATCTACGACCGAAGAGCGCGCAGGGGTAGGCGACCAGGCCCCTGCTGCTGCTGATGCTACTGGCAGCGACTGTGAGTGTTTGATAGTGGACGTCGGAGTAGGGCCGCGTGGAACGCCGTTTTGGCTACCATGCGACCCTGTTCCGACGAGAGGCGCGTTGGCGAGGAGAGTGCTGGAGCGTGATGCCACCGCCGCCGCCGGACGATCGTCGGCGGTGGCGGTGTTGTCAAGCGACGGAGCACGCGACACGCCGTCTGCCCAAAGTGGAAGACGGAGGCGCTGGGCAGACAGCGACACAGAACGCGAGGGTGCTGGGTCCGGAAGATCGGATAAACCGGCACCCAAGATTGTGCGGACTGGTCCTGGCAGGGGAGGGTCCCAACACTCGGTGGGGCTCTCCCAGGCTAGGAGGTTTTTAAAAGAAATCCCCCTGGATTCGGAGTCCTCGCTGTCTGACTCCGAACTGGAATCCCGCCCAGCGGGACTTACTGATGGTTGTGGTCCCCCTATGCCTGCGCCCCTTGATCTTCAGTCGAAGGCTGAGGAGGGGGCGGCGGTCATTGAGGGGGTCCTCAAAAAATCAAAAAATCTGAAGGGCACCTCCATCCGGGAGATCCGGGACGCAACATGCAAAATGCTCGATGCGGTCCGGTCTCTGGCCTCCCGGAAGGAGGACGAGGAAATGCGTCGGCTTCGGGCCGACAACAAACGCCTGCAGGAGCAGCTGACGGCCTTAGGACAAGAGGTGGCCGCTCTGCGCCGGACTTTTGCCGAAAGGAGAAGTCCGCGCTCTAAGAAGAAGCGGCCCCAGGAGTCGGTCCCGGAGCCGATCCCGCACTCCGTTCCTACGGGCTCGACGCGGGAAGATTATGCCAAGGATATGGAGGTCCTCCAGCGCGATCTAATGAACCACGTTAGTGGGATGATCACCGCGCGGCTGGAGGGCCTCGACAAGGACGGCCGCCTGTTGCCGGCGCGATCCCATCGTCCCCCGCTGGCGGCTGACAAACGGTCGGGCCAGCCCCCGGTGAGGGAGAGACGGAGTGGGGAAGAGACCGTGCCGGCAACACTCATGCCGCCGGCTAACCTGCCCAAGAAGGGCAGGCAAGTTAAGCCAAAGACACCGAGCGGGCGCGTTGGGGCAGAGGCCAGACCTGCCCCTGAGTCAGCACGCGCGAAGGAGCAGGTCGCCGGAGGCTCAAAAGACGTTCAGCCTCTGGTGCTGGAGGGGGAATCGTGGGCCACGGTGGCCAAGAAGGGGAAGGGGAAGAAGAAGGCCACCGATGCTCCGGCCCCTGCTCCTGCTCCAGGCCAGAGGCCCAAAGAGACGGGAAAACCTGCCGCTCGTAAGAGGGTCCCTAAGGTCCCCAAAAGACAAGCGGTGCTGGTGTGCCTCAAGCCAGAGGCAGTAATCGCGGGTACCACCTACGCGGACACTATACGGATGGCGAAGGCGGCCATTAATCTGGCCGAACTCGGGGTGGGGCTGGGCAATATAAGGAGGTCCATGACGGGTGCCTCTCTCATGACCCTCTCGAAGGAGACCTCCGCCTCCCAGGCCAACGCCTTGGCCAGTAAAATGGCTGAGGTGCTCAGGGAGGTGGCCGAGGTGTCCCGCCCCACCAAGATGGCGGAGATCCGCGTAGGTGGACTTGACGAGTCAATCACGCCTGAGGACGTGAAGGGGGTCCTGGCCGAGGCGGCCAATTGCCCTCCCGACCAAGTTCGGGTGGGCAAAATATTTATAGGAGCGAGGGGCATGGGCTCGGTGCGAGTCTCATGCCCCGTACACGCCGCGAAAGAGCTGGCGGAGCGGGGAAAGGTGGACGTAGGCTGGAGCGCCGCCTCCATCCACCTGCTGGATCAGCGCCCTATGCGCTGCCGCAGGTGCATGGAGAGGGGGCACACTGCGGTGCTCTGCCCGTCCACTAAAGATAGGAGCCGGCTCTGCTTCCGTTGCGGCCAGGAGGGCCACCTGGCCATGGGCTGCCAGGCCCCCGTGAACTGCGCGCTGTGCAAAGACAGGGGCCTACCCAGCGGCCATAAAATGACAGGAGGGTCCTGCAATGCGCCACCGGTTCGGGGCCGCATCCCTGTAAGACCCCCGGCGGCCACCTCGGCGACCGCCGCCAGTATGGGAACACCGATGGACGCCGCTGATGCCCGGTAGGTCCATCGGTGTCGTCATGGGACAGGGACGCCTCTCGCTGGCAACCATGGTTCAAGCCATGGTTGAGAGCGAGAGTGCATGGGAGGCTGCCGCCTCCAGCGTAGACGGGCGGGGTGAAGAAGGCGGGGGACAAACCCCGTCTCCTTTTGCCCCGGAGTGTGACCAGCGCGTGCGAGGGTAGCCCCCTGCACGCGCATTGCACTGGTCACCACGTCTGAGGATTGCTTCGGTATCCCCGGGTAATCCTTCCTTGGCGCGGAAACCGGCCTGGCCGGTATGCCCTGAGAGTGCTACGGGGCTATTGCCTTACAGGAAGATCCCGTGGCACTCGCTGCGCTTCGGCGCAGGGCTCGAGGGGAACCGAGTGGTTTTAGTGGGTATTCCCGGCTCCGGCTGGGCGAGTCCCACACACGCTCGTCGCCTAGCTAGCGGCGGGTACGGTGCGTAAATGCATTTCCACTCGCAAAAAAAAAAAAAAAAAAAAAAAAAAAAAAAAAAAAAAAAAAAAAAAAAAAAAAGGTTAGGTTAGGTTGGGGTGCTAGTCGAAGAGCCTCCACGTGGCGCACCCTGGGCAACGCCGGCCCCAACTGCCCACCGAGTTCTGGTGGACTCTTGGGTCTGGCGGCAAATACTTCACACGGGGAAGGGCCAGGTTTCAATCACCGATCATCTTTGATGGTCGTTGATGGGAACCTGGCCTATAGGGGTTTACATGCATCCTCTTCCACTCTGTTAAGCAGAGTGCCGAAAGGGGATGCATGACGGGGTATACCGTAATCCCTTCGGGGACCGGGGACTGTCGGGGTATTTGCCCGGGTCGCGTGGAAGGAAATCCACTATAAAAACCCTCGCACACCGGAATCCCTTAGGGGACCGGGGACCGTCGGGGTATTTGCCCGGGTCGCGTGGAAGGAAAACCACTTTAAAAAACCCTTGCCTTAATGCTACCCTCTTCTGCGCTCTGCAGCTGCAGAGTGCATGAATAGGGAGCAAGGAGGTGTAGACCGCGGGCCCTTTTACAGTCCGTGGTCTGATGGTCACATCACGTGACCGAGATGGGGAAGACCGTGGGTCGCTCTACAACCTGCGGTCTAGGGCAGCCGTGGCGTTGGTCGCTTTCGGCCACGGTGCCGGGTGATGGGTAGCTTTAAGTTTAGGATTAAGTTTTTATAAAAAATATTAAAATACATAAAAAAATAAAAAAGCGAAAACCCAAGAAAAAACTAATAAAATTTGAAAAAATCCAAAAATATATTATTAGTTTTAAGTTAGTTTTTAGACACCGAGCAGCGGGCGGTATAACCTGCACAGGAGGCATTCGCTGGCCTCGGGAGGTTTAATAGCCTCCCAAAAAGAGCGGCCGCATCGCCTTGGGGAAGCGATGTGAGTATTACCCATTCGTAAAATGGAAATGTCAGTAAACGATAATGCTTTGTCTTGCGATCCGGCTGACGCCCGGCGTCCGCAGCTATCCGGGGCTGCGGATGTTAAATCTACGACCGAAGGGCGCGCAGGGGTAGGCGACCAGGCCCCTGCTGCTGCTGATGATACTGGCAGCGACTGTGAGTGTCTGATAGTGGACGTCGGAGTAGGGCCGCGTGGAACGCCGTTTTGGCTACCATGCGACCCTGTTCCGACGAGAGGCGAATTGGCAAGGAGAGTGCTGGTGCGTGAGGCCACCGCCGCCGCCGGACGATCGTCGGCGGTGGCGGTGTTGTCAAGCGACGGAGCACGCGACACGCCGTCTGCCCAAAGTGGGAGACGGAAGCGCTGGGCAGACAGCGACACAGAGCGTGAGGGTGCTGGGTCCGGAAGATCGGATAAACCGGCACCCAAGATTGTGCGGACTGGTCCTGGCAGGGGAGGGTCCCAACATTCGGTGGGGCTCTCCCAGGCCAGGAGGTTTTTAAAAGAAATGCCCCTGGATTCGGACTCCTCGCTGTCTGACTCCGAACTGGAATCCCGCCCAGCGGGACGTGCCGATGGTTGTGGTCCCCCTATGCCTGCGCCCCTTGATCTTCAGTCGAAGGCTGAGGAGGGGGCGGCGGTCATTGAGGGGGTCCTCAAAAAATCAAAAAATCTGACGGGCACCTCCATCCGGGAGATCCGGGACGCAACATGCAAAATGCTCGATGCGGTCCGGTCTCTGGCCTCCCGGAAGGAGGACGAGGAAATGCGTCGGCTTCGGGCCGACAACAAACGCCTGCAGGAGCAGCTGACGGCCTTAGGACAAGAGGTGGCCGCTCTGCGTCGGACTTTTTCCGAAAGGAGAAGTCCGCGCCCCAAGAAGAAGCGGCCCCAGGAGTCGGTCCCGGAGCCGATCCCGCACCCCGTTCCTACGGGCTCGACGCGGGAAGATTATGCCAGGGATATGGAGGTCCTCCAGCGCGATCTAATGAACCACGTTAGTTGGATGATCACCGCGCGGCTGGAGGGCCTCGACAAGGACGGCCGCCTGTTGCCAGCGCGATCCCATCGTCCCCCGCTGGCGGCTGACAAACGGTCGGGCCAGCCCCCGGTGAGGGAGGGACGGAGTGGGGAAGAGACCGTGCCGGCAACACTCATGCCGCCGGCTAACCTGCCCAAGAAGGGCAGGCAAGTTAAGCCAAAGACACCGAGCGGGCGCGTTGGGGCAGAGGCCAGACCTGCCCCTGAGTCAGCACGCGCGAAGGAGCAGGTCGCCGGTGGCTCAAAAGACGTTCAGCCTCTGGTGCTGGAGGGGGAATCGTGGGCCACGGTGGCCAAGAAGGGGAAGGGGAAGAAGAAGGCCACCGATGTTCCGGCCCCTGCTCCTGCTCCAGGCCAGAGGCCCAAAGAGACGGGAAAACCTGCCGCCCGTAAGAGGGTCCCTAAGGTCCCCAAAAGACAGGCGGTGCTGGTGTGCCTCAAGCCAGAGGCAGTAATCGCGGGCACCACCTACGCGGATACCATACGGATGGCGAAGGCGGCCATCAATCTGGCCGAACTCGGGGTGGGGCTGGGCAATATAAGGAGGTCCATGACGGGCGCCTCCCTCATGACGCTCTCGAAGGAGACCTCCGCCTCCCAGGCCGACACCTTGGCCAGAAAAATGGCTGAGGTGCTCAGGGAGGTGGCCGACGTGTCCCGCCCCACCAAGATGGCGGAGATCCGCGTAGGTGGACTTGACGAGTCAATCACGCCTGAGGACGTGAAGGGGGTCCTGGCCGAGGTGGCCAATTGCCCTCCCGACCAAGTTCGGGTGGGTAAAATATTTATAGGAGCGAGGGGCATGGGCTCGGTGCGAGTCTCATGCCCCGTACACGCCGCGAAAGAGCTGGCGGAGCGGGGAAAGGTGGACGTAGGCTGGAGTGCCGCCTCCATCCACCTGCTGGATCAGCGCCCTATGCGCTGCCGCAGGTGCATGGAGAGGGGGCACACTGCGGTGCTCTGCCCGTCCACTAAAGATAGGAGCCGGCTCTGCTTCCGTTGCGGCCAGGAGGGCCACCTGGCCATGGGCTGCATGGCCCCCGTGAACTGCGCGCTGTGCAAAGACAGGGGCCTACCCAGCGGCCATAAAATGACAGGAGGGTCCTGCAATGCGCCACCGGTTCGGGGCCGCATCCCTGTAAGAACCCCGGCGGCCGCCTCGGCGACCGCCGCCAGTATGGGGACACCGATGGACGCTGCTGATGCCCAGTAGGTCCATCGGTGTCGTCATGGGACAGGGACGCCTCTCGCTGGCA
The DNA here is from genome assembly GCA_017933935.1 of Sesamia nonagrioides. NCBI lineage: Eukaryota > Metazoa > Arthropoda > Insecta > Lepidoptera > Noctuidae > Sesamia > Sesamia nonagrioides. Next base: position 425,531 of record JADWQK010001369.1, read on the forward strand.
ACCATGGTTCGAGCCATGGTTGAAAGCGAGAGTGCATGGGAGGCTACCGCCTCCAGCGTAGACGGGCGAGGTGAAGAAGGCGGGGGACAAACCCCCGTCTCCTTTTGCCCCGGAGTGTGACCAGCGCGTGCGAGGGTAGCCCCCTGCACGCGCATTGCACTGGTCACCACGTCTGAGGATTGCTTCGGTATCCCCGGGTAATCCTTCCTTGGCGCGGAAACCGGCCTGGCCGGTATGCCCTGAGAGTGCTACGGGGCTATTGCCTCACAGGAAGATCCCGTGGCACTCACTGCGCTTCGGCGCAGGGCTCGAGGGGAACCGAGTGGTTTTAGTGGGTATTCCCGGCTCCGGCTGGGCGAGTCCCACACACGCTCGTCGCCTAGCTAGCGGCGGGTACGGTGCGTAAATGCATTTCCACTCGCTAAAAAAAAAAAAAAGGTTAGGTTAGGTTAGGTTAGGTTAGGTTAGGTTAGGTTAGGTTAGGTTAGGTTAGGTTAGGTTAGGTTAGGTTAGGTTAGGTTAGGTTAGGTTAGGTTAGGTTGAAGTTAAGTTAGCGGCTGCACTTAACAATGGTGCTATCATAAGCGAGCGATTGTGGGTTCGATCCTTAATAAAGGCAAATCTTTTTGGGGTGCTAGTCGAAGAGCCTCCACGTGGCGCACCCTGGGCAACGCCGGCCCCAACTGCCCACCGAGTTCTGGTGGACTCTTGGGTCCGGCGGCTAATACTTCACACGGGGAAGAGCCAGGTTTCAATCACCGATCATCTTTGATGGTCGTTGATGGGAACCTGGCTATTAGGGGTTCGCATGCATCCCCTTCCACTCTGTTAAGCAGAGTCGAAGTGGATGCATGCTGGGGTATACCGTAATCCCTTCGGGGACCGGGGCTGTCGGGGCGTTTGTCCGGGCCACGAGGGGACACCTCTATAAAACGGCCGAACCACGGGCGGCATATCCCGTCTCTAGGTTATTGCAGACCTGATGGACTAGTAATCCGTCGAACATTGCAATCTAATCCTAAGTTTTGGGGGCTCGGCGAGAGGATGAATGGCTGGAGGAAGTCCAGTCGTTAGAGCTCCCCACTGTAGATACCTGCCGCCCTCTACAGTATGTAGGCTTACCTGGAGTACGACGCTCTGCTCTTGTGTTGACTTTTAATACGCTAATTCTCGTGGGTACAAATATGGAAGATTTAAACAAAAAAACAACAACAACAAAACGGACTGATAAAAACAAAAAAGACGACCTTAGGCGATCTACTTCGGACTTGGATAGCACAATGGAAGGGAACGAAACGGTTAGGAGGATGGCGGAGATTGATGCCACCGGTGCCACTGGACGAATGTCGGTGGTATCGCTGACATCGAGCGAGGGGGGACGAGACACGCCGTCTGCCCATGGTGGTTCCGAGGGGGGAAGTAAGAAGGCCTCACGGAGGCACTGGTCAGGCAGCGCGTCAGAAGGTGAGGGAGCTGGATCCGGAAGCCCGGACAGACCAGCCCCCAAGATCCTAAGGAAGGGTGCTGGCAGAGGCGGGTCCCACCATTCGGTGGGGCTCTCCCAGGCCAGGAGATTTTTAAAGGATGGGCCATCGGACACGGAGTCCACTCTGACAGATTCCGAGGGTGAAGCCCATTCCGCGGGACGAGAAGGAAGGAGCAGCCCCCCAATGGCTGCACCCAGCGACCTTCGGACGAAGGCTGAGGAAGGGGCGGCAGTCATTGAGGGGGTTCTTAGAAAATCTAAGAACCTGAAGGGAACGTGCATCCGGGAGATCAGGGATGCAACGAGCAAAATGCTCGAAGCCGTTAGGACCCTGACCTCCCGGAAAGAAGACGAGGAAGTTAGGAAGCTGAGGGCCGACAACAAGCGCCTGCAGGGACAGCTGTCGGCCCTACAGAAGGAGGTGGCCGGTCTGCGCAGGGCCTTCTCGGAAAGAGAGGGCCCTCGTTCGCCAAAGAAGCGGCCCCAGGAGCCAGTCCCGGCGTCGGCCCCGCGGCTCCCCCCCTCCGGGGGCACTGAGATAACCCGGGACGATTTTGCCCGGGGCATGGAGACCCTCCAGCGCACGCTGATGGACCATTTTGGGGGGTTCATCATCGCGCAGCTGGAGGGCCTTGAAAAGGACGGCCGCCTGCTGCCGGCAAAGTCCCATCGCCCCTCCCTGGCGGCCGACAGGCGATCGGGCCGGCCCCCGGGGAGGGAGAGGCAAGAGGCAGAGCCGGCGACACTCATGCCGCCGGCTAACCTGCCCAAGAAGGCAAGGCCGGCTCCGGCGAAGAAGCCGAAGGGACCGAGCGGGCGCGGAGGGGCAGAGGCACCTGCCCCTGAGCCGAAACGCGCCCTGGAGCAGGTCGCCGGAGGCTCCAAAGAGGTGCAGCCTCTGGTCCTGGAGAGGGAGTCGTGGGCCACGGTGGTCCGTAAGAAGAAGACGAAGGCCGCCGCCGCCCGTGCTCCCACTCCGGGCCCGAAACCTAAGGGGCCCAAACCGGCGGCCCCCAAGAAGGTCCCCAAGAAGGTCCCTAAGGTGCCGAAAAGGCCTGCCGTCCTCGTGGCCCTCAAGCCGGAGGCGATATGTGGGGGCACCACGTACGTGGATGCCCTCAAAAGGGCCAAGGCGGCCATAAACATGACGGAGCTCGGGGTGAGGCCGGGAAAAATAAGGTGGACCATGACGGGAGCCCGCCTCCTAGAGCTCCCGAAGGAGACCTCCCCCTCCCAGGCCGACGCATTTGCAAAAAAAATGGCAGAGGTGATTGGGGAGGTGGCTGACGTGTCCCGGCCCACAAAGATGGCGGAGATCCGGATGGCAGGGCTCGACGAGTCGCTGACGGCTGAGGAGCTGAAGGGGATCTTGGCCGCGGCGACCGAATGCCATCCGGACCAAATCCGGGTTGGCTCCATTGCCATTGGGGCGAGGGGAACGGGCTCCGTCCGTGTGGCGTGCCCCATAGAGACCGCAAAAGGGCTTGCTGAACGGGGCAAAATCGAGGCGGGCTGGAGCGTCGCCTCCATCCACCTGCTGGAGCAGCGCCCCATGCGCTGTCGCAGGTGCCTGGAGAAGGGGCACACTGCGGCGCTCTGCCCGTCCAAAGCGGACAGGAGCGGCCTCTGCTTCCGGTGCGGTCAGGCGGGCCATATGGCCAGGGGCTGCCGGGCCCCTGTGAAGTGTGCGGTATGCACAGACAGGGGCCTACCCAGCGGCCACAGAATGGCCGGCTCCGCCTGCAATGCCCCACCGGTTCGGGGCCGCTCCGCAGTGGGACCGCCAGCGGCAGCCCCTGCGGCCACCGCAACAGGAGGCTCTGCGGCCACCGCAACGGAGGGGACACCGATGGACACTGCTAATGCCCAGTAGGTCCATCGGTGTCATATTACAAGTCAACGCCAACCACTCCGCCAGGTCGCAGGACCTGTTGTGCCAAGACATGGCGGAGTGGGGGGCGGATCTGGCGGTGGTGGCAGAGCCACATTCCATCCCGGCGTCTACCGGTTGGCTAGGGTCATCGGATGGCCTGGCTGCGATCGCAAGACCCGCCGCGAGCACTGGCCCCCCTCTCGTTCTTAGGGAGAGGGGGCCGGGGTTCGTGGCGGCGCAATGGGGGGGACTAGTGGTCATCTCCACGTACTTCTCCCCCAATCGCAGCCGGGCCGAGTTTGAGCGCCTCTTGGCCGCCGTCGAAGTGGCGGTCCAGAGGGCGGCTCCACGCCCCGTGTTGGTGGCGGGAGACTTCAATGCCAAGCATAGTGCTTGGGGGTCTCCCGCCACCAACGTTTTCGGTGAGGACCTGGCGGAATGGGCCCACTGCTTGGGTCTCCAGGTCCTCAACCGGGGCAGTACCCCTACGTGCGTGAGGTGGCAGGGTGAATCAATAGTGGATGTCACCCTGGCCACCTCGACCCTGGCCAACCGGATCCGAAACTGGCGGGTAGAGACGGCGGTGGAGATCTCGGATCACAGGTACGTCCGGTTCGAGATCTCCACGGCGGGTCCTGCGGCCCCGCTTCACCTGGGCCCCGCGGCAGGCGCCTCATCATTCCCGAGGTGGGCGCTTGCACACCTCTGTAGGGACATCGCCGAGGAGGCGGCGGTGTTCCGAGCGTGGGCCGAACCACCGGCCCACCTCACTGGAGACGCGGACGGCATGGCGGACCTCCTTGCTGAGGACCTGGAAGTGGTCTGCAGCGCCGCCATGCCGAGGGCCCCTGGCTACCGCCGGAAGAAGCAGACATACTGGTGGACGCAGGAACTCGCTCACCTGCGTGCCGCCAGTATGGCTGCACGGCGCGCCTACCTGAGGTGCAGGAGGCGCGCCGTAAGGGGGCCCGGCGAAGAGGACGGCCTTCGCCGGGCGTACAGAGAGGCCCATCGAGCCCTGCGTACCGCCATATGCAGGGCTAAGGTCGCTGCCGCTGAGGAGTTTCTGGCACTCCTCGACAGCGACCCCTGGGGGAGGCCGTACAGGGTGGTAAGGGGGAAGCTGCAGGGAGCGGCATCCTCCACCTCCTGTATGGAGCCAGCCTTATTGGGAAGGGTCCTGGAAACTCTGTTTCCGAACCCGGGGCCCTTCACGCCCCCCAGGATGCCCGCCTCCAGCTCATCCACTCTGGAGGTGTGGACTGATGGGCCTCCCGTGACCGACGGTGAGTTGGACTCCGTCAGGGAGAGGCTCCGAGCCAAAAACAAGGCTCCGGGCCCGGACGGCGTCCCTGCGAAGGTGTTGGCACTAGCCATGGAGCACCTGGGGGATCGGCTCCGAGCGGTCATGAATACATGCATCGCGACGGGCCGCTTCCCCAGGAGATGGAGGGTGGGCAGGCTGTGCCTCCTTCGCAAGGACGGACGTTCCCCCGACTCACCGTCGGGCTATAGGCCGGTCGTGCTCCTGGATGAGAGCGGCAAATGCTTCGAGAGGATTCTCGCCGCTCGCATCCAGGAGCACCTGGAAAGCAGGGGACCGCAGCTGGCGGACTGCCAGTACGGCTTTCGGACCGGCCGGTCCACGATGGACGCGGTGGCTCGCCTCAAGAGGTGGACTGAGGCGGCCACAGCAAGGGGTGAGGGTGTCGTCGCGGTGTCGCTGGACATCGCGAACGCGTTCAACACCCTCCCCCACGAATGCATAGAGGTGGCACTGAAGTTCCACGAAGTGCCCCTCTACCTCTGCGCCCTCGTGTCGGACTACCTCTGCGAGAGGAAAATCCTATACGAGGACGCAGAGGGTCGCGTCCAGTCGTGGACCATGAAGGTAGGTGTACCCCAGGGATCAGTGCTTGGTCCCCTGCTTTGGAACCTGGGGTACAATTGGGTTCTGCGTGGCGCGCTCTTGCCGCGGATGGATGTCGTCGGCTTTGCGGATGACACTCTGGTCGCGGTGAGGGCGCGTGAGTGGGAGGAGGCGGTCCACCTCGCGTCGGTCGGCACCTCATTGGTCGTCCGACGCATCCGCCTCCTGGGGCTGGAAGTGGCCGTCGCGAAGACGAGGGCCATGGCCTTCCACGCCGCGCGACGCAGAACCCCACCGGGGCTCCGTATCCGGGTGGAGGGGGTCCAGGTTCCCGTCGAGGTGCACATCAAGTACCTCGGCCTGATCCTGGATCCCCGTTGGGACTTCAAGGAGCACTTCAGGCTCCTCGCCCCGCGGCTGTACTCTGTCGCAGCCGCCCTCGGACGGCTCCTCCCCAATTTGGGGGGGCCGAATTCGGCGTGCCGTCGGCTGTACCATGGGGTGGTACGGTCGATGGCGCTATATGGAGCCCCGGTGTGGGCGGAGTGCCTATCCCGGCGCACAGTGGCCCTGCTGCGGAAGCCGCAGAGGGTCATCGCGACACGGACCGTGCGGGCGTACCGCACGGTCAGCCACGGGGCTGCCTGCGTGCTGGCGGGCACGCCGCCGTGGGAGGTCGATGCCCTGGTTCTGTCCCAGGTGCATCGACACCGTGTCGCGGCCCGGGAACGGGGGGAACGACCCGCCTTCGAGGAGGTAAGGCGGGTCCGAATAGCGGCTCAGGGGGAGGCCCTGAGTCGGTGGAGGGAGACACTCCGCACACCAGCTGCCGGCCACCGGACGATTGGAGCGATTCGTCCGGTGTTGGAGGGATGGGTTGGGCGCCGGCATGGCAGCCTCACCTACCGCTTGGTGCAGGTACTGACCGGACATGGGTGCTTCGGTCACTACCTGCACCGTGTCGCCCGTCGGGAGGAGTCGCCGTGGTGTCACCACTGCGACTCTCTCGACGACACGGCCGAGCACACCTTGTTGGAGTGCCCGGCCTGGCGAAACGAGCGCCGCGACCTCGTTGCGGCGCTCGGAGGCGGACGCCTCTCCCTGGCAACCATGGTGCGAGCCATGGTTGAAAGAGAGAGTGCATGGGAGGCTGCCGCCTCCTTCTGCGAGACCGTCCTCTTGCAGAAGGAGGCAGCGGAGAGGGAGCGGGAAGAGGATGCTCTTGCCGCTCCCCTCCGGCGTAGACGGGCGAGGCGAAGAAGGCGGGGGACGTACCCCCGTCTCCTTTAGCCCCCGAGTGTGACCAGCGTGTGTGGGTAGCTCCCCACGCGCATTGCACCGGTCACTACGTCTGGGGATTATCCGTTCCCGGGTAATCCTCCCTAGGCGCGGAAACCGGCCTAAATTAGGCCGGTAAGCCCTGAGAGTGGCCCGGAGTCAGATCTCCGGGCCGAGCCCGGGTCACTCTCAACGCAGGGCTCGAGGGAACCGAGTGTCTTTAGTGGGTATTCCCGGCTCCGGCCGGGCGAGTCCCACACACGCCGTTCGCCTAGCT